>CM037853.1:103798165-104398165 GCA_021234595.1 Delia radicum | reverse complement strand
GAGATTATTTTTAAATATTTACTTACAAGGAAACTACACAGTGGTGTTACACTAACATATAATTGACACTTGAATATGTGATAGGTAGAGGTAACAAAAGTAACAGAGTGCTACAAAATTGACTCCTTAAATCGAAAACAAGAGTTCAAACTACTGATCTCTTAAATATTTAGGTCACTCCGATTTTAATGGCATACGCAGTTTTTGCACTTATGGACCAAATTTTTCGCAAAATTGCATTAAATTTTTGCATGCTTTAAACGAAGTTTTTTATACACAACATTTTAAAAACAACATTTGGGCATCAAATCAATCAATAATAAATATGCAGCATTAACAAGTCAATTCGCGGTTTGTTTGAAATTTAACTATTAGTAGGAGAAATATTTTATTTTTATATTTTGTGTATAAAAAACATTCAAAACTTCAATGCAATTTTGCGAAAAATCTGGCCTATTAGTAGGGTTGCCATTCGTACTGTTTTAAACAGTACATGTACTGTTTTTTGAAAAATGTACTGTTTTATTCACAACACCTAAAACAGTACGCAAAAGTACTGGTTTTTTGGATTTGTACTGTTTTTGTACAGTTTTTTTGTATATTTTACATATTTTTATATAAACAAGTTTTTTTGCGTGTACAAAGAATATATATTTTTTTAACCATGTTTTTTTTCGTCTGTACAATAGTTTTTTATATAAATTTTTTGAATCTCCCTGTATTAATTCCACTTCGTTTCTTTGTACATATATAAGTTTGGTTTGTTTACTTTTCAAGCAATGGATGTTTGTAAACACAAATTTTTTTCATGACACTGCCCAATGCAAAAAGTAATGGCGTTCAAACTAATAATTTTAGCCAATTTGACGAAATTTAGTCAATTTGATGAAATTTAGTCAATTTTACTTCTTTAGAGGATGTAAACTTGACGAAATTTTGTTGATTTGAATAAAGTTTTTTAAATCTTAAAAAAAAAATTGACAACATTTCGTTAAAGATTTACAAACATTTTTTTGTTGATTTTACCTACGCTATTTGGTTCGGTGTATTAACTAATTTTAAGTAAATATGTGATGTATTGAAGTGAAAGTTATGTTAACAATAAATACAAAAATGTACTGTTTTTTTTTTGAAAAGTACTGTTTTTTTTCATCAATGTACTTTTTTTTCAATTTTCAAATATGGCAACCCTACCTATTAGTGAAAAAACTGGGTACGACATTAAATTTGGAATTTCGATACCAGTCTTTAAAATAGTATTTTAGAGCTGGTCTGGACCGTGCTGGATGACATTGACATAAAAATTTATAAATTAAGAAATGGTGGCTTCTATGCAAATAATACTCGTAGTATGACAGTAAACGACGGACTTTAATTTTGGCGAGCCTCTAACTGTTAATAAATTTTCCTTCAAAGCAAGAAATAAGTTAGGGAAGTCAATATATTAATATTTATATGGCTAAATTTAGGCGAAAAAAAAAAGTTTTATTATACTTAAGCACGATCATCCAAATGCTATAAAATTAATATAAAGCAACTTCAGACTTTGTGACGTTCTGCCAACCTTTTTACTACCATATACAGTACTTTGTCAACACTTCGCCGTTGGTATTTTTCTACCTGGGAGCTGTATTTTATTTGTCATATTATTTATAACACTGCTTTTCGCGCATAGGTGGCAGTTAGTTTTCATGAAACCAACTAAAAGTTAAACTAAAATTAGTAGAATTTACAGTTGTTGTTTGCTGTTTTTATATTACTACCCAGCCTGTCATTGCCAATAACTAAATAATAAGCACCCGATGAAAAAAGTTCCGATATGGGTATTAGGGTGGCCCTTAAAAAAATGTGTTAAATCTTAACAGAAATATGCGAATGGCCAAAAAAGTGATAAATACGAAGTTTTGGGCCAATCGAAAAATGTTTAGAGGTCGCTCAAAGCGATTGAAAATTGCAAATACGTTTATATGGGGAAAAATTACTTTTTTCGAGACATGTAAATTTTTCAATTATGGGAAAAATTTTTATTCTACATGTTAAATTATTTGATATAAAGAGATAATTATCTATTCAAAAAGGTATAAAAATTCAAATTCGGTTAAGAACCAGCCCAGTAATAAATAATGCCCCAGACCAAAAAAGGTTAAATTATTACTTCATTGAGAAATTCGACCACACGTCATAAATATTTTTGAAATCGATTACTAAGTTATAATTTTTTTACTTAAAAGACTCAAGGCTATGAGATATGGAACAAGATTTTTTTATTGGATGTCGTAAACCTGTCGTAAAATGACGTCATACGCGGACAAAATTTTTGGGACGTTTTTGAAATCTCTAATTTCAAATTTCAAAATTTTTTCTTCAACGAAACCGAAAAAATTGAGGTTTGGAGTTAGGGTTGCCATTCGTACTGTTTTAAACAGTACATGTACTGTTTTTTGAAAAATGTACTGTTTTATTCACAACACCTAAAACAGTACGCAAAAGTACTGTTTTTTGGATTTGTACTGTTTTTTGGATTTGTACTGTTACAACCTAAATTTAAAAATTGTTAAAACTTGGAAATTAGTAATCAGATAAGAGCGACAGTTTGCATGTGAATATATTTATTAATATTTTAACATATTTCCAATTTTCAAAAAAATCGGACAAGCGCCACGCCCACCTCCCATACAACCTAAATTTAAAAATTGTTAAAACTTGGAAATTAGTAATCAGATAAGAGCAACAGTTTGCATGTGAATATATTTATTATTATTTTAACATATTTCCAATTTTCAAAAAAATCGGACAAGCGCCACGCCCATCTCCCATACAACCCAAATAAAGAAATTATTATAATTTGTAAATAAGTGATCAGATAAGAGCAAAATTTTATAAAAGTAAATTTAGTACGTAAGTCCTTGCCGCTCAGTAAAAACAAATTTAGAAACATAAATTTTATTTATTTAACATAGCATATTTAACATACATACATAAAATATATATAAGTATTACAGGCAATCAAAGTATATTAACAATTATCACTGTAATCACTTTCAGATTCTACCAATGATTCATTCGCTGTTTTTATGTCGTTAAATCTTTTCTTTTCAACTAAATACCCTTTCAGATCATTTAAATCACTTTTTCTTAAAAGTATTTTCTGACTATGCATCGAAATTGATGGCTCTGACTGCAAAATAAGATAATTTATGAGGTCTCTCATGGAGGCAATCCTACTTATTTTTCTCGTATGTCTTAATATTGCATTTCTTATAATTTTGTGACTTGATTCTATTGCTTCTTCTGATAACATTCCAATGGGAATGGTAGAATATTTAATAAAATCTATACCATGAACTAAAATTTTGTGCACAGTTGAAGGCATATATTACCAAGAATAAAATTCGAAGTATAAAAGTGCAGTATCTTTTAAAAGCTTTTCAAAACTTGATATATTTATATAATGACCACTTGAAAGTGTTCTTAAAATAATGGAAAACTTTTTTATTAACCTTACATCTACATTAGTAATCTGAGCTGAAAGTTCCACATTAGAAAAGAAGCGCCTTGCAGTATTGCCAGCATTCGTTGTGCCATACCCCGTCTTAACCTTATCAACTATAAGACCCATTTCAGACTTAAATTTGGCTTGAATATTTCTCTTTTGCTCAGCAACGTGATCTTTATTTTCTTTTCCTACCACTTTCCATTTCTTTATATGCTGTTTGTAAGAAATATGCAAAATGCATTTAAAACTTTTGATCCATGCATGTAATGTCGACAATCCATACTGATAGCACTGCTCATTCACAGGCCTTTCGAATACCGATAAGCTGTTCATTTCAGATGGCTTAGCTCGACATAAAGCATAAGTTGAACTACTACTGTTTCCACTTAATACATTTAAAACTGCACCATCTATCATCGTCAACTGCATTTTATAATGAACGTTAAGATTTTTGTTTTTTGAAATGTATTTATATGTATCTACCCCTTCAATTTCTGAATTTATGCTATCCCTTACTGATTGTATTACATTTGGATTCTCCTTTGTAAAAATAATTTTAAGTGGTCTACATAACCTCCAAGATGAGTGTTTATCATTTTCCCAAACTACTTGATCATCTGCCCAATCCAACAAGCGTAAAGGAACGAAAGAAGTAACAAACATAAATTCATCACTAGCTTCCTCATTTTCAAATTTTTGTTTGTATACACTATGACCACTACTGCCGTCAAATCCCCACTTGCATTCCAAAACTATATCATTTTCGGTATCAATATCATGAACATCTAAAATGCTTCTTACAGTTTTGTCTAAAATTTTTGTAAGGGAACCTCTGCAGAAGTTTCTGTTACTTGAATGTCATCAGGCAAAATCTTTTTTTTAGCATCTGCAATCATATAGTATGACGGAAAGCAATCTTCGTGAAGAGCATTTAATACTTTTCTCTTCATATTGTACTGCCTCATAGATAAATCCATATCAATGTATAATGCTAGAGCACTTTCAACAGAAATTTTCTTATTAGTATTTGAACCTGTTACCCTTTCTGCGGCTTTTTTAAGAGCTTCAGATGAAGTAGAAGCGACAAGTTCTTCCACTCGCCTCCTTTTTGTTCTCATTGAACCCTCCTCGTAGGAAACATTCGGTCGGCCTCTACCACTTGTATTTGCTTCCAATATAGTATAACACAATTTAGTTTTATTGCAAAACCAAAACTTTATACGGAAACTTACATTACAAATGAATTCACCAAATAATTCGCTATCTAGCCAGTCATTCAACTCAGTTTCAAATCTATCTCTCATGCGATGATATTTAGACCAATTGTTAGAAAATTTTAAAAGAGTAAGCCTTATTTTCTGTTGTTTCTGTTTTCTACAAAATCTTTAACATAACGCATAACATCGCTGGGTCTGTTTTGGTTTACCTCTAGCCACAGTTGAAAAATAGTACGAATCCGCAACGAGGTTGACACTAAAAAACAATCACAAAAAGAATTCGGGCAATATCGGGCAGCTGAACTTTAAATATATTAAAATACATACTTGCAGCTAAAAAATACAAAAAAACAGGAAAAGTGTTATTTCTACTTTCTTTTAAATTCTCTACGAAAGTTCACGGTTGCTGAAAAATCTTGACAATGCCTCACCACTATTTTTTTCTAACGGTATCTGACATATGATCAATATTTGTAAACAAACACAGTGTTGTAATTATAACTAGAAGCATCACTTACAACCCTGTTACAAATTTTGGTAGCCGTTATATTCAAATACTTAAATTCTTAGTATTATAAATGAACATTAAATTTGGGATTTTTCCATAAATTTCGTATGCTGTAAACAAATCTTAACTTTGAACCACTATAACTTTACAATTTGTAAACATTTTAAGATGATATTTTAGATATCATCTAACCAGAGTGTTAAAAAAAAATAAATAAAAAAAAAACGTTCAAATTCTAACATTGACTTTAACCATTTTTGGCCACCCTCGTGACACAGTGTGATGCGAAAAATGGCATACATAAAAGTATCTCATGTGATCCCATGGAACCTAATTTGATCCGAAAAATGGGAATATCTAATTTGATCGAGTTTGATTTAATACAATTTGATATAATTTCATAAAATCCTTTAAAATTGCTTGGAAATCCGCACTAATATTTTGTTTCACATTTCAAGTAATAATGAAAATTTAAATATTAATCAATGGATTTTAAACTTAGATGTAATTTTAATTTGACAAATATGTGATGCCATATACAATTATATGTAAAAGTAATCGCATTTTTTTTTCTTGTTTCTACCATATATGTTTATATGTAATTATCACAGGAGGCAAATTAGCTTTTTTTTTATCCGACGAAAAAAGTTCCGATATAATCATATATGATTATATATTGTATCATATATAACTAAACATAACATCTCATCTGATCAAAAAAATGGCATACATAAGCTAATCTCGTTGTATTTCATGGGATATAATGACATATAATTTTATCGGAAAAATATGTCTATCAACTATGATCAAATTATATATAATTTGATAAAAAATTTAAAAAATTGAAAATGTTTTAGAGATCAGTACTTTTTATTTTAATCCAATTAAGTACTACTTGTAATTTATTTATAAAACATATAAATATTAGTTTTAAAAAATAGTCTTAAATCAAAAAATGTATGCTTTTTATGAACCTGAAGTCGGAACATATAACAAATTTAGGTAAAACAAAAAAAAAAAAACATTTTCCCGGGAAGAAAATTAAATTTTTTTATTCTCAAAAATTTCAAGTAAACTTACAGATTTTTTCAAGAGCATAAATAAACTGCAAACTTTACATGTCTTTGTTATACAAAATAATTAAAAATAATAACTATACGGTCGGTATTATGGATCAATACGACATTTTGTTTATGAAGGATAAATCTTTCTATTTAGTACTTCAGCAATTTCAGATTGTTCAAAACAACTATATTGTTAACCACAATATATATTTTGCCTATAGTGGAACTAATCAACTATTTCATTTTAAAAATTAAAAATCCATTACGCATGTTATTAGGGTTTGGGTTTACTTAAACATGTCGTTTCCAACGATCTCTTCTAAAAACCTGAACTGGTTTTAAGAGAGTTTCGATAAAAATGTGTTAACAGTGGCACTTTTAATTAATTAATTTTCATACTTTTCAGCAATTTTAAAGTTAATTTGTGTTGTTTAATGTATTCTCTGCATAAGTTTTGTATAATTAACACAAAATTTATTTACTAAAAAATATGCATTAAAAAACCTCTAAAAAATTGTTTCTCTTAAAACCAGTTGGCATATAAAATTTAACAGATGTTGATTACCTTGGTTCTTCTTTAGTTTATATGTTCGTTGGTTATATGTAGTACTGATGAATTAGACGAAATTGCCTTAAACTTTGTAAACATAATACAAAACGCTAGCTGGAACAGTACACCTACTCTAAATAAAAAACAAATTGGATACAATTATCCCAACGAAATTAAAGATATGCTAATAGAAAAGCGTAAGCTAAGACGTAAGTATCAGCAAACTAGAAATCCTGCTGATAACACACTATTTAACCGGGCTTCCCAACAGCTGAAACGTAAAATAAAGGAGTTTCAAAACCAAAAGATTCAACAACATGTAATGAACAACATTATGAAGAGCTACAAAATCTGGAAAAGTGCCACCAAAGGTATACCATCCCATAAAAAATAGCAATGGCCAATGGTCCCGTTCGCATATGGAGAAAGCGAAAGTATTTGCTCAGTATTTGGAAAACATATTTTCTCTAAACAACATTCAAACACCATTAAGATTTGATATGCAGTACGACATAACTGATTACATAGTTCCCGAAATAACTGAAACCGAAATACAAAATGAAATAATAAATTTATCAGTCAAAAAAGCAGCAGGATATGATCTAATTACTGCCGAAATTCTTAAACAATTGCCCCGTAAAGGAATAATCGTTCTTACTAAAATAATACACTCGAATTTTGAACTTGAACACATACCAATACATTGGAAGGTAGCAGAAGTGCTGATGATTCCAAAACCAGGTAAACCGCCAACTGATGTAACATCTTACAGGCCAATTTCTCTTTTACCAACTCTTTTAAAACTCTTTGAAAAAGTTTTTATAAAGCGTTTGAAGCCAATAATAGAAGAAAAACTAATAATTCCAACACATCAATTTGGATTTAGAGAAAAGCATTCTACGATTGATCAGATACACAGAATTGCAGAAGTTATAGAAAACACTTTCGAGGAAAGAAAAGTATGTTCTGCCGTTTTCCTTGATGTTGCTAAAGCTTTTGATAAAGTATGGCACGATGGACTGTTATATAAAATATCAACATTTATGCCACACAACTATTTGCAAACTACTTGAATCTTGTTTAAAAAATAGATACTTTCGTATAAAATATGAAGGAGAGTACTCTGATCTTAAAGAAATCAAAGCGGGAGTGCCTCAGGGTAGTATATTAGGACCCATGTTATACCTAATAATTACCTACGACCTCCCTAATCCGCCAAATACAACAATAGCAAGCTTTGCAGAAGATACTGCTGTTTTAAATTCCATCTATGAATGGGCCAATTTATGGCAAATCGAATTAAACCATACGAAATCCGTTCATATAACCTTTAAAAATAGCAAAGCTAAGGCTATTCCAATCACAATTAATGGAAATAAAATACCCTACGAAAACCATGCCAAGTACCTGGGTATGACGCTGGACGTAAAACTTAAATGGAATGAGCATGTCAAAAAGAAAAAACAAGAACTTGAAATCAAATACAGAAGCCTTGACTGGCTAATTGGTAGACGTTCGTCTCTATCAATTCAAAATAAAATTGCAGTTTATAATCAAATTATAACACATATATGGACCTATGGCATCCAGTTGTGGGGATGCGCTAAGCCAAGTGTTGTAAACATAATTCAATGCTTTCAAAATAAAGTTTTAAGAAAAATAGTTAATGCACCGTGGTATTTAAGAAACAGCGATATCCACCGAGATCTTAGAGTGGACACTGTTAAAATCGTAATACAAAAATATGCAGCCAAACAGTTTCATAAAATTCTTTGAAAATTGTATACACTTTTATGAAATTTTTTATAAATATTATGAAACTGTTTATGAAACTTCTTCATCATATTTAGGAAACATTTCATAAATATTAAGAAGCCTGTTATCAATTTGCCCTTTTATGAAACAGCTTCATCATATTTATGTAGTGCTATATTGGACGAAAATCAATGAAGTTTTTCATCATATTTATGAAGTTTTTCATAAATAGTGAATTTTTATTGTTGATCTATATAAATTGTATGTGAGTTGTTGGTTAGTTCGGTTAAAGATCATGAATATTTTTCCATATTAACAGAAAAATTATAATTTTATTTGTGATAATTTACTTTAATTAACAGAAAAAACAATTAGAAAAAAGTTATTTGACACCTGCATGAATGGAGTTAACTTTCTAGCCCGCAACGGCCTTCATCAACATTCTTCGTGCCTTAAAGTGTTAAATTGTAAACATCATCTATTTAACTCAACTAGTTAGGTTAAAAATAGGCCGTAACTTAGTTTGAGTATGACGAAATTTACTGCGAACTTATTTTCTATAAAGCTATGTTTAGTTGTTAATTATTACCACAGTTGCCAGTTCAACTAATTAAGTTGAAATTTGACTGGCAGTTATTTTCAAATGTCATTATATTCTATCCTTTACATTGTAAGTGAAGGAATATCAAACATTGAAGATTTTATTCGTTTTTCAACATATGTCGAGCATATATATTAAGCGAATTTTTGCACTGTACCTCGTGTGTGGTTAATAGTGAATTTTTATTGTTGATCTATATAAATTGTATGTGAGTTGTTGGTTAGTTCGGTTAAAGATCATGAATATTTTTCCATATTAACAGAAAAATTATAATTTTATTTGTGATAATTTACTTTAATTAACAGAAAAAACAATTAGAAAAAAGTTATTTGACACCTGCATGAATGGAGTTAACTTTCTAGCCCGCAACGGCCTTCATCAACATTCTTCGTGCCTTAAAGTGTTAAATTGTAAACATCATCTATTTAACTCAACTAGTTAGGTTAAAAATAGGCCGTAACTTAGTTTGAGTATGACGAAATTTACTGCGAACTTATTTTCTATAAAGCTATGTTTAGTTGTTAATTATTACCACAGTTGCCAGTTCAACTAATTAAGTTGAAATTTGACTGGCAGTTATTTTCAAATGTCATTATATTCTATCCTTTACATTGTAAGTGAAGGAATATCAAACATTGAAGATTTTATTCGTTTTTCAACATATGTCGAGCATATATATTAAGCGAATTTTTGCACTGTACCTCGTGTGTGGTTAATAGTGAATTTTTATTGTTGATCTATATAAATTGTATGTGAGTTGTTGGTTAGTTCGGTTAAAGATCATGAATATTTTTCCATATTAACAGAAAAATTATAATTTTATTTGTGATAATTTACTTTAATTAACAGAAAAAACAATTAGAAAAAAGTTATTTGACACCTGCATGAATGGAGTTAACTTTCTAGCCCGCAACGGCCTTCATCAACATTCTTCGTGCCTTAAAGTGTTAAATTGTAAACATCATCTATTTAACTCAACTAGTTAGGTTAAAAATAGGCCGTAACTTAGTTTGAGTATGACGAAATTTACTGCGAACTTATTTTCTATAAAGCTATGTTTAGTTGTTAATTATTACCACAGTTGCCAGTTCAACTAATTAAGTTGAAATTTGACTGGCAGTTATTTTCAAATGTCATTATATTCTATCCTTTACATTGTAAGTGAAGGAATATCAAACATTGAAGATTTTATTCGTTTTTCAACATATGTCGAGCATATATATTAAGCGAATTTTTGCACTGTACCTCGTGTGTGGTTAATAGTGAATTTTTATTGTTGATCTATATAAATTGTATGTGAGTTGTTGGTTAGTTCGGTTAAAGATCATGAATATTTTTCCATATTAACAGAAAAATTATAATTTTATTTGTGATAATTTACTTTAATTAACAGAAAAAACAATTAGAAAAAAGTTATTTGACACCTGCATGAATGGAGTTAACTTTCTAGCCCGCAACGGCCTTCATCAACATTCTTCGTGCCTTAAAGTGTTAAATTGTAAACATCATCTATTTAACTCAACTAGTTAGGTTAAAAATAGGCCGTAACTTAGTTTGAGTATGACGAAATTTACTGCGAACTTATTTTCTATAAAGCTATGTTTAGTTGTTAATTATTACCACAGTTGCCAGTTCAACTAATTAAGTTGAAATTTGACTGGCAGTTATTTTCAAATGTCATTATATTCTATCCTTTACATTGTAAGTGAAGGAATATCAAACATTGAAGATTTTATTCGTTTTTCAACATATGTCGAGCATATATATTAAGCGAATTTTTGCACTGTACCTCGTGTGTGGTTAATAGTGAATTTTTATTGTTGATCTATATAAATTGTATGTGAGTTGTTGGTTAGTTCGGTTAAAGATCATGAATATTTTTCCATATTAACAGAAAAATTATAATTTTATTTGTGATAATTTACTTTAATTAACAGAAAAAACAATTAGAAAAAAGTTATTTGACACCTGCATGAATGGAGTTAACTTTCTAGCCCGCAACGGCCTTCATCAACATTCTTCGTGCCTTAAAGTGTTAAATTGTAAACATCATCTATTTAACTCAACTAGTTAGGTTAAAAATAGGCCGTAACTTAGTTTGAGTATGACGAAATTTACTGCGAACTTATTTTCTATAAAGCTATGTTTAGTTGTTAATTATTACCACAGTTGCCAGTTCAACTAATTAAGTTGAAATTTGACTGGCAGTTATTTTCAAATGTCATTATATTCTATCCTTTACATTGTAAGTGAAGGAATATCAAACATTGAAGATTTTATTCGTTTTTCAACATATGTCGAGCATATATATTAAGCGAATTTTTGCACTGTACCTCGTGTGTGGTTAATAGTGAATTTTTATTGTTGATCTATATAAATTGTATGTGAGTTGTTGGTTAGTTCGGTTAAAGATCATGAATATTTTTCCATATTAACAGAAAAATTATAATTTTATTTGTGATAATTTACTTTAATTAACAGAAAAAACAATTAGAAAAAAGTTATTTGACACCTGCATGAATGGAGTTAACTTTCTAGCCCGCAACGGCCTTCATCAACATTCTTCGTGCCTTAAAGTGTTAAATTGTAAACATCATCTATTTAACTCAACTAGTTAGGTTAAAAATAGGCCGTAACTTAGTTTGAGTATGACGAAATTTACTGCGAACTTATTTTCTATAAAGCTATGTTTAGTTGTTAATTATTACCACAGTTGCCAGTTCAACTAATTAAGTTGAAATTTGACTGGCAGTTATTTTCAAATGTCATTATATTCTATCCTTTACATTGTAAGTGAAGGAATATCAAACATTGAAGATTTTATTCGTTTTTCAACATATGTCGAGCATATATATTAAGCGAATTTTTGCACTGTACCTCGTGTGTGGTTAATAGTGAATTTTTATTGTTGATCTATATAAATTGTATGTGAGTTGTTGGTTAGTTCGGTTAAAGATCATGAATATTTTTCCATATTAACAGAAAAATTATAATTTTATTTGTGATAATTTACTTTAATTAACAGAAAAAACAATTAGAAAAAAGTTATTTGACACCTGCATGAATGGAGTTAACTTTCTAGCCCGCAACGGCCTTCATCAACATTCTTCGTGCCTTAAAGTGTTAAATTGTAAACATCATCTATTTAACTCAACTAGTTAGGTTAAAAATAGGCCGTAACTTAGTTTGAGTATGACGAAATTTACTGCGAACTTATTTTCTATAAAGCTATGTTTAGTTGTTAATTATTACCACAGTTGCCAGTTCAACTAATTAAGTTGAAATTTGACTGGCAGTTATTTTCAAATGTCATTATATTCTATCCTTTACATTGTAAGTGAAGGAATATCAAACATTGAAGATTTTATTCGTTTTTCAACATTTTATTCGTTTTTCACACGAGGTACAGTGCAAAAATTCGCTTAATATATATGCTCGACATATGTTGAAAAACGAATAAAATCTTCAATGTTTGATATTCCTTCACTTACAATGTAAAGGATAGAATATAATGACATTTGAAAATAACTGCCAGTCAAATTTCAACTTAATTAGTTGAACTGGCAACTGTGGTAATAATTAACAACTAAACATAGCTTTATAGAAAATAAGTTCGCAGTAAATTTCGTCATACTCAAACTAAGTTACGGCCTATTTTTAACCTAACTAGTTGAGTTAAATAGATGATGTTTACAATTTAACACTTTAAGGCACGAAGAATGTTGATGAAGGCCGTTGCGGGCTAGAAAGTTAACTCCATTCATGCAGGTGTCAAATAACTTTTTTCTAATTGTTTTTTCTGTTAATTAAAGTAAATTATCACAAATAAAATTATAATTTTTCTGTTAATATGGAAAAATATTCATGATCTTTAACCGAACTAACCAACAACTCACATACAATTTATATAGATCAACAATAAAAATTCACTATTAACCACACACGAGGTACAGTGCAAAAATTCGCTTAATATATATGCTCGACATATGTTGAAAAACGAATAAAATCTTCAATGTTTGATATTCCTTCACTTACAATGTAAAGGATAGAATATAATGACATTTGAAAATAACTGCCAGTCAAATTTCAACTTAATTAGTTGAACTGGCAACTGTGGTAATAATTAACAACTAAACATAGCTTTATAGAAAATAAGTTCGCAGTAAATTTCGTCATACTCAAACTAAGTTACGGCCTATTTTTAACCTAACTAGTTGAGTTAAATAGATGATGTTTACAATTTAACACTTTAAGGCACGAAGAATGTTGATGAAGGCCGTTGCGGGCTAGAAAGTTAACTCCATTCATGCAGGTGTCAAATAACTTTTTTCTAATTGTTTTTTCTGTTAATTAAAGTAAATTATCACAAATAAAATTATAATTTTTCTGTTAATATGGAAAAATATTCATGATCTTTAACCGAACTAACCAACAACTCACATACAATTTATATAGATCAACAATAAAAATTCACTATTAACCACACACGAGGTACAGTGCAAAAATTCGCTTAATATATATGCTCGACATATGTTGAAAAACGAATAAAATCTTCAATGTTTGATATTCCTTCACTTACAATGTAAAGGATAGAATATAATGACATTTGAAAATAACTGCCAGTCAAATTTCAACTTAATTAGTTGAACTGGCAACTGTGGTAATAATTAACAACTAAACATAGCTTTATAGAAAATAAGTTCGCAGTAAATTTCGTCATACTCAAACTAAGTTACGGCCTATTTTTAACCTAACTAGTTGAGTTAAATAGATGATGTTTACAATTTAACACTTTAAGGCACGAAGAATGTTGATGAAGGCCGTTGCGGGCTAGAAAGTTAACTCCATTCATGCAGGTGTCAAATAACTTTTTTCTAATTGTTTTTTCTGTTAATTAAAGTAAATTATCACAAATAAAATTATAATTTTTCTGTTAATATGGAAAAATATTCATGATCTTTAACCGAACTAACCAACAACTCACATACAATTTATATAGATCAACAATAAAAATTCACTATTAACCACACACGAGGTACAGTGCAAAAATTCGCTTAATATATATGCTCGACATATGTTGAAAAACGAATAAAATCTTCAATGTTTGATATTCCTTCACTTACAATGTAAAGGATAGAATATAATGACATTTGAAAATAACTGCCAGTCAAATTTCAACTTAATTAGTTGAACTGGCAACTGTGGTAATAATTAACAACTAAACATAGCTTTATAGAAAATAAGTTCGCAGTAAATTTCGTCATACTCAAACTAAGTTACGGCCTATTTTTAACCTAACTAGTTGAGTTAAATAGATGATGTTTACAATTTAACACTTTAAGGCACGAAGAATGTTGATGAAGGCCGTTGCGGGCTAGAAAGTTAACTCCATTCATGCAGGTGTCAAATAACTTTTTTCTAATTGTTTTTTCTGTTAATTAAAGTAAATTATCACAAATAAAATTATAATTTTTCTGTTAATATGGAAAAATATTCATGATCTTTAACCGAACTAACCAACAACTCACATACAATTTATATAGATCAACAATAAAAATTCACTATTAACCACACACGAGGTACAGTGCAAAAATTCGCTTAATATATATGCTCGACATATGTTGAAAAACGAATAAAATCTTCAATGTTTGATATTCCTTCACTTACAATGTAAAGGATAGAATATAATGACATTTGAAAATAACTGCCAGTCAAATTTCAACTTAATTAGTTGAACTGGCAACTGTGGTAATAATTAACAACTAAACATAGCTTTATAGAAAATAAGTTCGCAGTAAATTTCGTCATACTCAAACTAAGTTACGGCCTATTTTTAACCTAACTAGTTGAGTTAAATAGATGATGTTTACAATTTAACACTTTAAGGCACGAAGAATGTTGATGAAGGCCGTTGCGGGCTAGAAAGTTAACTCCATTCATGCAGGTGTCAAATAACTTTTTTCTAATTGTTTTTTCTGTTAATTAAAGTAAATTATCACAAATAAAATTATAATTTTTCTGTTAATATGGAAAAATATTCATGATCTTTAACCGAACTAACCAACAACTCACATACAATTTATATAGATCAACAATAAAAATTCACTATTAACCACACACGAGGTACAGTGCAAAAATTCGCTTAATATATATGCTCGACATATGTTGAAAAACGAATAAAATCTTCAATGTTTGATATTCCTTCACTTACAATGTAAAGGATAGAATATAATGACATTTGAAAATAACTACCAGTCAAATTTCAACTTAATTAGTTGAACTGGCAACTGTGGTAATAATTAACAACTAAACATAGCTTTATAGAAAATAAGTTCGCAGTAAATTTCGTCATACTCAAACTAAGTTACGGCCTATTTTTAACCTAACTAGTTGAGTTAAATAGATGATGTTTACAATTTAACACTTTAAGGCACGAAGAATGTTGATGAAGGCCGTTGCGGGCTAGAAAGTTAACTCCATTCATGCAGGTGTCAAATAACTTTTTTCTAATTGTTTTTTCTGTTAATTAAAGTAAATTATCACAAATAAAATTATAATTTTTCTGTTAATATGGAAAAATATTCATGATCTTTAACCGAACTAACCAACAACTCACATACAATTTATATAGATCAACAATAAAAATTCACTATTAACCACACACGAGGTACAGTGCAAAAATTCGCTTAATATATATGCTCGACATATGTTGAAAAACGAATAAAATCTTCAATGTTTGATATTCCTTCACTTACAATGTAAAGGATAGAATATAATGACATTTGAAAATAACTGCCAGTCAAATTTCAACTTAATTAGTTGAACTGGCAACTGTGGTAATAATTAACAACTAAACATAGCTTTATAGAAAATAAGTTCGCAGTAAATTTCGTCATACTCAAACTAAGTTACGGCCTATTTTTAACCTAACTAGTTGAGTTAAATAGATGATGTTTACAATTTAACACTTTAAGGCACGAAGAATGTTGATGAAGGCCGTTGCGGGCTAGAAAGTTAACTCCATTCATGCAGGTGTCAAATAACTTTTTTCTAATTGTTTTTTCTGTTAATTAAAGTAAATTATCACAAATAAAATTATAATTTTTCTGTTAATATGGAAAAATATTCATGATCTTTAACCGAACTAACCAACAACTCACATACAATTTATATAGATCAACAATAAAAATTCACTATTAACCACACACGAGGTACAGTGCAAAAATTCGCTTAATATATATGCTCGACATATGTTGAAAAACGAATAAAATCTTCAATGTTTGATATTCCTTCACTTACAATGTAAAGGATAGAATATAATGACATTTGAAAATAACTGCCAGTCAAATTTCAACTTAATTAGTTGAACTGGCAACTGTGGTAATAATTAACAACTAAACATAGCTTTATAGAAAATAAGTTCGCAGTAAATTTCGTCATACTCAAACTAAGTTACGGCCTATTTTTAACCTAACTAGTTGAGTTAAATAGATGATGTTTACAATTTAACACTTTAAGGCACGAAGAATGTTGATGAAGGCCGTTGCGGGCTAGAAAGTTAACTCCATTCATGCAGGTGTCAAATAACTTTTTTCTAATTGTTTTTTCTGTTAATTAAAGTAAATTATCACAAATAAAATTATAATTTTTCTGTTAATATGGAAAAATATTCATGATCTTTAACCGAACTAACCAACAACTCACATACAATTTATATAGATCAACAATAAAAATTCACTATTAACCACACACGAGGTACAGTGCAAAAATTCGCTTAATATATATGCTCGACATATGTTGAAAAACGAATAAAATCTTCAATGTTTGATATTCCTTCACTTACAATGTAAAGGATAGAATATAATGACATTTGAAAATAACTGCCAGTCAAATTTCAACTTAATTAGTTGAACTGGCAACTGTGGTAATAATTAACAACTAAACATAGCTTTATAGAAAATAAGTTCGCAGTAAATTTCGTCATACTCAAACTAAGTTACGGCCTATTTTTAACCTAACTAGTTGAGTTAAATAGATGATGTTTACAATTTAACACTTTAAGGCACGAAGAATGTTGATGAAGGCCGTTGCGGGCTAGAAAGTTAACTCCATTCATGCAGGTGTCAAATAACTTTTTTCTAATTGTTTTTTCTGTTAATTAAAGTAAATTATCACAAATAAAATTATAATTTTTCTGTTAATATGGAAAAATATTCATGATCTTTAACCGAACTAACCAACAACTCACATACAATTTATATAGATCAACAATAAAAATTCACTATTAACCACACACGAGGTACAGTGCAAAAATTCGCTTAATATATATGCTCGACATATGTTGAAAAACGAATAAAATCTTCAATGTTTGATATTCCTTCACTTACAATGTAAAGGATAGAATATAATGACATTTGAAAATAACTGCCAGTCAAATTTCAACTTAATTAGTTGAACTGGCAACTGTGGTAATAATTAACAACTAAACATAGCTTTATAGAAAATAAGTTCGCAGTAAATTTCGTCATACTCAAACTAAGTTACGGCCTATTTTTAACCTAACTAGTTGAGTTAAATAGATGATGTTTACAATTTAACACTTTAAGGCACGAAGAATGTTGATGAAGGCCGTTGCGGGCTAGAAAGTTAACTCCATTCATGCAGGTGTCAAATAACTTTTTTCTAATTGTTTTTTCTGTTAATTAAAGTAAATTATCACAAATAAAATTATAATTTTTCTGTTAATATGGAAAAATATTCATGATCTTTAACCGAACGTTTTTCATAAATATGATGAAGTTTTGTCCCTGAGTGTAAAAATAAGTCGCGCGTAAGCTTGACTGCTTACGAAAACGACTTCGTCAAACAAAAATAAGTAGTTAGTCATGAGCCCGAATTACAATGTGCTTGGATATTTATTTTCATTACTTACACTTATATGGTAATGAAAGTATTTGCAGGGTAATGTTTAGATTCTGTTAATGTTACCACTTTTAATGTAACGTCATTTTGAAAAAAAAATTTATTAACTTTTTCTGCTATTTTTACAGATTTATTTCTGAGTTTATGAGAATTTTCTAAAAATGTTTTCTAAAAGTGGTTCTAAGCCAGTTAGAACAATAATAAGATTAATTTGATTTTCAATAGTGAAATCTCCTGTTCCAAAACATTAAATTTATGAGTCCATGCAGAATTTATCGATACGGTCTTCGGATATGTGACTACGGATACCGTGTAATGTGTTGTTTTAAGTTTTTTAAAATTCGGTGCAGTTCGCGTTGAATAGCGGTTCAAAGTTCGGTGAATTTTATCATAACTGAGAGAAATACCTCATGTTTAAGCTGGGTATCAATTATGTATCTTTTTTACGACACACGACAATGAAATGACACCTTGCATCGGTTTCATATGACATTTATAAGTCATGAGATGAATAAACAAAATAAGTTCCATCCCCGAAACGATAATGATCTAGGTGTCATTTCATGTTCGTGCGTCGTAAAAAAGATACATAATTGATACACTGCTCTAACTTTTTAAGTTTTTATCCGATTTTTACAAATCTTTCCTCACATGAAATATTGGATCTTCTACTTTAGATATTTATTAGATACTCATACACTCAAAAAAATAAGTTAGTAGAAAAGTTAGTAAAACGTCTTGTAAATCAGGTATACTATTTTTTAGCAAATTTTTTTGCTAAAATCGTGTTTTCAGCTAAAATTTTTGTTATACTTATTCAGCACTTAACTGTTTTATACTAATGCTTTACTAATATACTAATGTTTTACTAATTAATTTTGCTAAAAAAAATTGTGCTGATAAGCACATTAATAGTGCGGACGACAACCAGATTGAAAGATATACGCAGAATGAAGAAGATGTCGCGGCATGTCAAGATGTAGTAGAGAAGAGGAAAATAATACTAAAAAGTACAACTCTAATAAGACATATAAAAAAATCAACCATGGAAGACTTTTGTATCTGCTTTTCATACACACAGAGAAATAAAGTGCCAACCGAATTGAAAAGTGTATATTAATGGTAACAACTTATAAATTCAGTTAGTACAACGATATTTACATTAGCTTTATGAAAATTTTGGGTGTTGCAACTAAAATTCTGATGAATTAACCGAACTTTGTTGTGAAAACTAATATAAAGTTGTGCCAACTGTCTGAAATTCGTAATGACCGAATTTCAGTTGGCAAATAGCTAAATTTTTTTCTGTGTGTACTTAAACAAAATTGAGGATTAAAACAACTTAAATTTTACGTTGTCACCGGCTTGTGAAAATAATTGTCTATTAATAAAATAAAAGACAAAAGAAAATATTTAAATTTAATATGTGTTTCTATAATAAATGTTAATAGATTAATAATCTAGTGTGGTCAAATTGCAAACAAACATATACAGACATGTAGACAGAGTAAAGCGAAAGACAAAGACACACATCTGTATGGTTCCTTTTTCTTATTGCAAAAAAAGGGTTGTTTTTTTCGTTTCGTTTGTTTTTGTTTATTTTTTCGTTCCTTAAAAGATAGCATCATTTAGACAATCATTGATGTAAGTAGTTGAAAGAAAATTTTTGTTATATATATTTATTTCTATATATTTTCAGATATTAAATTACTTCATGACATCAATGTGGGAAAATGAAAATTTTTATATTTCGTAATTATTGTAAATTATTTTTAAAAGCAAAAAATTTATTAATTTTTACCAACGCTTTTAGTGTTAGCAAAACTTTTGCTGAATCTACTAATTTTGTTGGTAAAAATCAGCTCGTTGATTTTCAGCAAAAGATTTTGCTGGCATTAGCAATTTTTTTGCTAGCATCCTCCTGACTAAAATTTTGCTGACTCAGCAAAATTTTTTGCTGACTTTACAAACTTTTTTTTTTTTTAGTGTACAGTCTCTTTGAAGACACGGATTTTTTCGCGCATATTTCTAAAACTACATCTTTGATTTTTCTTAAAACAATTTGTGGAGTGAGTTCTTCATATTTAGATTTCAGTACAAAATTCTTATATTATTTTCTAAAAAAAGTAAAATTTTCAATTTTGTTCAAAATACACGAATTTAGCAAATCTAACGATCCTCCAAGTCATCAAGTTGTTGAAAAATTCTAACCTACACTCAGGGAAAAAGCTTCACCATATTTATGAAAAACTTCATAGACTCAAAGAAAAACTTCATTGATTTTAGCCCAATGTAACACTTCATAAATATGATAAAGTTGTGTCATAAAAGAGCGAATTGACAGGCTTCTTCATATTTATGAAATGTTTCATAAATATCAAGAAGTTTTATAGCTTTTCCTGAAATGTTTCATAACTGTAATATGACGATTTATTAATATGATGAAGTAAATTTATAAATTTGTATGAAATGAAAAGTTTTCTTTGCTAGCGTACAAATACGATAAAGGCTACGGCCAATGGAGACAATTTATTTTTAATACATTATTCAGAATATATAAATTAAAATTCAGAACTACAAATTGAAATTTAGAAAATATCAATTGATATTCATTTTTGTTTAAATTCAGAAAAAAATAATATTAAGCTAAGAATTTTCATTTTCATATTTAAAAAAATTATATTTATGTTCACAAAATTTAATGCAAAATTTAGAACACATTAACTGATTTGAATTTCAGACTTTCAACTGATGTTCGAAATTTTAAATAAAAAATCTAATTACAAATTACATTTTTTTAATTTCAAATGAAAAATCTTAAATTCTATTAATGATTTCTAAATTTCGAATGGAAATTCTTTTCATTTCAATCGATAGGAAAACAAAACAATTACATGCATTATAATTGGTTTTACCAATTTTTTGTATACCCTCCACCATGTATATTTTACAAATAAAACAAAACAAAAAATAATGAAAAAAAAATTGCAGAGGTGAAAAATTTTTTTGATGTAAAAAACTTTTTTGGATTTAAAAAAATATTTTTGTGGTAAAATAACATTTTTGAGGAGAAAAACAGTTTTTGTTGTGAAAAAAAAAAAAAATATAGTGAAATAAAAATTTCAAGTGAGTTTTAAATATTATTTAATCTAGGTGAAAATGAGAAGTCTATATTGAGATTTGGCACCGTGATCGCCATTTCAACAGACAGACGGGCATTCAAATAATTTCATAAGGTTCAAGAATATATATATTTCATGGGGTCTGAGACCGATATTTCAACATATTACAAACGGAATGGCAAACTGATATATACCCTCATCACATATGGTGGAGGGTATAAAAAATATGTTCACACGGTTTAAGAAACTTGTTTGTGAAATGATGAAAATTTATCAAACATTTGATATACGTTTTTATGATGAATAATTGATGACAAACGATTTATGAAACAGTTTCATCAATATGACGAAAACTAAGTGTTCCCTGAGTGTACATGCAAAAACACATTTTTTCGTCATATTCGGAACTTTGCCACACCGCGAATATTTTCTCTTACTTGAAACTCGTTACGGATTCTTAAACTACTACTCGTAATTATCAAAATACTTTTTGAAGATATCTCTATTTGTTTTCAGATAAACCGATTGATTGTTTAAAATTATCCAGTTTAGTTTCATACACACAGAAAATAGTTTTGTAGTTGCAAACGAATTTTTTGCCAACCGAATTTTTGTGGTTCCACATACTATCATTAATATTAAATTTCAATACTATTGCAACAATCGACATTTATTTACAAATTTCGAATTGTTATTGTAACAATTGAAAATTTTATGTTTATGGATTGTAATATTCTATAAATAGACTCACATGCGTTCCACAAAATTTATTTTATTAATAAAAACCCCAATTTCAATATGTTTTTTTTTAATTTCCACTTTGAATATTTTTTAGTTTCAAATTTAAATATTTGTCTAAAAATATATTTGTACAAACAACAGTAATTCGGTTTCTAATCTTAATATTTTCTTAAAGTAACCAACACTAAAAAAAATGTTATATTCTTTTATTAATAAAAAAATCTTATGCCGCGAATCTTCTGATTGTCAGGAAATCACTTAATCACAAGCCTAACCCCAATTTGAACTTGTTTTTCAAATTTCAACCTTGAATATTTTTTTGTTTCAAATTTAAATATGTATGTCTAAAAATTGTTTGGTATAAAGAAAAGAAATTCTGTTGCATATTCCAACATGCAATAAGTCCCAGGTGTAAAAAGTCCCAGTGCAAAAGCTCCCAATGAAATAAATTCTAAAAAAATGAAATAAGTCCCGTCTCGAAAAAGTGAAATAAATTCTAAAAAAATTAAATAATTTCCAAAACAAAAATGAAACAAATCCTAGGTTTTGGTTGTTATTTCATCATGAAATAATTTCCAAAGAATAAAAACGAAATAACTCCCAAAAATAGTCCATGCAACACAAATGAACTTGTTTTTCAAATCAGATGTCGAATCCGTTGAAATCTTATATTTTTAAGACATCAAAAAACATTTATTTGACCTGTCATAACTTTTTATGTCCCAAATATGGTGTGGGTTACCAAAATTTATTGTTTTTAATGATTGTTTTTTTAAAAGTCTATATTATTAAAAATTTTACGTATATATTAGTGTCTACACTAGGGTGCTCCAAAAAAAAAAAGTTGTGAGTTATTGACTTAGCTCTAAGGTACTCAATTAAAAAGTATTTTTTATCATGTGCTTTGCAAACTCGTTTTAAACTAAAGCCAAAAAAAGTCTGAATTATTAAACACAGTTTTCAAATCTCCAATTTTAAAGTTTAAACATTTTTTTAAAAGAAATTTTAAAAAATCAACGATTGGACTTAAAGTTTTAATTAGGCACATATTAAGGACTAAAACCTGAAAAAATTGAAGGTATTCCTCTTTTCATTTGGCCAGTGCAGCGATTTAACTTCAGCGGATTTGGAGAAAACAGCGATTTTTGTCACTTATTAAGGTTTTATGAATTTTTTTATTTTATTTTTTTTCAAATTCATCGCAAGTTTTAAAACTTAATTGTTTAATTGTTTAATTAACAATCAATTAGCTGTTCAAATGACAAAGCTATGACTGGTCAAATTATATTACTTATTGTCTTAAAAATAAGATTTCAACGGATTCCACGTTGGATTTGTAAAAATGAGTTTTTCTGTGTGGCGGCCTTCGGCCGCGTTCTATGGAGGAAAGGCTGATTCTATGATTTCATGAATCAGCCTTGACATTTAAGATCTTATGACATTTAAAAAAAATACATTATGATTTTGTGCAATAACTTCTCTTTTTACCGTCATAGCGCCCAAATTTATTTTGGCCAAACAAAAAACCGTCATAGCGATCAACAAACAATGTTATTTCGTCCAAATCAATGTAGTATTGCCCAAAAACAAGAAAATTTTTACAACAACAATTTACATATAATTTTTTTGGCCGCTATGTCGTTTTTTTCTGGGGCAATATGACTTTGGGGAATATAAAGTTACGCCTTCAAAATTTGTTAAAGAACAGATTAAGTTAGGTCAATTTAAGAAGATCATCAAAAGATCCCGTTATAGGAACCGTTTAGAATATTAAGAATATTAAAAAAATAATGAATTTTTGAAAATTAAATAACTCCTACTAAAAATGAAATAACTCCCACAGCAAATGAAATAACACCGAACAAGAAAATAAAATGAAATAAGTCCCACGCTAAGTTCTGTTGGGACTTATTTCATTTGGGAATTACTGCATTATGAAATAACACCTAATAACAAAAATGAAATAACTTCTAAAAAAATGAAATAACTGCAAAAAAACTGGGTATTATTTCATTTAAAATTACTCCCAAATTTGTATGAAAAATTTTTGGGACTTTTTTCACCTGGGAGTTATTGCACAGAGCCTCCAACATGTTATTAAAAGTACCAAAACTATGGAAAAATTTTATATTATTTTAAAATTGATAAGGAAAACTAATATTTTCGCAAATGTACTAGGTTTCTTGGCGTGACAGCGTTTTGGGTAATTTCATAAATATTTTGTTCATAATTAAGTTCAATTGTTCTGATGATGAATTTTAATTACTTACAATTAAAATTATTGAATAATGATAAAATGTTGTTGGTTGCAATATAATTCCAAACCAATTTATTGGTTATAGAATGTTGAACTGGTTATTGCTGACAACGGAGGAAATATTAAGATATCAAGTAAATTCAAAAAGCGTTTTAAAATTGAAGAATACTGTTAATATATGCCGTAACGAGCTTTATAAAATTTTTGGCGGTGTAGTAACGTCCCGAATTTGACGGAAAATCGAGTTTTTGCACTTTTAAGTTACAATATTACACAAACTTATTAACTTAGTTGGGCAAAAGACAATTTAAAAAGTGTACTCTGAACTATTAGTTTTGAGTTTTGCGAAAATTAAAATTCGTGTGTATTTTAGAAAATCAAAAATGTATCTTAATTTAGAAAATAATAATAAATTACATAAATCGAAATATCTTTTGATGCCATGAAGAACCCACTCTGAATTTTTGATATGTTATATAAGATAATATGATCAATCGCCACAATTTTTTTAAGAAAAAGTCAAAGATATAGTTTTTAAAATATTCGCGAAAAAAAACAGGATTTTTTGAATTTTTGCAAACTTTCTGGAAAGAGCATATATAATTTTGTAATAAGTATCTAAAAAGAAGACCCAATTTTTCATATGAGATAAAAATTTTGAAAATCGGATAAAAAATTTGCGTAGTTTAAGCATTAGGTATTTTTCTTAGTTTTGCTTATAATGTCGAACTTAGAGACGATATAACGCGAACTACACCGAATTTCGAAAAACTTAATACAGCACATACATCATAGGGACGTCAAATACCAAATTGGTCACTTTCAATAAAATCGAAATACATCCATTCCAAAAATGACTAAAACCGAATCGAAATTTTTTGGAATGTCCCTTGTTATCCTTCAATTATAATACTACATGGATTATTTGATAATCAGGGCAGCGATTTTCATGCAAATACATGTTATTTTTGGATATTATGCTATAAATTCATATTATAATTAAAACATATTTTTGCATTTTTTGTTGCATATTTTTGATATTTTCAATTAAGTTGCATATTTAAAAAAAATTAAAATTTTTGTCTTTTGTTTTATTGAGCTAAAGATCCTTTATTTTATAATTATAACACATCAATTTTAAACACAGAAAGCAATTATAAACGAAGATATACATTAGAAATGTTACAGATCATAAAAGTACCATCAACACAAAGGATTAACTATAAAACAGACACATCCAATATTGCACAGAATTACAGACATTTAGTCAATAGGAAATAATAAAATTATTATTCTTCCTGTAAAGAGACTAACTAAAGAAATATTATAATTCTCATTTAGATTTTAAGAAACTATTAATTTAAAATTGTTTGCTATGTTATGATATTTCAATTATTTATACTTTCTTTTCTGGGTTAATTTTTTAATTTGACATTAGAAAATATTTTATTTCCCGCCTTTTTTGTAATTATTATTTTTAAGTTTTTTAATTATAAAAAAATTTTCCCTGAAGAAGTCTTCCAAAGCGAAGACGAAATATTGGAAATAAATAATTATAATTATAAAATAAAGGATCTTTAGCTCAATAAAACAAAAGACAAAAATTTATTTAAAAAGATCGAAAAAAAATAAGAAAATTTAAAAAAATTAAAATTTAGATTTAATTAATAATAAACAAAAAGAACTTAACATTGTCATTTGTTGGGCATTTATATATTGGATTTAATTTTCAAAACAACGCTCTCTTAAGTAATAAATCGATTTTTCAAAATCCAAAAACTGTAAGTGCATATATTTTGCTTTTAAGCAGGGACCGAAAATAACAGTTAATTTCAAATTTTTAAACAAAAAAAGCAACTAGAAGTAAATGTCGGAAAACTGTTTCAAGTATACCATTTTGATCCTTATGAACTGGTCTATAATAAAATGCATTGCTTTTTAAAATTTTGATTTTTATTTTTTTGAGCAAAAATAAAAAAATATTTTTTGATTTTTATTTTTTCGAGCAAAAATAAAAGTTATTTTTTGATTTTTATTTTTTCGTGCAAAAATAAAAGTTATTTTTTGATTTTTATATTTTCGAGCAAAAATAAAAGTTATTTTTTGATTTTTATTTTTTTGAGCAAAAATAAAAGTTTTTTTTTTTGATTTTTATTTTGTGCGAGCAAAAATAAAAGTTTTTTTTCGGTTTTTATTTTTCGGGCAAAAGTGAAAGTTATTTTTTGATTTTTATTTTTTTGAGCAACAATAAAAGTTATTTTTTGATTTTTCTGTTTTCGAGCAAAAATAAAAGTTATTTTTGATATTTATTTCAATTTCTTGAGTTGAAATTTCATAAGTTATAAATTTTTATTTTTATAACGAATAAATAACAAATAACGTAGTTATATTTGTGTGAACGAAATATATAAATTTTATGGTTGCCTTTTGTAATATTTTCGAGTTTTATAAACAGTAAAACTTATTTTTAATATGACGATTTTTTTGAAGAATTCTTGTTTTAAAAATGACGATTTTAGTTTTCAAAAATTGGAGCACTGCTTGTATAAATATAGATGTTTGTCTTGTAGTTAGATACTTAAAAAATGTATAATAATATATATTAATACAGTTATCACAAAAAATAACATTGCACAATATTTGCTGTATATCTATCATCACTGAAAAATCATAATAACAAAGCTAATAACTTTTATTTTTGGTAAAAAAAAAAAATAAAAACCAAAAAATGACTTTTACACTTGCTCGAAAAAATCAAAATATAACTTTTATTTTTGCTCGAAAAAATAAAAATCAAAAAATAACTTTTATTGTTGCTCGAAAAAATGAAAACCAAAAAATAACTATTATTTTTGCCCGAAAAAATAAAAATCAAAAAATAAATTTTATTTTTGACCGAAAAAATAAAAATCAAAAAATAATTTTTATTGTTGCTCGAAAAAATAAAAATCAAAAAATAACTATTATTTTTGCCCGAAAAAATAAAAATCAAAAAATAAATTTTATTTTTGACCGAAAAAATAAAAATCAAAAAATAACTTTTATTGTTGCTCGAAAAAATAAAAATCAAAAAATAACTATTATTTTTGCCCGAAAAAATAAAAATCATAAAATAAATTTTATTTTTGACCGAAAAAATAAAAATCAAAAAATAATTTTTATTTTTGCTCGAAAAAATAAAAATCAAAAAATAACTTTTATCATATGGCTTTTATGAAAAAAGGAATAATTTTTACGGTCCCTGCTTTTAAGTGCATATTTCGATTTAAGTACATATTTCCGATTTTTTAGTGCATGAAAAGTCACTGCCCTGTTGATGCCTGTACTCCTAAATAATCATAGAAAATCTATCAATAAATGACAAAAAAAAAAAACTAGTAGAATTTAATTACGAACAAATCCTTAAAATAACAATAACATTTTGTACTATATCTTTCTGTAAGAAGAATCTTTTGTAAAACTAAGCTCTTAGTTAATTTTTAAAAACACAGCTGCCTTTTAAAGTAAATACGGAAGTACAAAGTGTTGTAATTGAAGTATAACAATAAATGCTTGGCATGCTCCGCACTTTCAATAAAGGGAGTAAATAAGTGATTTCAGCATATATTGGAACACGAATGTTTTATTGTTATTCTGCAACAAAACACTCAGAAAAGTTCTGTAGTTACCAATTGTCAGTTAATCATGTAATAATTAGCTGTACACTCCGAATATTCTTACAGTAGCTACATGTAGGTCATTCGGATAGTAAACAGTAGTAGTTGTTTTAACCAAAAATACAGTTGTTTTGAGAAATTATTTTAGTATTTTAATAAACAACTACCAAAACAGTTTTGTTTTGCAGTAAACAGTCAATTTTTGTTAGTTAGTTAAAAATAGAAGATTGTCAAGTTTTTAAAAATTCTCGTTTAGTTTGTATTCGTTATTATTGATACGTTCATAGTTTGCAAAGAATTTTTAGAAAATTTCATTGTATATCCAATGCATGAAAACGTCATAACTGGAATACCGTTTGGAATTTTGCCTTTGTCATTTTAAATGGGATTTAGGAAATACAAATTTGTATTGTAATTAAAAGAAAAAAAATTTATTTTTTTTAATTAAAAAATTTTTTAAAATACTGAAAATAGTAACTGCTAAACACGGTAGTTTTTACAACTTATGCAGTCGTTTTATGTTCATTGTTTTTTATTGTTTTTTTGCTCGTTTTTATGGCTTATGCATTCATTTAAAGTTAGTTGTTTTCGACCGCTTCGTTGGTCGTTTTTACTACTATTGTGTAGTTTGATATTATCAACAGTTAAAAACGATTATAGGGTAATTTTAATTGCAATGAGATTATTTATGCAAGAACAAAAACACCGTGTATTGAAGAAAACTAGTTTTAATCACAACAAAACTCGACCTGGCGATAGATCAGTGCGCTAAAGCGCTCTGTCTAACGTGTAGTGCGAGTACATGTGGCATTAGAAATCAGTTTATCTATACCACGGTCAGTGATTGCACAGAAAATTTCATATAGACGCAATCGAACAAATAAAAACATAACAAATATTACATTATTCAAAAAAAAAAAAACAAGGTCACTGACGAAGGTTCAATACCAGAAACTGCGCAGTCTGATTCAGAAAATTGAAAATTTACAATGTAGTTATGATTTTTAGAAAATACACTCATTCTTCTCTACCACGCCTTTCGCAATTAAAATTAAATAAAATTGCATATTAATTATAGTAATAATTGCATTGTCTGAAAAAGACGTTTAAATTCAAACTAATTGCAATTGTTTTACTGTGGGAAAACAATTTTTATATTAGTTGCATAGTTAACCTAGATATCAAACTCTTTGACATTTGCTGTCCACTGACTCCTGCGAATGCGTTGGATATACGTAATATACCTATACAAATATAATTTCAATGTGTATGAAAAAAAAAGCAGAAGAGTTTGATATATCTATGGTTAGTTGTTTAAAAATGCAACTAACGAAAACTAGCGCATTTTTGTAACATTTACAATTTTAATTTTTCTTTAATGCTCCTTAATTGTTTTATAACTTTTGTTTTCTTTTAAAAATTATGTATGAAATTTAGGAAAAACAAAATTATTGAGAATTTAACTACACTAAAGAACCGATTTCTGTTATTTAATTTAAATGAAATGGAAGTCTAAAAATGTTTATTGTTTTTTGTAGTTATTCTAACTGCAATTTTCAATTAATTCTACACTGAGAGAATTATCTACATGATCTATGAATTGTCATTGGAACCCGTCCATTGAATTAATTTTCATTAAATTAATGCAGTTTTACATAAAATTTAATAAAAAATGTCATCATATTTATTTAAAATTACATACGACTAATGGAAAAGTTTCATTAAAACTATGAAGATTTTTTGTGAATACAAGTTTGATATAATTTTTATTAAAAATAAAAATTATGTTTTTTTTAACCTTTAATTGTGCAATGAAAATGAAAATTATTCAAGTTCGAGGCCATTCTCTATATTTCTTTATTAGGATATTGTCCTAACAAATAATCTATAGAGTTTTTTTGTTTTCAAATTTATTATTTGACCCTTTCAGGAATGTGTTCCCATCATCAGAACACGTATTGAAAGCGGTAACAATCCCATGTCAAACATCAAACATTCATATAAACTAGTTTACTCACTACATGAGAACTAATATATGAGCTTGAAGTCAAAAAATAAATTGAAAACTTGTTTGTTATGTGCAAGGTCCACCTTTTGGTGGATATTCAATAAACGTTTTTTGTTTTTTTCCTCCTTTTTATTTTTTTTTGTTTTGTCTATAAACAAAAACAGGGGGAGTAAACTAGACTGTACTTTGTCTTTTATACAAGTTTAATATCTGAAAGGGTCAAATAATAAATTTAAAAACAAAAAAACTCTATAGATTATTTGTTAGGATAATGTCCTAATAAAGAAATATAGAGTATGGCCTCGAACTTGAATAATTTTCATTACATTTTTTGTGCATTTTAAGAAATTTTTCATTCAGGTTGTGAAGAAAACTTTATTAGTTTAGTGAAAAAATTTTAATTAAAACTCATCCAACGAATTCTCTCTGTGTACCTACATAATTATCTGAGTGTATTGTTGTAGTATAGCAATAAACAGCTGCATTCAGTATTCAGTAAAGATTAAATTTTAAAGAATTTATAGCAATAAATTTGAGTGCAAAAAAAGAACAATTTATAAAACACTTGTTTTAGTGTATACATTTTTATTTTTCATATTTATAAGATCTTAACGTTAATAAAAACATTTGTTAATTCAATTAAATGTAAATTCATCAAATTAATCAATCAATAGTTACATTTGTTACACATTCATCATCTGTTTCATCAGTATGTGAAATATTAGAATCATCAGACGAGTCTCTAAATTATTTCAAAATGCAAAAATATCTAACAAAAAGGTATATAAAATGCGAAAAAAAACTTACAATACTTCTGATAAATCACTAAAATCACCATATTCTACGGGACTATGACAAATACAACAAATATTATTGGATTCTTGAAAACAATTCTTACAATAAATTGCGGCACAGTCAATAGTTTCACATTTAACACGAGTTACACTTAAATAACAAAATTGTAGAAATTATTTTTAAACTAAATGAGAATTATAAACAAGAGTTCTTACTCATCTAAGGGTTTACCACACAATAAACATTTATCTTTTGATCTTTGACCCAAAATAACACGACAAATCCAATATCTATGATTAAATAAGGATTTTAGAATAGTATTTTGAGTGAAATTTTAATATAACAAAGAACCTACTGATCTGTTTGAACCCTCAACCATTCTAAAAATGAAAAGTTATCTTCGGCTTGATTTTTAATAAATATTAAACGTGCTTTGCGTCTGGCCAATTTAAAGAACCCCACTAAAAATAAGGGAGATTTAGTTCAAATACACAAATTTTCGAAATCAACAGGGTTAATTTTGAAAATTATAATTCATTAAAAAAAAATCATATTTCTTTGCGATTCCATACTGAAATCTGATTATTCTTACTTCTTTTCAATATTATTTTATTATATAACCATACAGCTCTCTGTTTTGCCACTTCTGGATAAAATAAACGCATTAGTATATGTCTTAAACGTAGTCCATACGGTTGACAAAATAAAAATAGCCATGCCAGTAAACCTAACATACCGATCATATAGTAGTGGATGTAATTGGGTACTTTGGGATTGGGCAGACATGTTTTCGAGTCAATTGTATAGTTTTGGGAGATTGGTTCAAAGGCATGGACCACACCACGAAATACTTCACCAACAAAACCCCCACCTTCAACTTCAACAGTGATATAAGGAGGAACTGAAAAGGGAACAAAGACGTTTTAAATAAAATCGCAAAAACATATTCAAATTTGGAAAATTTTAATCGAATTTGAAAAAAAATCTTAAAGACTCTTCCGCCACACTTTGCAATTTCAACCAAACTTGTAAGTCATATATAACTATAACATCGCCCCAGTTTAGAAAAGCTAGTCCTATCGCATTTTGAAATATCGCGTTTAAAAATATGAAATATATTCAAAAATTTAAAGTTGTCGTACATAAACGTCCGTATATTTAAAAAGTAAAAAATGTTTGTTTTTAGAAGCAGGATAAAACAAATGCGCTAAAGTAAGTGCTTACTATTATCTTAATGGTAATAGTTATAGAACTTCTAAACCACTGATCCAACAGTGTGTACTTACATAAAAATCTTAAGTCCTGAATCTAATTATAAGCTGTAAGAAATCAAACAAAGTTCCGAAATTAGCGTGCAATTTTTTAACCACACTCTAAGTCATTTGTTTTGTCAAAAGTTTGCCATTTTCGACCAATGCTTAATACAGGGTGCATGTCCAAAAGTTCGTGAAATTACATTTAAAATTTTTTCAAAGCCCAATCTTTCAGAAAACATTAAAATGTGTCTTGGTTTTTTTTAGCACAGTTCCAAAACAATTGTAAATTAATATGTAAATACATTTTTGGTCAAAAATTTAAATTTTTCATAAATTTTTTAAATTTTGAACTTTAACGATTTTTCACGACTAAAATATTAAAGCTAATTTAAAAAATATTGATATTTCTTAAAGTGTTAACACGAAGAATTTTTTGTTTTTAAATCGATTAAATACTAGCAAAAAGAATAACTGTAAGTATGTTTTTTATTTATCTTAAAACGTACATTTCTTTAGAAATCGGTCCACATTTACAAAAGTTACATCCTCAAAAAGATTTTTTATACAAGGTAGTCACATTTACAAGAGTTACATTCTCAAAAAGATTTTTTATACACGAGGTAGTCAACGTTGACAACCTTGTACTAAAACAGAATAACCTAATCATAATTTTACATAAGATGAGCATCTCTTTTACAATTTCCAATTTGAATCGTACCGATCGGATCAGAAGTGTAGAAGTTTTATATTTATTACCATTATTTTTTTTAAAATACCCCACTGTGTGCAGTTGCCAAATCCCCATATGAAACTCTTACGGAATCGAAAGTTATGAAAAATAATGTAAAAAAAATTTAATCAAAAAACCCGATAACTCAGGAAGCCGCAGGGAATTTGTATTGGTATAGAAGAATAACACACATCGACAAGCTTCCTTGGTTTAAATGCCGATAAGTGATTTAAATTGTCTTTGTTTCCCTGACTCCAAATCCGGCTCCCAAATTTTTCCATCACGTCAAAATTTGGGAGCATCGCGCTTAAAGTTGCCAAAATTGGCTATTTTGGTACTTTTTGAAGCCTTTTATTACATGTTTGACGCTTTCTAATGATTTAAAATAAAGATAAATATTTAGAAAAAAAATAACGTAAAGAAACATTTAGCAAATGCCTTTTAGAAAATAATATAAGCCCAAGTAAAAAAAGATTTTGTGAATTTTCGTAATATATATAATTATATCCGCAAAATGAGAACATCTAATTGTATCATATTAGATCTAATCTGATACAATTTGATGAAATTATATATAGTTTGATACAATTGTACCTGAATTTTCTCCTCATCTAAATGTATCAAATTATATATAATGTGATACATTCACATCCAATTAGATATAACTATATACAAATATATGCAATTACAAATGACATATGTAATCATATATAGATCAATTTGTAATTATATGTACAAGGTGGCGCAAAAGTAATGCTCCTATCAGAAAATGCTATACATTTTGTGATTGGCCCCTAATGTCAGTTCTGTTTTGACATTTGTGTAGTAAACACATGCAAAATACACGTTAATAAACAATGTTACGCTACACTGCTCCAGAACGCGGAATATTGGTGACTATTTATTTGACCAATTATCGGTCGGTGACTTTGGCACAACGTGAATTTCGTCGCAGATTTCCTGGCCGTCCAACGCCTACTGGTGAAACACTGCGACGTTTAGCCGCTCGCCTCGAAGAGACTGGCACAACACGAGATGCTGCCAGGCGTGGCAGACCCCGGAGTAGCCGTTCTGCAGAGAATATTGCTGCTGTAGCCGAGGAAGTCATGGAAGCGCCGTCGACATCGACCAGACGACGTGCCACGCAAATGGGTATCAGTCGACGGTCTTTACAGCGAATTTTGGTACAAGATTTGAAGATGTTTCCGTACAAAGTCCAGACGGTGCATCAGCTGTTAGCTGCTGACCGCCAATCGCGTGTAACATACGCTCAAGCCATCCTTAATCACCACCAAGAGGAAGATGATTTTTCATCAAAAATAATCATGAGTGATGAGGCCCATTTCCATCTTAGCGGGTACGTAAATAAGCAAAATTTACGCTTCTGGGGCACTGAAAATCCGCGTGTAACCCACGAAGAGCCATTACACCCGCTCAAAGTCACTGTATGGTGTGCTGTTTTCGCTGGAGGAGTTATCGGACCTTTTTTCTTCGAAGACGTCGCGGGCCAAACGGTTACTGTGAATGGTGAGCGCTACAGAGCAATGATCAACGAGTTCTTTTTGCCGCAACTTGATGAATTGGGATTGGAAAACATGTGGTTCCAACAGGACGGTGCAACGGCACACACTGCACGTGCCACAACCGATATGCTGAAGGATGCATTTCCCGGGCGCCTAATCTCCCGTTTTGGCGATTTGCACTGGCCAGCAAGGTCGCCTGATTTGACCGCTCCAGACTTCTTTTTGTGGGGCTTTTTGGAGTTGCGGGTTTATGTCAACAAGCCTCAGACTCTTGCAGCTCTTAAAGACAATATCCGTCAAGAATGTGAGGACCTATCGCCGGAAGTTTTGGCCAAAGTGATGGGAAATGCCATAAAAAGGGCTCAAATGACAATCAACTGTGGCGGCGGCCATTTACATGACATCATATTCTCGACTTGATGTAAAAAAAACTAAAATACCAAATAAAAATAATCCACAAGAAGAATCAAAGTTTTTCATTTTTTTTAAATGACAGCCAAAAAACATCGGAAGGTTATTTTTGCGCCACCTTGTATAACTGAATTTAATAAAAAAAACAAAAACTTATACCACAAATCTTTTTGATCAAAAAAATTATAATTACCTAAACCATGATTTCAGTTGCAAATGTTTTGAACACCACTGTATATTTACATATTGCACTGTATGAACGGTAAGATAAAAAATATATAATTATATATTTGTGATATAATTTAATAGGACTTTATATGAATATATATTTCGCAATATATCATTATAAATAACTGTATAAAGTAATATACAACTATATCAAAACTTTTTTAATTGGGTTGGCAGAATTAAATTAATATATGGGATTACACAAAACAATGTATTGCCCCATATAAAAAATATAAAATTTGTTTACTTTGTGGAAAAGTGAATTTTTTGTTTAAATCCCAACCAATCCCATTTTTCACTAAAAACTTTGTGATTTTGTCTTTTTCTGTAAATTTTGGCATTTTTCTTAAATGAAAATAATTTTTGATACAACAAAAATCAGCTGATTTATAAATTTACCAAGATTAAAAAAATTACGCACGCTTTGTTGTGGAAACATCGTAGTAAATATAACACGAAGTAAATATAACACCAAGAATGAAAACCGCTAGTATATTAAATAATACCAATTAACCTTAAAGTTTAATTAAAATTGTCTAAAAACATAAAAATAATTGATTAAAAAAAAATTAAGTGCATATTTTTGTAATTTTTAGTGCATATTTTAAGATTTTTAGGCGTCTAAAACACTCTTTTTAGTACATGAAGTTTCGGACCCTGTTTATAAGTAACATGTTTTTAAAGAATTTAAAAAAAACAACAGTTTTTTGAAATGCAGCGGTTTGAACCGAGGATTTAAAAAAAAAAAATGCATTTTACCTTCAAACAATATTTTTTCCTAATTTCATTTTATTTATTTAAAATGTATCTACCTTTTTTTAAAACTTTCATTTCTATTTTAAATTTTTAAACTCCATATTTCCGTACAGTTAGAGCTACTAATATGACTACGTCATATTTATATGACTTACCATCCATGCCAAGTTTGGATAACATTTATGGGGGCTGGGCTGTGAGGTAAAAAATTCGATTTTCTTGATGGTTTAATATTAAACGTACCGTTTGGAAACAAATGCCCTTTTTCCGTGTAATTATTATTGAAATCAAATCATATTTTCAGAAATTATATCATAGGATTACAAAAGCTTAACTTTTAGAAATAATTAAGGTTATGAAAACCAATTCTATGTATTTCGGACACGCTGATTTCAATGGCGTGCTTTACTTTTCGATGTATGGTACACTGTACCACCATTTGTGGTACTTAAATACAGAATTGATAGCTCTCGCGTTCTTTGATACCTCAATTTCAGATGAAGAAAAATCGGAAATGGCGAACAAAGTCCTAACTCTGAGTGAGACCGAGACAGAAAATTCAAGAATTGTAAACCCCAAATTTCGAAGACCCCAGTTGGAAGAACTTATTAATGCAGGGTTATCTCATTTAATTACAAAGGAGACCATGAATTTCATTAAACGTTTCCATATTAATGCAGATTTTCTCAGAGAACCCCCTAATAGCTGGCCTGAAAATATGCATATCGGATTGTGAAGTCACTAAAGGTCGTTAATGATGTGGCAAAACGAGGAGTGAAATTAATTACAGCAGAAACAATATGTTTTACAAGTAGTACACAAATGCCGAAAGCTGTATCCTGATGTTTCTAAAAACACTTTGAGCAAACCTTTAGAATAAAGTATTCGTTATTGTATCCTTCTTAAAGATGGCAAACGATACAACGTCACTCTTTTTTGTTTATTAAAATAAATTTAAATATGTTATAAATAAGCATTGTCATTTTATTCCATCATAACTAATTTCAAGCTCTGAAAAATATTTAAAACATTCTCATATCATAATTTCCTTATGAGTTATTCTGTATGAAATCACCAAATCGGCAAAGCTGGCATATCTTAGATTTTACTCAAACTACCTGGAAATGATATTTAGGGTCTGAAAACCCAAAATCCAAGAGGATTTAATTTTTGCACACGGCACTACCGGTTCACGCAAAATAAAAAAAAACTAAAAAGTCTTGTTTTTGTGCGTAGTGGTTTGAGCTGTTAAAATTTTTCTGCTAGAGATATCTACATGATGAAGGCATCGTTTTAAAGCTGAAGGATTATAGTTTCTATCAAAAATAGAAAATTTGACTTAATTCATACACCCGAAAAATAACGTGGTATTGAAAATAAGCATATTTCATTGGTTTTTTGTGTTTTTCAATGAACTCCAGTGTCGGCGCTAATGAATATAAAAGCATAATAATTCTCAGATACAAATTAGACATGTCGGAGAAAAATACAAAATTAAAATTGGCTCAATCTGGCAACTCGTTATGAAAAAATCGTTACTTGAAATTTTGAAATTTTGAAAATTTGCATATTTCAGGCTACAATTTGGTCATGTTTGTTAGCAGATACAAACTTGAAAATTATAGAGTACTTACTCCCTACTTTTAACTTTATAATACTTTAAGACCCGTTTAGTTATTTTCACTCCTCTCGGATTTACAGGGTTTTAAAGAAAAGCCTTTTTGATTTTTTGTATGTATTTTTGTACTTCCCTCAATTGTTATATACAGAGAAATTAAAATAAAAACAAGTAGTATTATAAAGTAACAAAGAATAATTATGGACTAAAAAATATATTTAATAAATTCAGTAGATATTTTATGTTAAAAAATTTTACAGTGGTGGTAGAAAATAGGCACATGGTATATTTTTATCATTTAAAGTAGAAAAGTTATAGTTTAAATGTGGGTAATTAAGAATCGTGGAATAAGTTTTATTTTATTTTAATAAAGTACTTGTTCTTATAATATTCGGAGTTTCAAAGTTATCAGAAGCTGAAAACTTTCGTACTTTTAACTGACTGTGAGAAATCGGAGAGAAACTGAGGTAGTTTCTTTTATTTGTAATTGTGCAAACATCAATAAATCTTTTTGACAAAAAGTTTTCGATAGCATCAACATCAGAAATGGATACAAAAAAAAATTTATACCAGGAATTTGGGTGGAACAAAAATCAAACATTGCTGTAGGTGTTAGGATATGATGATCCGCAGTTCGCTGTAGACTTGCTTTCCTCACAGTCCGCTTAATTGTACCTCCTGCTCCGTCACAAGGACTTTTGCCATGAGAAGTGGCAAAAAAGTGCCACTATGCTTCTAAGCCGAAATCGTCTTTGTGATGACAAATGTTGATAAAATTTTTTTTATTTTTGTAAAATTTTTGTAAACATCAAAAATCTACTGAATTTATTAAATATATTTTTTAGTCCATAATTATTCTTTGTTACTTTATAATACTACTTGTTTTTATTTTAATTTCTCTGTATATAACAATTGAGGAAAGTATAAAAATACATATAAAAAATCAAAAAGGCTTTTCTTTAAAACCCTGTAAATCCGAGAGGAGTGAAAATAACTAAACGGGTCTTGAAGTATTATAAAGTTAAAAGTAGGGAGTAAGTACTCCATAATTTTCAAGTTTGTATCTGCTAACAAACATGACCAAATTGTAGCCTGAAATATGCAAATTTTCAAAATTTCCAAATTTCAAGTAACGATTTTTTCATAACGAGTTGCCAGATTGAGCCAATTTCAATTTTGTATTTTTCTCCGACATGTCTAATTTGTATCTGAGAATTATTATGCTTTTATATTCATTAGCGCCGACACTGGAGTTCATTGAAAAACACAAAAAACCAATGAAATATGCTTATTTTCAATACCACGTTATTTGTCAGGTGTATGAACTAAGTAAAATTTTATATTTTTGATAGAAACTATAATCCTTCAGCTTTAAAACGATGCCTTCATCATGTAGATATCTCTAGCAGAAAAATTTTAACAGCTCAAACCACTACGTACAAAAACAAGACATTTTAGTTTTTTATTTTGCGTGAACCGGTAGTGCAGTGTGCAAAAATTAAATCCTCTTGGATTTTGGTTCTCGGAACCCTTAGGAACATTTCCACAAAATTTTAACAAAATCCAAAATGGTCCAGCAACATTTTTCATTTTTTTCGGTGTTTTCATAGAGAATGACTCTTATAGAATTTTCTCGTAATGCTTTTTTTTTTTGGAACTTTGAGCCACCAGCGGCATGGGTTAACATACTCCAATCGTGCTCAAACTTTGGTTATCGTAAAATCTGCAAAGACTTATTATTTTGTGGGGTTCCCGTTGACAAAATTCTGGTATTTTTTTTCCCCCATATCACTTGCGGTCACCTTAATGGTACAGTTTTTCAACAAAATGACTTTAAAGTTTTGCGCATGTAAATGCAGTTTTTTACATATAATGTTTTTAAAATGCAATCAATTTTACTATTTTCCGTTAAAAGACAACCGTAAAGACAACCCCTGCACATTGGGATATATCAAAAACAAATATGTAAATCATTCAGCCGTTTCTTACTTACTTGCAATGAAATGTGAAACAAGCATAAGTGACGTAATATCGAACTAAATTTTTGATTTTTAACCTTCCAGACCCCCGAGGGCTGCAATATGACAACCCAAAATAGGGAAATTTTTGCATATAAAATTTTGTGTGCTCGCCATTTTTTTTTTCTTTTGTTTCTAATCCGATTTAAAAAAAATTACATATTTGTAATCTTAAAGAAGAGACTAACAAAAAAAAAATGTCCACTATTCAATAAAATATTTATGAATAGATTTTTTGGACTTAAATAGACTTTTAAGTCAACGGTGTGAAATTTATATCCGAATTTGTGAGTTTCTGTAAGCAATTCCACAACTCCCAAAAATATAATTAAAAAAAATGGGATAACATTTTTTACTGCTATGTCTACATTTAAAGCGGGGATTGCAAGAGACTTATCCAATAAATTAGGTAAATGTTGGAGTATCTACAACCGCTTTCGCTACCTTACTTTTACATAAGTATATATTGTTTCAACATGTTAATCTACTAAATTTTGTCAACATCGCAGCAAGGACACGCATACCTGTAATATATCCTGAAAGTGAAAAATGGAATAAAAGCTACAAATATTATTGGAAAACGACGAAAATTGGTATATTTCTTAATTACGTAGCAAGAATTGCGTACGTAAAATTGTGTTGCGCAAGGATATGGCTAGCTCCAAAATGTCCTTGATAATAAAAATTACATTATTTACATAAAATTGGTAGATATGTTAAATATGTCACTTATTTTTAAGTGGTATGATTTTTATTAAATTCCAAGCAAGGACAAGCCCACGCACAATATATCTTGGAACCTAATTTAAAGCTTTTTTATGAATGGTCCATAAATTATTGAAAACTTGCGAATATAATAAATAATTAAATATGTTTATTATGTAAAAATCAATGTGTATGCTGAATTTCATCTAACTTTTCGGTTAATAATACAAACGAGGATTATTGGAAATTTAGGAATATTATGAGTCATTTAAGAGAATTTTATGATTCATTTTTGATTCATTTATGACTGTTGGAAAAAAGTTTAAACATTTTCAAACAAACTCATAAATATGAGTCAATAATGTTTCATTTATGACTCAGGAATTTGAGCTCTCTAAAAACTATGATATTTAAGTCTTTTTCGAGTCATTAGTCATTAGTTCTGAGTGCTCAGAAAATTGTTGGCTGGGCATGAATAATGTATCTTTCTTACGCCATGCGACAATGAAATGACACCTAATTATTGTCGTTTTAATAAAGGAAATGTAACCATTTTTATTCTTTCGGTTTCATATGACAATTATAACTCCTGAGATGCATAAATAAATTTAGTTCCAACACCGAAACGATAATAATTTAGGTGTAATTACATTGTCGTGTGTCGTAAAAGATACATAAATCATATCCTGGGTATGAGTTTCAACTTTTGTGGCCGTTTGTCAAAGAGTGACTCTAAACCACCCAGTTTCAACCAATACTATTGAAATACTATTGAAACTGTCATATATTTAATTTCTTTAAATATAAAATGTGTTTTTTTGAACTTTTTCACCCTGCATTTTAACAGGGCCACTTTAACCCATTATTTGAACTCCCAACTTTTCTTCTAATTTTAGTATTAATATCCATAGATATGATGAATATGAAAATTATTCAAGTTCGAGGTCATACTCTATATTTCTTTATTAGGATATTGTCTTAACAAATAATCTATAGAGTTTTTGTTTGCAAATTTATTAATTGACAACTTTCAGGAAACGTGTTGATAGATATATTTCGGGAATTTTCTGGGTTCCCATCATCAGAACACGTTTTAAAAGAAGTGGTGCGCCCCGGTAGGCTAGTTGGTAGCGTGCTGGTTCGATTCCCACCAGAGGCACTGGTCTGTTTTCGCTACAACGCGCCGAATGCCATAGTAGCTAGTGCTCGGTTAGGGTAATAGTAAATAATTTGTAATTATATGATTATTAATTAATAAAAAAAAAAGAAGTGACAATCTCTTGCAGAACATCAAACATTCATATAAACTAGTTTTCCCACTAAATGAGAACTAATATATGAGCTCGAAGTTAAAGAGTATCAGCATTGATAACAAATAAATTAAGAACTGGTTCGTTACGTGCAAGCTCTAACTTTGGTAGATATACAATGCACGCTTTTTGTTTTTATTCTTCTTTTTATTTTCACACTTGTTTTGTTTTGTTTAAAGACTAGATGTAAAGGGGGAGTAAACAAGACCGTACTTTTTTTACAAGTTTTATATAATTTTTATTAAAAATAAAAATTATGAAAACTTAAGTATTCAAGTTCGAGGCCATACTTATTTCATTATTAAAATATTGTCCTAACAAATAATCAATTAATAAATTTGAAAACAAAAACTCTATAGATTATTTGTTAGGACAATATCCTAATAAAGAAATATAGAGTATGGCCTCGAACTTGAATAATTTTCAATTTTCATTGCACAATTAAAGGTCGAGAAAACATAATTTTTATTTTTAATAAAAATTATATCAAACATCCATAGATATATTTACGTTTGAACTTTGTGACAGTTTGTAACAGGCTGACTATCAACCACACAGTTTGAAATTTCAACCGATGAATTATATGTGTCTATAAATAGCTACACTCACAGAAATAAAAAAGGAACTTGCATAAAAAACTGCTAAATTGAGCAGATTTTTTTTCTTCTAAATATTAATAAAATAAGAACAGCAAAAATAAATCTGTTCTATAACTTAACAAAATTTTAGTTACATTCGATGTGAATTTTGGTTAATTGAAAGTAGCATTTTACTCTGTAAATAAATATCTGTAGACTCATAATAGCAAACAAAAACTGTAATATTAACAAAAATTTTCCTATATTTACCTCGAACTTAGTAGAATGCAAATAACTGTTTCTTTTACTAAAATCAACAGAAATTTTTGTTAAAAAATTTTAGATTGCTAAGTTAATAATTCGCATTAAAAAACAACCTTTAAAAATTTTACATTTTTAAATGATTTTTTTGTCTACTAATATTTAGTAAATGTTTTTGCTGATTTTAGCAGATTATTATGTTAGTTTCAATTTACTAAAATTTAGCTCAATTATAATTAAATATGTGTAAATTCAACAAATTTATTTTTGCTATTTTTATATTATATAGTAAAAAAAATCTGCTTATTTTAGCAGTTTTTTCTGCAAGCTCATTTTTAACCCTTTCACGACCGAGCTTAAACTGCTGGAAAATTTCCAATTTCTGCGAAATCGTGTCTATCGACACATCATTTTTAAACAAAAGTATCGTCAAAAATATTTTTTGCAATTTCTTCTAAGAAAAAATCTATGGGACATATTCCATTGTTCGTCAACGGTCAAAATTAGTGAACCCAAGTAATAGCGAAAGACGTGTCGAGTTTTTATTACTATTATCTTTCTTACGTCATATGGCACATGCTTTTTAATTATTTTGCTATGCTAACACGACTATGTCAAAAATTTTAAAATAGCTTGAGTCGTAAATCGAATTTTGACTGTAGTCCTAAAATATATTTTTAATGGAGACCAGATTTGGAAGCAGGAGATAATAATCAATAAAAATCACTTTATAAATCAAATCGAACAAAAATTGCTTAAATTTATATACGAACAAAAAAAAAAACCTCCGAACGTTCTTACATTTGACGACTAATGGGATATGACACATATATCCATTATCCATATTGTAGCAGTGTTCGGTTAGAATTGGAATAAATCAATTCCAAATATCTCCCCTGGATCCGCGCCTGTATTATTATACCTTTTAAGTCAACTTAGTCACCCTGCATTTAAACAGAGTGACCATTATTTATATTTCCAACCTCTCGTCTGTAATTTCTGGTAGTATTATTAAAATCGATAGCAAGTTGTTGATAGTGTGTAGTTCACCCTGTATAAAAATCAGGGTGGACCCGAATACCGAATACTTTTCTACAATGTTGTAAATATCTTTGAAATCTGAAATCTTTTTTGTTAAAGTTACAACCTCCGAAAAGGTTTTTATACCCGGTTTATTCAACTTTTTTATTCTGCAGCGCATCCTGTGTATAAACTGGGCGACTATACGAAAAAGTCTACTAAATTTTCATAGCTATTGTCTGTACGAGTTAGAGATCTACCGAATCCAGTAAAAAAAAATCCACCGAATTCTGATAACAGTGTAATTGTTCTAAAATCAAAAAATTCTCTGAATTTAACTACTTAACTGCGTAGTCCAAATTAAAAAAAAACCCCCTTCGTTTGTTGTTGAACTGGAGCTGGAGTACTTATATGCGCTGTCCCTTAAGTATAAATGTTGGAAATGTTGATCCGCTAACCTCTAATTTTTTAATATTTGACTTGAATATAGCTCATGTGTAGTTTAAGGCCTCTAGGACAACGCCTTCCCTACGCGATTAGGCCTTAAAGAGCGAAACATGTGTTTATATGGGGAAAAAATTACTTTTTTTCAGTTTTTGCTATTTTTTTTAAATGTTGTTATTGTTTTTATTCTAAATTAGAAATTATAACTAGACCAGTAATAAATACTGCCCACTATACTAATACTGACCACTATTGTGCCAATTATTACTTGACCGAAAAATTCGAGCACACATCTTAAAAATTTTTGAAATTTCATTTCATTTATTAATTCAAAAACCAAGCCCATAGGGCCAAATATGGTTCGTATTCAACAATAAATTTTTACAAAAAATAAAAAAATAAATTTATAATTTAAAGGAATGCCTAAAATAAATAAAATTATAACTAAAGTTTAACGGTCCAAAATGTAGCAATAAGATTATCAAAATAAGTAGACGATTAAAAAATAAAAAATATATGAAAAATGATCGTAAATTATCAAAATTATAGTGAGTGATTAAAAAACTGCCTTAGTTTGCGTTTAAACGTAGCACTTGCAACAACAAAGCTTTTAAGAGATCTAGGTAATGAACTCCAGACTCTAGTTATCCTCACATTAAAGGATCTCTCGAAAATAGAAGAGTTTATACGTTGAAAAACTATCTGAGGGTTTCTACTCGATCTTGTAAATCTAAAGTTGTCAACAATGTAACCAGGACAGTTCGCTCTAATTAGCTTGTAAAACAATAACAAGATTCTCAGTTTTATAAAATTCTCAAAAGAAAAACCAAGAAAATCCAACACAAACGGAGAGACATGTTCTCTTATCCTCAATCTGTAAACATATCTCACTATACGGTTAACTGTAAGATGAAGACGTCTAAGAATATTACTGCTAGAACCCGTAAATACCTCCAAAGCATAAATTAACTGGGGCATAAGAAGAGCACTAGCTACACGTTTCCTTACATGTAGAGGCAAACAAAGATCAAGAGACCATAATCGTCTCAACGTAGCATTCACTCGAGCACACACGTAATCAACGTGTTTCGAAAAACGTAACTTATCATCTACAAGAACGCCCAAACACTTCATTTCCGAAACAAAGTTGATACTAGACACCACTCAATGATACACTTAAATCACGGGAATCAAAACCGAAGCACATAGCCTTCGTTTTGCTAGGATTTATGTCTAACCCATTTGTGTCCATCCACCGTGCAATCTGAACAAGGTAAAATTCTATGTTTGCCTCCAAAACATCAAAGAATTGTCTTTCTCCAGAAAATAAAATCTGTACATCATCTGCATATACAAAAGTTTCAAAACAGTTATTATCTATTACATCAATAAAATCATTCAAATAAATCATAAATAAAATAGGACCAATTACCGATCCCTGCGGAACACCACTGGTAACCTCCAAAGTACAAGAGTTCCTATCTCCAATCGAGACGAACTGCGACCTATTTTCAAGATATGAGCTTAGAAGTTTGCAAGCGGATTTAGAAAAATTAAAATAACTACATAATTTAGTTATCAATCTAGAATGCACAACACTATCAAAAGCCTTAGATAAATCCAAGGACAACAACACACCACACTTTTTCTCATTGAGCTTACGTCTTATGGAATCAGTCAGCCCAACAAGAAGAGTTGTAGTACTATAATTCCGCCTAAAACCAGATTGACTTGGATGAAGCAGTTTATTGCCATCAATATAACACATCATTTGATCCTTAATAATGTGTTCAACAATCTTTGAAAGGATGGGAATAACAGAGATTGGACGTAAATTTTCTAACAAATTAGAATTGCCATCTTTCTTAATCGGTACAACACGTGATATCTTCCAATCATTAGGGAACTTGGATGTCATAAAAATTGTGTTCACAATATGAGTGAAAGGACCACATATATAAGGATATATAGTCTTAATAAATTTTGGGGGTATACAATCATAACCCGCTGCATTTGAACGTATTCTACAAAGAGCATAAAACACATCATCCTCTACTACAGAAATTGATTACTACAATAGAATTTTTTTATTCAAAAGACCCAAAATTGTGAGATATGGAAGAAGCTTTTTTTTTTGATGTCGTTAAACTGTCTTAAGGTGATATCAAAAACGGACAAAATTTTTAGGGTGTTTTTGAAATCTCTAATTTCAAATTTTAAAATGTTTTCTTTAACAAAAGCGAAAAGGTAGACGTTGTCGAAGAGTCCTATAATTACACATGAGTTATATTCAAGTCAAATATAAAAAAATTAGAGGGTACCGTATTAATATTTCCAACATTTAAGGGACATTCTAAAGTATATATACGTCTTACGTAACAGGATAAAGTTTTAAAAAAATGTAATATACGTCTTTCGCAGCAGAGAGGTTAAATATGACTTTCATCCATTAAATTTTCCAATTTTAATTTTTTTTTTGTTGCAATATTCCGAATTTGAAATATTCCAAAGTAGAATAGTTTTTTCTAACGAATGCCGGAAATTACCTTCAAAACCCAAATCTTTATGACCATAAAACGATATCATTGCTAAAATCCAAAAGAGACTATAGTCAGCAAAACAAATACAAAATAATTGAACACTGGATATTAATAGAAATACACTGGAACGGGCAATACTGGACCATTCATTTTTCGTTAGCTTGCAACCTGTAAGCTAAAAGAATGGTTTCAATTTTGTTGTATTGAAATAAGACAATTAAAAACTTATTACCTTGGGATATTTAAAACTTTCGGTAAAAGTTAAGGGCAAAGCTGATTCCATATTCATACCAGTACGTTGTTCATCGATTTCTAAAAACTCACCGGTTATATAACAGTTTTGATAACCAAGATTGTGAATATATTTTAGGCGAAAATAAATTGCTCTAGTGAAAAGGGAAATTTTTATTTTTTTGTTGTAAAATTGTATCGAAAATTTGTTTGATTATAAGGCTTTTTTTGCAGAAAAATTCTAAGAATCTGAGACTTTTTTTTCTAGAAAAATTAGTTTTTTATTGGAAAAAATCTTTTTTAATCTCAGTATTTTTCTAAAAAAAAATGCCGCAGAATCTGAGAACTATTCTGAAGAGAATGCCTGAGAAGAATTCTTCAATGACATAGAGTTTTTCTGTGTCATTTTTTAAAAAAGAAAAATTCGTTGATTTCAAAGCATTTTTCTAAAGGGTCCGCCAAATAACTTTTTTTTTTGAACTACTGAACCAATTGGACTTTGTATGGCGTCATACCAAGGTCTTTATGCAAAATTCGTCTCAATGATGTTTCCGAAATGTTCAATTGAACAGTTCATGCGAATAAAGACGAATAGACCATTTGTAGAATTTTACAGGGGACAATAAAAACGCAGGAAACGGTTAAAAAATAATATTTTTGTCAACTTTTTGGTATTAGCTTAAAGATTTAAGTCACATCTACCTAAATACAAAATTTTAGTAAGGTATTCGAAAGAGAACTTGCCAAAAATTGGACTTCAATTTTTGCTTAAATGGAAAAAGGGCGAATATCCAAAAAAATGTATTGAAATTTGAATAAAAATGTGTTATTTTGCAGCAGATTTTGACTACATTTTCAAGAGACTTGCAAAACTTGACGAACTATGGTTGGTATTTGTTTGTAACACTTTAAGGACTTCAAGGATACACTTTTTAAGGATTGCAATTACATGCAAAATAAATTTTTTTTGTTAATTTTTTTTTAATATTCCTGCCATTTGATGCAGTAGTAATTCTTTATGACCAACATTACCAAATATTTGTAGGTAGGGTATCGAAGGAAAGTAACTATAAAATATGTTTAAAGATTTGATTTCCGAAATAAAATAATTCAAAAGACGGTTAAAATATGCTTAGACCATGTATTCGTGGTTATATGATGTTAATTACGCGGTAACACTGAATATTTTTTTTTCGCAAATCTGGTTAATTTGTTTGTATGTGCTAAGATTGTTTTTTTTTTTGTGTACAATTTCAAATTTTAGCTAAATCTGGTTAATTTCAAATTTTAGCTAATATCAATTTTAAACTCGCAGCTAAATAATTTTTATATAATATTTTGTTAAGGATGGATATTCGCCCTTTTTGCTTTCCACACTTTAAAGTCTTATAACTCAAGAACGGTAAAATTTTTTGCCAATATAATAAGTGTGGTTTGTTCCTCGTAATGTTCTTTTAACACATTGTTACCGAAAGTAAAATTTTTGTATGTTTTTGTGTAGTATTTAATCAAAATTGTGCGTTAGTTCAATCCCAATTTAAACAAAAATATAAAAATATACGAATTATTGCACTTTTAAAGTCATCTTTTTAGCCTTAAAAGTCCAAATTTCCCCAAAATTTCTGCATAGGATTGTAGGGCTCTGCTAATAAAATGCATTTATGCAAAAAAACGTGTTTGCGAAAAAGTGGTCTATTCGTCCTTATTCGCATGAACTGTTCAATTGTTGAGAACGACGGTGAATTGATGTTGATGGCGCTTCACGCACACTTTCTGCCACAGCAGCAATATTCTCGGGTGTACGCACTGTTTTTGGCTTTTTACGCTTTGGTTTATCGATGAGGATACCAGTTTCTTTCACTTTTTTCACAAGATAACGAACATACGGACCATATTCGTTCAGCAGAAGGATAAAACTAATTATCTGTCAAATCAGACATGAGCTAAGTGTTACCATTCACGAAATAAGCACTAGTTGAAAAAAAAAACGTTAGATGGCGGACCCTTTATAAAAAAAATTACTCAGGCTCTGGAGCTCCTTTTTCTATAGAAGTTTTTTAAGTCTCTTTCACAGTTTTTAGATCAAAAAAATTTTCTGAAGCTCAGAATTTTTCTAGTGATAAAAATGCATTAGAACCTAAGAACTATTATACAGAAAAATGCTACAAAAAATCCTCGATTTCAAAGAACTTTTTCTTTAGCAAAACTCTGAGGCTCTGAGACATTCTTTCTCCAGAAATTTTTTTAGTAACTGACATATTTTTTTATAGAAATATTTTCAAATTCTGCGACATTTTTTATATACACAAGTTCTTAGAATTTTAAACATTTTTTTATAGAAAAATTATCAGAATCTGAGTAATTTCTTCTCTAAAAAAAAATCTCAAAATCGGTGACTTATTTTCTAGATAAATTTTCAGAATTTGAAAAATTTTCTGTAGAAAAATGTTCATAATATGAGGCAATTCTTCTAACAAAAAATCTTAAAATTCTAAAAACATTTTCTATTGAGAAATTCTCAGAAAATGGGAAACTTTTTCTATACACTAATTCTCATATCGGACAATGGGAGTTTCCCGATGAGTTCGTTCTGATTTTAATGAAATTTGGATTTGTGATAAAGGAAAAAAATAAGGGACCTGAATTTTTTTTAGCGGACCAATCTCACGTTTAAGGGTTAAAACGGAGGGCCAAAGTTAAAACGTGTTTGTATGGTAACATATCTAAAACTAATGAAATTCAGATTTCTTTGAACGCAGTTTTGATGTACGCGAGAAAACAAAAATTTTGATACCAATATTGCCTATGTAGTGTGTTAGGGTTGCCATTTATTTAAAATATTTAAAATATAGGTTAAAAAGCTCTTCGGAAAAAGTCACATAGCCTAACAATTACGAATGTCGGAAAAATCTCAGACACACACTCGATTAAATTTAATAGACATTAATTTATTTTTTAGTTTAATCCAAATATAACTCTTTAACAACACGCCGGTTTTAATATCACTTAACATACTAGAAAATTATCAGACATGTTTTGTATACCAATTAATGCGTCTCCAAAAGTTCTTTAATTTGGTATCACATTTGACAAAAATTTCTCTAAAACAATTCGAAATAAGCCGATAAATAGAAAAATTTGATAATTTTTTACCCCACTTTTTAACCCCAAAACAAGAGATTGGGCCGCTAAAAAAATACATGCCCCTTATTTTTCTTTTCATTATCACATATCTAAATTTCTTTAAGATCGGAGAGAACCCATCAGGAGCCTCCCCTTGTGGGACATTTTATTTTATTGTAGAAATTTCTCAGATTAAAAAGAAAAATGTTTAGGCTCTGAAACCTTCTTTGTACAAAAATGTTTACTAATTTTAATTTTTTAAATAAAAAAATCTAAAATTGTACAAGAACGAAATTAAAAAAAAAAAAAATAAAATAAAAATGTTGTAATACGATTTTTCTTACTTAATTATAATCATCGAAAGCATAAAAAGACTAACAGCATCCAACCAACCAAATATTAATATAAAAGTTTTCATTTGTTTATGAAGATCATTCATAATATCCAATTTTACTTGATTCAATTCTTTAGATGAAGTGGTTTTAAAATAGAAATCATGATCAAAAGATATGGAAACATCAAATAATTGTTTAATTTCTTCAGCAAATCGCTGTAACTCTGTAAAGGGTCAATTTAGTTTCACAAAATAAACTGAACGACCATTTTGAACTTACTCGCCATAACAGTGACAATTATAGTTTCATTAGCAAAATCCACTAAAACACATATAACATCTACAATTTTAGCGGTATAGCAAAGCATTGAAAAAATATGTGTGACTTGACAAAGACCCTTGATAGGTCCTAGGTTTTGACTACAATCTTCCATAGCTTCATTGGATATTTTCATGCAACGATCATAAGGTGTACCAAATTCACGATTACACATTTTCACAATATTCTCTAACCAACTAAAAGCATTTTTTATACTAGCCACTTAAATTGGAAGGTTATTTTTTAAAAAAAATCGGTATCAAATTTATGTTGGGATACATGGGTGGTCTAGAATTAGGTATTGACCAAAAAAAAAATACTCCACAAAAAGTGTGGTTTAAAGGGCTATATTTCCGATTTCAGAAAACCCAATTTAAAAAAAAATCTGTAGACAACTTTAAAAGTTATGGTACACACATGACTACACAATTTTGTAGAGGTCAAGCCCTAGTTCTAAAAAATATTTAGGCTTGAAGTTTGCTGAATCCGAATCTGGCCTCAGAATTTCTCCATCGCATCATGTTTTCGATATATCATAACATAAAGTTTAGAAAAACTCGATTGTTTGATATATTCGGAATGTTATAACATGACTTTTTCACAAAATGTTTTATGTCTTCTGAAATTGCTCCCTATTTTGCCAAGGAATGATTCTAATTGAGCATTTTCATCGATGACATTAACATTGGCTTGCCATAGGAAGGAATCATTCTTATAATGATGCAAAACAACTTTCTAGGATAAATAGCTTCCAAAGAAGTTGTTTAGGCAGAAAATTCCCAAAGAATCATATTTGGAATGCTTCCTTTCTATGAAGAGTCAATGTTAAATTCATCGATGAAAATGCCCGATTAGAAGTGATAACATTTTTGCTGGGTTGCTTTAAAAACCCAGGTTGAACCTTTAAAATATCTTATCAGATTTTTGGGATATCTTAACATAAAGTTTAGAAACCCCCGGTTTTTACTATAATCGGATCGTTATAACATCGCGTGTTATGATATTGAAAGATTGAAAGACTGAGTTTTGCAAACATTAGGGACGAATTTCGGATGATATAACATAATACGCGATGTTATAACGCCCCGTTGTGGTGTAATGGTTAGCGCGTTGGACTGTTACACGGATGGTCCCGGGTTCGATTCCTGGTGACGACAACATCAATATAGTAAAATAATATGTATGAGTTTTCTATCACTTATATGTATCGCTACACCCACCTTCGGTGTTCCCATAGCACTTAACCCCACCGAAGTAAAATAATGAATCAGGGCTATGAAACAAAAAGCTTCAATAAATTCGCCAACTCTACATCAGGTGGCGAGCAACAACTGTTCTAAGACTTATCTACTCGCGCAATTACAGTGTTGTTGTACTAATTATGAACTTTTTCATATAACAGTGTAATATGTATGAGTTTTCTATCACTTATATGTATCGCTACACCCACCTTCGGTGTTCCCATAGCACTTAACCCCACCGAAGTAAAATAATGAATCAGGGCTATGAAACAAAAAGCTTCAATAAATTCGCCAACTCTACATCAGGTGGCGAGCAACAACTGTTCTAAGACTTATCTACTCGCGCAATTACAGTGTTGTTGTACTAATTATGAACTTTTTCATATAACAGTGTAATATGTATGAGTTTTCTATCACTTATATGTATCGCTACACCCACCTTCGGTGTTCCCATAGCACTTAACCCCACCGAAGTAAAATAATGAATCAGGGCTATGAAACAAAAAGCTTCAATAAATTCGCCAACTCTACATCAGGTGGCGAGCAACAACTGTTCTAAGACTTATCTACTCGCGCAATTACATAACTTTTCATAACTTTTAAATTTGCCTACAGATTTTTTTTAAATTTGTTTTTCTGAAATCGGAAATATAGCGCTTTTAAACCATATACCCACATTTTTTGGAGTATTTTTTTTTGTCAATACCTTAATCTAGACCACACGTGGAAAACTTACAAATTATTATAACAAGTTCTTCGATTCGAAATAGGACCACTTGAACTTTTTTAAGTACCGTTTTCAAATCATTAATAGCATTACGTATGGCATCTTTAATAGCCACTAACGGTTTCTTTAAAGTATCTAACATATCACTTAAAGCCTCCTTCAATTGCATTTGACCACAGGTCAGACTTGAAACCATAACATCTATATTATAAAACATATTGACTGTGGGCCCGGTGGCAGCTAGAAAGAATGCTATGGCTATTATCACAGTGCGACCTTTAGAACTGCATAATATGGGTATGGCCAAAGTAACAGTACATCTAGAAATTTAGAATATGAACAAATCGTATTAAATCTCAAGAGGAGAAAGAAATCTCCTACCTCACTTCCATACTATAAGATAATAACAGTATTAGAAATCCAATTACAATAAAACATATCCATCGTGATGTATTTAATTTATCTGTGGTTACATTTGAGTACCACAAAATGGTTATAACGATGCCAATAATATATCCCACTGCAATACAATTAAGGGCTTGTTTAATAGGTATGCCGCTGTCAATGATTTTACGAAAGACTCGACCAAAAAACGTCTCTTTGATTGTTTTTTCTTTATTCGACTTTTCCAATTCTTCGAAAGATGATTCTTTTAATTCCATGTTAGAAAAATGTTGAACAAAATTTTTTAAAACTTCGTTTCGAACAGGGTGTTGCAAGCGAATTTAAAATAAAAATTAAAACAAACATTTCAACAAATAAATAATACGAGTATATATAAACCCGGTTTTAAGTGACCCACAGATTTTCAATAAAATTTATCAATTTTTGGTTGATTACTAATTAAGTTACAGATCAATCAATTAAATTGAAAAATTCTAAATGATTTGGATTTTTGATTTTCAAATCCATATACATATGTTTTTTTTTTTAAATTTGGTTTCTTGTTTGAAAATTAATAAATAAAAAAGTATATAAATTATTTTAAAATAAAAAATAAGCTCTTTAAACGTGGTTTTAACTAAAATGTGTTAAATTTTGCGATTTTTTTAAGAAATGGAAAATATTGATCAAGTGCTTGCACATACACTTCAAAAACATTGAAAGTGTATGTGGAAGCATCAATAATATGTCAATTAAATAAGCTTGTCAGTAGAATCTACTAAAAAAAGACAGTTAAACCAAAGGTAAATGTCGCTAAAAAGGCAAAAATGGTAATTACCGTTAAAATAACTAAACATTTAATGTTAACTGTTGAAAAACAACTAACAAATGCAGTAAAAATAGCCAACAACGTCTTAAAAAATAAATGAAAATTTTTTAATGCAAACATTTTTAAACAACAGAAAAAATTGGTTAAAACAATTGTTTTTCACAGTTATTTTTTTGGTATTTTAAAAATATCTATATGCCAAAAGAATAACGTTACTCACTGTCTGATTGACTGAAATTTGGCATGTAGAACCTTGATATTTGGTATGTGTTCTTAATCAGAAGTAGACATCTGTATAGAACGGATTTTTGGAAAATCCAACGGGGAGGGGTAAGAAGGGAAAATGTCTCGCCCTTGGGAGCATGACCAAACCACTAAAGCGTGGAAATTTGTTATGTGGTTACCTTATCACAAGTAGTCATCTGTATTGACGAGATTTTTGGGAATTCCCACAGAGATGGGCAAAAAGCGGAAAATCTCACCCTTGGCGGCCTGGCTAAGCTGCTGAAGCTAGAATCTTAAAATTTGGTAAGTGAGTTCCTAAACCGCAGTAGACATCTGTTTAGAGCGGATTTTTGGAAATTTCTATGGGGCAGGGCAAAAAAGGGGAAGTCTTCCCCTTAACAGCTGACCAAACCGCTTAAATAATGAACTTTAAATTTTGTATATGTGCACTACGGATGACAAACAGGAAATCACTGAATTTTCGGGATTTAGTAAATACCAAATACCGAAATACCGGGATTTAGTAAAATCCGGAATTTTTCGAGATATTTCGGGATTTGTTTTTTTTTTTAATTTTAAGTTAATCACGTTTTTTATAGAATCTCAATTTGTTCATTGTAAAATTGCTAAAAATACGTGTTCTATAACGAAGACAATCGCATTTGTTGCTAACAGATTTCTTTGGTTAACAAAAACAAATACTGGAAACCCGAAAAAGAGATTCTTGACTTAATATGGCCCAGCCTACACTGCTGCAGCTACGAACTTAAAATTTGGTATGCAGGTCAATATTCCCGGCGTAAACATCCGCTAAATTGGGATTTCGGAAATTCCTATGGGGAGCGGTAAAAGCGGACAAATCTCCTACTTGGCGGCCTGTCGAAACCCCTTTAGCAGGAAGCTACAATTTTTAATATATCGGATATGAACTAACTCTCTGGTATGCTATCTAGCAACGTGGTAGAATATTGGCTAAAAGGGGGAAAGCTCCCCTTGGCGGCCTGTTCAAACCGCTGAAGCTAGGAAGTTGAAACATGGTAAGTGAGTTCCTTATCAGGAGAAGACATCTGTATAGAACGGATTTTTGAAAATTTCTTCAGAGGGGCCTTTCTCTTGGCTGCCTCGCCAAGCCACTACAGCGAGGAACTGGAAATTTGGTAATTATCACGAGTAGACATATGTATTGACGCGATTTTTGGATATTTCCACGGTGAGGGAATATCTAATGCCTAATCATTAGTAGACATCAGTACAGAGCGGATTTTTGGAAATTTTTACAACACTGAGAGAATTATCTGCATGATATCATTGAATGTTTGCATTATATCTTTGAATTTAATGAAAAATTTTATTTTATTTATTGAAAATCTTAAAGTTCGAAATGTATGAAAATTAATAAAATTATGAAATTGTATGAAAAAATTAAGTCTTTGAAATAATTTCATAGCTCTACAGAAAATTTTTGATAAAGTTATGAAGAGATAATTTATGAAATCGAATGAATTTTTTTTATGAAACTATGAAATTTTATGAAAAATTTATTTATTTTTAACCTAACTAGTTGAGTTAAATAGATGATGTTTACAATTTAACACTTTAAGGCACGAAGAATGTTGATGAAGGCCGTTGCGGGCTAGAAAGTTAACTCCATTCATGCAGGTGTCAAATAACTTTTTTCTAATTGTTTTTTCTGTTAATTAAAGTAAATTATCACAAATAAAATTATAATTTTTCTGTCAATATGGAAAAATATTCATGATCTTTAACCGAACTAACCAACAACTCACATACAATTTATATAGATCAACAATAAAAATTCACTAAATTTCTTAATTTTAATAAAATTTCTTGGATATAATGAAATTCTTCATTGAATCTACGAAAAAATTCTATGAAATTGTTTCATTGATGTCATGAAGGATAATGCTATCAGTGTACAAATGGGTTTTCATTAAAAAAAATCCTAATATGTAATAGAATTAACGAAAATAATAAAGAAAAGGAATTAAAAAATTTAAGATTCTGATTGAAAGCGTTGTAAATATTTACCAATAAACCGGAGATAATGAGATTTTTATGTAATTTAGCTTGGTCCTACGAATGAATCTTTTTAAAGGAAACTTTATAAATTAAAAAAAAAAAAAACTTTAATAATTTTCTTACTGAGCGGAAATTCTCGGAATCCCGGGAAATTCAAAAACGCATAACGCTTTCCCGCGAAATGAGAAATCCTGGGAAAAGCCTACTTTTGAGTAATCTCCCACAAATTTTATTGAGATCTAACCAGTAGTTTAGACGTAATTAATTTTTGTGTGCTAAAATGTAATTTTTTCCTACTGTGGTACGGGTCTCTAATTTCACCGGAAAATACACTTTAAAATATATGGACTTTAAAAAAAAAGATAAAAAAAATTGTTTTGAGTTTCTTTTTGTGATAACTCAAAACTATAACTGATTCAGTTAAACTGCCCGAGTAAAAAAAATAGTCTTATACAATGTGATATAGTTTTGCAAAATTAACATGTTACTGTAGTTTTTCGTAGAACGGGTTATGTTATTTTATCCTTACAATATGTTATACCATACTTTATTAGACGGGCAATATTTACACGCTGAAAAAAACGCCATGCTGGAAATACAAATGCTGGTAATATACTTTTGTTTGGAAAACATTTCCGTTTCCCATGTTTCTAATCTAATATAACATTTTTGCTTGTAAACATAATTATGTTTGCCTGTAAACATACAGTTTCCAGCATAACAAATTCAATGCCGTATCATATGATCTTCGAGAGCGGCTCAGAAAAATAACGGGTAATTCCGATTCAACGCATCTTTTGGTGTTTAAATTTTGGTTTTTAATTCTTAGGATATTCACCTAGATATCAAGTGCAAAGAGTCAAACATGTCGGGGGATCAAAAACGGAGTGGGGTAAGAAAAAACACACATATTAGAATAAACGGGGCTCATTTATATTTTTTGATAGGTGCTATCTCCCGTGATGACATTAGTTCTATAACTAAAATTTAAGGGAATAAGAGTGTCATTAATTAATGTATAATACTGAAACGTTGCGTGATATCCCTTCTTATAGGGGCTTAAGTAACTGGTTACTTATATGGTTACCAGGTTCGAAAAAGTAATGGGTCCATAAATAGATTTTTATAAAAACAAAATTTATTAAAAAAAAAATTATTACAAACATTTTTTTAAATTAAATAAATAACGTGTTTTCGTTGGGATTCGAACTTGGGGTGTTTTGATTGTTAGGCAAGAACTCTACTCACTGAGCTATCGTCACATATAATAATAATTTGCTTAAAATGTAAATGAATTATTGTGCTTCTAGTTTTCGTTTGTGATGTTAAAAATATATACCTTAACCTCCTGCTTACAAAAAATCATAAAGTAATGTGTCTAAATATAGATTTTCAAAAAATATTTAAAATATTACTTTACGTTTATATTTCATGCATTATGTAATTGATGATCGGTAAGTCATTATTTTATGTTTCGAAATAATACAAAAGGTAATGATGTATCATTACAAGGTAATCTTTGAGTGCACAATTATTGGTAGCTCATTACTTTATGTTTCGAAATAATGCTAAAGGTGAGGTGTCCATTAAAAAGTAATGTATTATGTAACTCATTATCGGTAAATCATTACTTATTGTTTGAAAATAATGATACAGTTAAGGAGTATACATTACAAGGTATTGCATAACTTTATCGCACCCATTACCATAGTTTTGCTAGGCTTTGTTTAGGTTTGAAAATTTTAATTATTGTAAACATATAAATAATTGCCTGCAAACATATTCAAAAGTGACTTTTTTCTGCGTGTAAATATAATGCTAAATCGAATTTGATACATTTGTTTGTTGAATCATATTAATTTTTTTTTAAATGGTAATAACATTTTCGAACTCCCCATAACCAAATTAATAAAGAACCGGTATCAAATCTGAGGCACTAAAGCCAGTGTTCCGCAGTGTTATATGTACACCTGAAATGCGCTTGGAGGTAGAAAAAAAATTATTAGGCTCTCCACAGGATATTTTAAAAAAGTCCTATTGCGCATTGGTCATACTAAAACCCAGTATGCTCGAAGTTTCTGTTCTTTTTTTCTTTTAACCTAAAGCTGCTTCAGACGAAACGTGGTATGTAAAAATGTGTTTTTTGTTCAAAAAACAAAAGAAGGAAATAAGATATCTATGTGATCTATGGTTGAATCAGTAATATCGATTTACAGATTTAATTTTTTTTAACTAAAAACAACATGAAACATTCAAAATTGAAATTTCAAAAACGATAGTTTTTCATCACATACCAGATGTTTATAGATTTTAGGGAGTTTTCGAGAGTTTCAACAATTTTTATATAAGCTTGATTCACACGCTATGCACTCTTATCCACTCATATGTACTATTTCCCAGTATTAATGATACCAAATGTCATTTTCAAAAAAGAATTTACAATAATTTGACAATTCGTATCACCAATTATGGGAAATAGTAGCAAAACAAATTCATGATATATAAAATAAATTTTTGGTGTAAAAAAGAAATAATTTATTTTATATAAACTTTTGGTTTTAATTTTTTAAAATTTAAAAGTAAAACATTTAATTCATTTTATGTTAATAAAATAGTTTTTCTTAAAATCTAAATTCTTCTCTAAATTATTTCTTGAGTTCTTTTAATTGTTTTAAAAATCCAGCATTAGGTTGTATACATTCTCGTTGTGTTTTAACGTGTTTATAAGCACACTCAAAATCCATATTATGATACTTCATAAGATAAGCCAATATAATACTAGCAGATCTGGAAACACCAGCATTACAATGAACTAAGACACAGCCATTCTTCAAACGAGCCGATTCAATAAATTGAAAAGATTTTATTAAAATATCACCCTTAGCTAAAGAAGTTTCGGGTAAATCTAAACATGGCACATACAGTAAATATAAACTGTTGGGTAAATCATTTAAGGGACACTCAATGCCAATACTTAAAATATGTGTTATTTGATATTGCTGAATATTTTCCAGGGTAACAGCATCTTGAGAACCCAAATAAAGAAAATTCTGTAAAATACAGGCAGGTTGAAAGTCGGGTTTTGTATCCACTACAAAACCATATAAATTTTTAGTTGATAATTTTTCTATTTCATGTGTAGAGGAATTTTCAAGAAAACGTTCTCCGGTTGCCGTGGTTAAGATGGTATCACACCTTTTTAGTTTTTCTTTTTTTAACTTTATTTCTTCAAGAAAACTCATTTTGATGGTGGGGGGTTGTTTTTTTTTTTTTTTTGATTTATTCTTTTAGTTTTTCAAATTCAAAATCTTTTTCGTTATAATGTACTTGAGACAAATATAAACCAAACGCTGGTGCTAGTAAAATATGTGTGTCCCAATTATGTTTCGAGGGTATGGTCAACATTTCATACAAACATTTCTCTTGTATACGATTTGTAGCCACTGCTAAAAGCGAACCAACGATGCGCCTTACTTGTTTATATAAAAATGATTTAGCTTTTACTTCAATATCCCAATAATTGTAAATATTTTCAGCTCGCACAGCATTCGAACCAATAGCTGTGGTTTTTCCAGGTTTTATATTAATTTCGTCAATTTTTCGTACTGTAAATCTTGGGTGGTCACGGGATGTACTTTTCTGACGACTGACTGACATAAATGTACGAAAATCATGCAGACCTAAGAACATACGCGATGCTGATCTCATACGTTCTATATCGAAGGTTGAATTTCTGTAAATTAAATTATGTGAAGAATTCTTTATATTAGATTTGAAAATATTCGATTGGTATGATGTGTATGAGATGAATTATGTAATGTTTGGATAACAAAAAACGAAACGATACGGTTATTGGTGAAGTTGACACTATTTAAGATCGGTAACGGTATTTGAAGGGCGACGATATTCCATTTTTTTTTTTTGGTATCGGTAATTCAAGTAAAACGGTATTTAGGTAACGGATGAATTATGAAATTTTAAACCACAAAAATCTATGCTTGGCACCCGAACGAAGCGGTTATCGGTAACACTAGTTTAGATTATTTCGGTAACGGTACTTTAGTTATTTCGATAGCGGTAGGCAGTAGGATGTCCGCAGTAGGATGCCCCCCCACACTCTGGTTTATTGCAAATACAGTTGCAAATACACGAAAATATGAACACCCTAATATATGAACACCCCAAAATATGAACATTTTTTTTTTCTTCCATTGACTACTCTAAAATATGAACTTAGTGCCAAAGCTTTAAAATATGAACAGCTTATTTTTGTATTTTTAACGTATTTTTCGCAAAATAACTTTTAAATTTTGTTCCTTTTCAAAAATTAATTGTTTTTTTTAATCCAATAAACAATAAATACAAAATTTAACATAAGAAACTTTTATTTTTATTGTAAAAACGTTTTTAAAGGTAAATTAGATGTCATTCGTAAATATGATCAATCTTGCAAAAGTGAACTGGCTTGGTTTTAATTAGTTCATATTATCGCGAGTGCACTGTAGTTCCAAGTGGAGGAATTCATTCATTGTTTTTTTTTTTAACGTTAAGCTTTCCGAATTTGGGTCGAAAATGGAACAGTTTAAAAAAAAAATTGTATTTTTAATTCAAATTCCCCAAATTTGAAATATTCATTATTCGAGCGGATACGTTCTTAAACGGACTATAACTCCATACAATGTATAAAAATAGTACCTACATTCTATTTTCAATAGAATATACTTTCGGCAAATGCGTCACCATTTGTTTAGTATGTAAAACAGAGACAACATATTGTATGTAGGTACTTTTTACACATTCTATTTTTTTTTTCGTTGAACCTACACTCAGAGGAAACCCCCTACTAATGCATTTTTATAGCCCGTTTACGAAACGTATCCGCTCGAATAATTAAGCCTTTATTGATTTAATATAACTATACTCAGGGAACTTTTGCTGTAAATATTTGTAGTGGTTTGAGTTGTAATACAGTATCTTTATTTTTAATTTTTGACTACATATGTAGTTCATTTAAAAAAACAAACCACATCAAATTACTGTATTATGATTTTGCATTAATTTTATACAGTAGTTTTGTTTTTATTTAAAAAAAAAAAATAATAATAAATAAAAATTAAATTTAAAGCATACGATTTGAAACATTAGACACTTTTTCTTTTTTTATATAATCCTGTTTTAGGGATATATATTTTTTTTATGTATAAACGGCTATTTACATATAACATAAGAAATTTTGTAAATATTTATATGAATTTGTACAATGTATTAACAATGCACTTTGGCCTAAGTGGCTTATTGCGTTGCAAATAAATAAATAAATCTTCTAGCTCGAGGTCTAGTTTTTTTTTGGCAGGTGTTAACGTTTTCCAAAAAAAAAAAAAAAAATCTCTTTAGAACCATATGCAATAAAACTGGAAGAGTGTTAAACGGAAATTCACGAATCTTTTTTTTAAGGAACATCCAACCACGTGTAATCGATAAAAGCAGAGCAAGAAAAATAACGGTAAAGGTATTTCAAGGATAATGGCAGTGTTCTTATCGGTAACGGCAGTTTTCTTTTGGGTATTGATATTACAATTCTTTCGGTATCGGTATTTTACAGATAACACGGCACTTCTGATAGGAACAAATTCAGTTTACCGACACCTCTCAGAATTTTTTGAAATTTTTTGAAACATTAGACACTTTTTCTTTTTTTATATAATCCTGTTTTAGGGATATATATTTTTTTTATGTATAAACGGCTATTTACATATAACATAAGAAATTTTGTAAATATTTATATGAATTTGTACAATGTATTAACAATGCACTTTGGCCTAAGTGGCTTATTGCGTTGCAAATAAATAAATAAATCTTCTAGCTCGAGGTCTAGTTTTTTTATAATAAACAATTTATTTTTCAATATTTCGACATTCCTCGAATCTTCTGGAAAATTTATAACAATTTCAATAAAAAACACATTAGAACAATATAACTAGTATTAATATAATGACGAAATATTGAAAAATAAATTGATTATTATAAAAAACTAGACATCGAGCTCGAAGATTTTTATTTATTAAATATTGAAAGGTGCAATAAATAAGACTTTAAAAAAAAAGAAAATTTTTTTGTTTATTTTTTACTACATATGTGGTTCATTTTTACTGCAATTGCGGTTCATTTTTTTAACAGTAAAAACAAATGACAATGTTAGTTAAGTTTACTGAAATGTAAGTCGTCCTTTTTTCAAGTGAAATTTCATTTGCAGTATTCTTTACCTACATAGAGTAATACACGTTAATCAGTGCACGCTGGTAAAATACGGTAATAACTCTATAACTTCATTGTTTATTAATTTAAATAACTGAAATTTGGTACACGAACAAAAGATGTTCTTTCCTAACTGTCACCTTAATTTGGGTGGAATAAATACAGGGGTTTGCCAAGTCAGTATGGAAATGATATATCGCACCTTATCCGCCAAAAAGACGTAAGCGTCAAAATCATAATTTAACAGGATATTTTTTTAATTTTTCTTTGGTTTATCCGATTGCAATGAAATTTATATAGGGTATAAAAGACCAAAACATAATGCAAATTAAGTTTTTTTTTTTTAGCTGACAAGTCTCACGTTTAGAGGTTAAATAAGGAGGTATAATCTGACCCCATTTTTGTTATTTCCGTTATTTCTTCTTTGTTTTAAAGAAAACATATAAATATGGGATATCAATAAAAGCTTTTTGAATTGCGAATGCAATGCTGTACAGTGGGATATATTTCAAAATTGTTGGATATAATTCGACTATTTCTTACTAGCTAGCTCGAACGCCTGATTTCGGAGAGTGATTCTAAGACCAGATTTGAATTCAGCGTACCTTATAAATTAAGAAAAGTATACTTTCGTTCTAGTATTCAATATTTTTCGGCCTGAATGAAAAATGTAAAAATGTTACATGTACTCACGAGTGCTCTAAACTGTAGGTGGCACCTAGACATCAGCCAGAACAGGATTTTTAAAAATTCCCACTGTGACAACATAATTATATAATTATAAATGGCGTTTACAAGATGAAAACTTTAATGGTCCATGCAAAGTCTTAAAGGTAGAAATCGGAAACTCGAAATTAAAACATCCACTGCTAGAGGTTAAACAAATGTATTAAAAAGAGAACAATCCTTAGAAAAGGAATTTTGTTTTCTTCTAAATATATTCCGGTATTTATAACTATCCGTAATGAAGTGTCGGATATTTAAGCTAGTAATACATATTAAGTTTCATGGATACTTTATGTCTCCAGGCCACTAAGGTTAAGAATTTTTTAAATAAAAATAAAAATGTTATTTTTAATTTATAACGAGCTTTCAACCTTCGTATATTTACAGAAATAAAGCAAATCAAACATACGAAGTTTTAGAAAAGCTAGAGGCTCCAGAATAGGCAGAACTTTAACAAAAAAAAACCTATTAATTATAAATTTTGCTCCATTCTTGTCTTCATAGTAATCAAACACGTGGTTAGGTTATTTTTCTAACAAGCACCATGACGTTACTAAACTTTGAAGACCAAAAACGTTATATTTATATAAAAGTAGTTTCTACTCTGGCTCAAGTAACATTTTATACAGTTTCGTTAGTTTTTTTTGTTTTTATATACATCGAGAATATTTTTATGTTATTTTTAATTTATAACGAGCTTTCAACATCTGTATATCAACCTAACATAAATATTAGGTTGATACTAATATTTATATCTGGCTAAAGGTCTTATCAGAACCCGAAGTTTTAGAAAAGCTAGAGCCTCCAGAATAGGCAGAACTTTAATAAAAACCTTATTAATTACCAATTTTGCTCCATTCTAGTCTCTTAGTAATCAAATACCTGGTTATTTTGGAGGCTGTAGCTTTTCAAAAACTGTGGGTTCTGATGAGATCTTTAGCCAAATCAAAATACTAGTATCAACCTAGCTAATATGTTTAATTTGCTTTATTTTTGTAAATATACGGAGGTTGAAAGCTCGTTTTAAATTAAAAATAACATGGAAATAATCTGGATGTATATAAAAACAAAAAGCTAATAAAACTGTAAATGATGTTTAAAGTCTTGTTAAAATTAAATGATATTTTTCCGAAAATTGTGCAAACTTTGATGAAAACAATCAAATATTGTTCAACTTTTAACAAAATAATCACTTTTTCTAAAATGTTTTAGAGTTAAAATTTTTTTAATTTATTTTTCCCCATTGATTTATTATAAAAATATCAATCAACATCTCCAAATTAAGCATTTTAAAAAATCTTTAAAATTAATTTTAAAAACAGTTATTTTAAAATTTTTTTCAAATTCGTGGATCATTTTTTTAATCCAGGCTGAAGTGGGTTAATGTTGTCCTATGAAGTCAGAATTTTGTATCTAAATTATATTAAGTAGTACATTAAATAAATAAAAATTGTTTTGTAAACAATTTCATTTTACAAAATTTTAAATTTTGGGCATTTTTAATAAAAAAAAAAACTTTTTTTAAAAATTGGCCATTTTCAGCCAAAAATTTGGCAGGTGTTAACGTTTTCCAAAAAAAAAAAAAAAAATCTCTTTAGAACCATATGCAATAAAACTGGAAGAGTGTTAAACGGAAATTCACGAATCTTTTTTTTAAGGAACATCCAACCACGTGTAATCGATAAAAGCAGAGCAAGAAAAATAACGGTAAAGGTATTTCAAGGATAATGGCAGTGTTCTTATCGGTAACGGCAGTTTTCTTTTGGGTATTGATATTACAATTCTTTCGGTATCGGTATTTTACAGATAACACGGCACTTCTGATAGGAACAAATTCAGTTTACCGACACCTCTCAGAATTTTTTGAAATTTTTTTACCTTGAACATTTGACCCCACAGAGTCCAAAAAAAATTTTTTTTGCGTCGCTCCCGCCCCCTTTTCAGTGGGCGGGGCTCCAAAGTTTGAAATGAAATCCGAAATAACTTCAAAACTACTTATCTGATCTTAACAAAACTGGTGTCGTTGGAAAGGTCTTGAAAATATCTTTCTAATGGAGTATAAAATGTCCTAAAATATTAACCCTTTGCTGCCCAAATAAAACAATTTTTGTTTTTTTTATATTTTTTTTTTTTTTAAAACGTCCTTTTTTCAAAATTTGAGCCATATATCGACGTGACCATATTTTTTAGGCGGAAAGATCTCAAAAATATCTTTCCAATGGTGTATATAATGTCCTAAAATATTAACCCTTTACTGCCCAAAAAAGCATAATGATTTTTTTTACACACCCTTTTTCAAATTTTGAACCATATATCGACGTGACCATATATGGGTCTTTGCAAAATAGTTTTTCTGCGTAACCGGCCTTCGGCCAGGCTTAGGGGTTTTCTCCTCCCATCAGTCCTCCCACCGGCTTCGCTGAGGCTTCGCCCCGGGCCGCAGAAATTTTGGCATATTTACAAGTTTCCTTTTGTATACAAAATCTTAAACCATACCACACAACAAAATCTAATTTTCTAATTTCTAATTTCCGGTTTATACAAGTTTTGTATAAATAACACAAGCTTTTTTTTGTAATTTATTCATGTGTGGGCTATGTTAAACTATGTTTGTAGAATAAAGTTTTTCTGCATAGCCGGCCTTCGGCCGGGCTTAGGGGTTTTCTCCTCCCACCAGTCCTCCCACCGGCTTCGCTGAGGCTTCGCCCCGGGCCGCAGAAATTTTGGCATATTTACAAGTTTTCTTTTGCATACAAAATCTTAAACCATACCATACAACAAAATCTAATTTTCAAAATCTTGCAAAAATCATAGTTTTGCCTATTAATGGTCAACTTTAACCCTTAATAACTACTTCATTTCAAGACCTATGGGGTCATGTTGCACCTTTTATGAAAGCTTATAAAACAGACTTTCCCTTTTTATACACTTTTTATGTACTTATATAGGCGGTATTTAACAAAAAGAGCGTTTAAAAAAAAAAAAAATCATAAAAAAAAACAAAAATGCTTTATTTGGGCAGCAAGGGGTTAATATTTTGGGACATTATATACCTCATTGGAAAGATATTTTCGAGACCTTTCCAACGACGCCAATTTTGTTAAGATCGGACAAGTAGTTTTGAAGTTATTTGCAATTTCATTTCAAACTTTGGAGCCCCGCCCACTGAAAAGGGGGCGTGAGCGACGCAAAAATTTTTTTTATTTCGACTCAGCGTGGTCTCTTCTATTAAAGGACAAAATTTCATTTATTTTGGTGAGGTGTCGGTAAACCGAATTTATGCCTTCTGATATTTCTTTAAGGATATTTTATAGATTTTTTAAAAATGTTTTTTTTCCATTTAATAGAAAATGTTATAAAAATGAATAAATATTTATGAATATGAATATAAAAAATAAAAATTTGTAATACTCACTGCAAAAAGAAACAACGATCTAATTCTTCTACGGGTAAAAATACTTGAAAATTTTGATTTTTCATACGATCTGTATCCGTTGATCCATTTTTGGCTACAGCAATGCGATATAGATATGTTCGGGCCAAAGCATTGTAACGACAATTGAAGTTATTCGGAACAATGCGGGTATTTAAGACTCTTATAGGTAAACGTTGCTTGTCGAGGGTACGATTTAAAACACCAATCATAGTTTTAACATCGTAAGGTTTACCATCGTAACGTTGTAGATCGACATGGATGGTAGAATGTATAGCATGGACACCGGCATCTGTTCTGGTAAAAGAAAATAAGAAATATTATATTTTGGATACTTTTTTTACTCAAAGTATGCTTGGAAATTTACCTACTTGAGAGCACTGTCTGTATTTCATTTGTTGGTCTAAAAACACCCAAAGCCAATTCTAAACATCCTTGTACGGTTGTCGTGTCCAAGCGTGATTCTTCAAGTTTATTTATAGTTTTTTGTATACCTCTATAATCATAAAATTTAGTTTAATTGATGATTTATTGCGAATTTGTTTTAGAACTTACCGAAACCTTGTACCGATATAGGAAATTTCTAATAAATAACGATTCATTTTACTGATGTCAATAACACAAAAAATCGTGACTTTGTTTAAATTTGTGTGAGGTTAGTTTTTTACAGTAAAACAGCTGATTTAACGTGACGCTGTTAAATTAACAGTATTATACATAGTTGTATAAAAGGGGCATATATTTAAAAAAGGCGTTATTTTTAACAAAATATTAAACAAATGCAACAAATATAAATTCATGCTTAATTTGTAAGACGTAAACGTATCGCGGTATAGCAAATTTAATGAGCTAAACAAAAATTAATTTTGAATAGATATTAATTGTGTATTTTACATCTACTATATTTTCAATGCATATGAATGCATATGAATGAACAAACAAATCGTCCGTTATTGGTCCATTTTCGTGGCGTCACATACAGAATCTGACTACATAAGCGTGCCATTTTCTGACATGTTCCAAGTTTTAGGAACATGGCATCTGATTCGAATCCGTTGAGAATACGTTAGTGACAGACCGTTAACGTATCGTTATTCAGAATAAAAAAAAACGTTTTATACTAGGTTTATATTGAACCCGGAATAGTTTTCGATTTAATAAAGTATTACAATGCAACTTCACATAAAACCAACATATGGAAAGTTTGCAAAGTTTCTAAAGTATAAATGTGAGTAGTTTTATTTTACAACTTTTCGCCGAAGTTGTTTGTATAACTTGTCGAATAACTTTTCTAGTTGTATTCTATACAATAAACTTAACTTATACGCTATTTTTAATTGATTTTACACTTTTTATTTTTTGCGTGTAGGTATGTATATATTTTACAAATATTTTGCTAAAACTTTGTAAAACTGTAAAACTGTAAACTTATGTAGTTGTATGATTACTAAGTACTTCGATAATATTCCCCCAGTTTTGTTCTGCATGCACATATAAAAATTTTTTTAGGATCGCAGAGAGACTCTACTTGTTGGACGACTACTTGGCAAATGTTTGTCCTCTCTATACTATACTATACTATACTATTCTATACTATACTATACTATACTATATTTTTTTTTTAATAAGTAAACATTAAAAAATTCTATTAATTAGTAAACAATTTGGCTAGAGCTAAAGAGTGTAATTTTTTTTTTTTTTTACAAATTTAAACACAAATTGTGAAAGTTCTATAAAAGCCAGAATGAAAATTCAAACTCGTGGAATCTTTGAATTTTAGATTTAAAAAAAAATATATAACTTTTTTTTTTAATATAACTTTTTTATTTGTAAAACTTTTTGGATATCAATATTGTCCAAAAAAAGAAAAGGCGATGATTGTATTTGCACTAAAAATTACTAACCATATAGTTACTTTCAATAGCTAGATAAAACAACTACAATAAATGAATGCATAAACCATAAAAACGAGCAACAAAACAATGAACATAAAACGACTGCATAAGTTGTAAAAACTACTGTTTTTAACAATTATTTTTTCAGTATTTTAAAAATATTTTGTAAATAAGAAAACAAATGTTTTTCTTTTAATTACAATAAAAATTTTTGGATGTAGGAATACTATTTAAAAGTCAAGATTTCAAACGGTATTCCAGTTATGACGTTTTTATGCATTTGAGATATAATGAAATTTTCTAATTATTATTTGCAAACTATGAACATATCAATAATAACAAATTTAAACTAAACGAGAATTTTTAAAAACTCGACATAATCTTCTATTCTATAAATGACTAACAAAAATTAACTGTTTACTGCAAAATTACTGTTTTGGTAGTTGTTTATTAAAATACTAACTAATAACTACTCAAAACAACTGTTACTCAATTACAGTATTTTTGGTTAATTATTTTTTTTTAAAATGACTGTCTAAATATGTCGTTTTTCATTTTCTCATTGAAAAATTACTACAATAAAAGTTAAAACAACTACTACTGTTTACTACCCGAATAACCTACATGTAGTTAATGTAATTATATTCTGAGTGAATGTATATAAATGAAAGAATTAAACACTGAATATTGCTCGCAAATAGTAATCAGTTTAATTTATCAGTTTTAGGTAAAATTTGATCTTTATTGGTTTAACGTGAGTACCAGTAGAATTGTTTATGTAGGTTAAAGGCAATCTATCATTAAAACTGGTGAACACCACTTGGCGCCTTGAGCAACAATAGATGCATAAAACTTTAACGACAAATGTAGGGAATTTTCACGAAGGTCTTAGAATTTCAAAATAAGAACAAATAGGACAAGTCGTTAAAGTTGAATATTCGAAATACATGCAAGAATATATGTCCAAAGCAGAGACCCTAACAATTACGAATTTAATTTCAAAAAATCACAAAGTAGTTTTATTTTTGTTTAGAACGGTTGAGGTTTAGCAGAAGAATAAACGTTTTTCTCTAAAAATTGTAAACTCTATGAATTTTCAAATCAGACGAGTTTCTGTCTTTTTTATGAACAGGCCTCATCAGTGATTTTCCATTTAAATTGAATTATTATTCTTCTCTTTAGAACCATATGCAATAAAACTGGAAGAGTGTTAAACGGAAATTCACGAATCTTTTTTTTAAGGAACATCCTAATCCTAATTTCCTTACAAACGGTCAATAACCACGTGTAATCAATAAAAGCAGAGCAAGAAAAATAACGGTAAAGGTATTTCAAGAATAATGGCAGTGTTCTTATCGGTAACGGCAGTTTTCTTTTGGGTATTGATATTACAATTCTTTCGGTATCGGTAATTGAATTATTATTTGTGTCTTAGAATTGTCAGATTGTCTCTATATGATAAATTTTTCAACAACCTGTCGGCTGGACGAATCAAACCTGCACTTCTTCTTACATTACAAACGTCATGACTGTTTTGCGATCACACCCAAATATGGAATCGAACGTAATGCATGTAATGCAGTTTTTTAAACAAAACACTTATTAATAAATTTTATTTTTGATTTTTTAGAATTACTGTTTAAAAATAACAGTTACTTTTATTTATTTTTTAAATTCATGTATGAAAAATCTGCTTGTTAATGGTTTAAAGTTGTAAATTTGTGGTGGTATTCTCTACTTATGACTAGTGTTAATATTTCATTCATTAATAAAGGAATTTAACGTAGTTTTTAAAGACGATTTATAAAATAAGAGATCTTTAATAGTAACACTTAAAATATTACAATTATTTTTGTTTTTAAATTTAAAAAACAATTTGAATAGTTAGTTGACAATTACTTTTATAGCGAGAATGCGAAAATTAGCTCCGTCTTGCAAAGAGTGGAGAACTTTTGTTTATAAAATTATCTTTCATTTGATATCTCAACTTTATTTATACTGCTTTAAGTTTTTCTATAATTAACATTTAAATTTGTAAAAAAAAATCATTTACACCCTTTATTTTGGCATGCACACATTTATTTGTGTGCAGCAACATAGCTAATTTTATATCAATTCTAACGGATTTGTTCCCATAAAAAGCAACTCTGCTAATTTATTAACAGGAAACGAACAGAACTTTTTGTTCTAAAACAGCTGTCAATTAAAATTTTTCTAACCTGACTCAAGATATATTTATAAGGTAGTTTTAGTAGCCTAACTGCTTATCTTCCTCTTACCTGGTTTTGACATTTCTTACATGGTTTTGACAGAACAAAGACTGTATCTTGAGTATTTTAAAATGTCAAAACCCTGTTGTTTTTGTATTGTTTGTAGTTGTTTGTTGTAGTTGTTGTTCTAGTGAAACTACCTATATCAATATATCTTGACCTGACTTTGACATATCAAAAATTTTCTTTTTGTTATCGCAAAAAAGTCTATAGAGCCGGTTCCATAATAATCACCCGCCGCACCTCAAAGAAGAAACGATACAAAATTCCATAATAAATAATATTGCATAAATTTCCAGCGCAAAATAAGCGCGATATTCCAAACATTTAAACAAAACAACAATATGTCCCTTTACCACCACGACGATGATGATGACCAACAGAATAGAGAGGTATCCGAATGGATGCGATTTGGTATGCGCTTGGGGGTAAGCGCTGCTTTACATCCATTTGAATATTCCAAAGTTTTAATTCAATTGGGGTATGAACCTATCGCAGCGGTACCTGGACGTTCCATAATGGGAAAATCAATAATGATATTACCCAATATATTTCAATATGGTAAGTGCTTGGAATGTGATCGATAAATTGTCTTAAATAGCTATCCTGGTAATCTATTGCAGCTGGTCACATACGTAAGATTGATGGCTTTTATGGTTGCTATCGTGGATTGACACCGAAAATTATGGGTTCTATTCTAAGTATGATATTTAGTGAAAAGATTGCAGATCGTTTGGGTCTACCGTCTGTGGAGGAACAAAAGAACAATGTATTGGTAACCGATGATGAACTGTAAGTTTTTTTTTTTATAAAATAATTAATCTTAATAAATCTTCATAATTTATCCTTTTCCGAATTAAGTTATCAGCAATTTAAAATTGCTTTAAAACGTGATGTCGCCTTGAGTGTATCGGGTATAATAATCTCACAACCTTTTCATGTGATTTCCGTGCGTATGATGGCACAATTTATTGGTCGTGAAACATTGTATAAATCCATATTTGGATCAATTGCTGAAATCTACCGCAACGAGGGTATATCTGGTTTCTTTTCAGGTCTAATACCAAAATTGCTGTGCGATGTTGCCTGTTTGGTGTTGACCAGTTCAACGGTATTTTTATTAAACAAATACGTTATTAAAGACAATGTTGGCCGACAATATAGTGCTGGCTTTACACAAGTGAGTTGCAGCATAATACATTTTGACAATTTTCTTGTGTTTTTTTCTCTAAATTTTCATTTTTTTTTTTCAACAGTTTGCTTTTTCGAGTATTTTATATCCTTTGAATGTGGTTTCGACCTGTATGTCGGTAACTGGTTCGCGTTTAATGGCTGGCCAACCACCCATTATGGCTGAATATAAAAATTGGCTGGATTGTTTCAATGATTTACAATCAAGGAATGAATTGAAACGTGGTAGTTCTATGTTTTGGAGGTAATTTTAATAAATTATAAAAATGTTTTTCGACCTTTGAAATGAATTACTTTATTAAATAATTGTGATTTTTATAAAATATCCTTCATTATTTTATATATCTCCAATATATCGTCATGCTTTGAATAACATCCTCAGGGAGTATGAACAACAACAAACAATATTAAAAACAAAATTTTCTGCCGCTGCCCTCCACTCTGGTCAACACAACATTTAAAACTCAAACTTTTAAATGTCGTGTTGACCAGAGTGGTGGGCAGCGGCAGGAAATTTGGTTTTTAATATTGTTTGTTGTTGTTCATACTCCCTGTGGATGTCATTCAAAGAAAGACGAAATATAGGAGATATATAAAATAATAAAGGAAGGATATTTTATAAATACAAACTCAATTATTTATTAAAGTCGGTAATTTTAATATTTCTAACACTACACCGTTTTCAATTGAAATTGGCAACATTATAAATGAAATTAAAAACGAAAATTTTTTTAATTTAAAATTAAGAAAATTTCATATGAAATTGAGAAAATTCAAAAATACATCTCTCTATTTAAAATAAGGAAATTTTCAGATGAAGATAAGATTTTATTTTTGAAATTGAGAAAATTCTAAATGTAATTGAGATTTTCATTTGGAGTTTGAGATTGAAATTGAGATTTTACGCTGGTAATTGAGACATTTTCAATTGAAATTGAGACTTTCCATTTTAAATTGTGATTTTCCATTTGAAATTGCGATTTTCCATTTGATAATTCCATATGATTTCATTTTGAATTGAAATTGTTGAACATTTTAAATGAAATTGAGACAGAGAATTTTTAAATGAATTTCAGATTTCCCATTTAAAATTACGACAATTTCATATGATATTAAAATTTTTTAATTAAAATTGCGAAAATTTTTAATGAAATTCAGATTTTCTATATAAAATGGGGAAATTTTTAAATAAAAATTATATCTATACCCTCTACCTCTACATACTGTGATAAGGGTTTAAATCAGTTTGCCATTCCATTTAGGTCTAAGACCCCATAAAGTATATTTTAAGTCGATTTACGATGTCTGCCAGTTGAAATGGCGATCACGGAGCGAAAACGCAATACGGACTGTTAATTTTTACCTAGATTGATGTGCATCCAGCGCACACTGGGTTCGATGATACCCACAATGCCGATTAATTCAGGGAAAGTGAAGTTTTAACTTAAACTAAAAAAATTTTATATAAATAGAACATTTTTGGTCTTCAAAGTTTAGTAACGTCATGATGCTTGTTAGGAAAAGACCTAAACACGTGCTTGATTACTAAGAAGACAAGAATGGAGCAAAATTGATTATTAAATTTTTTTTGTTAAAGTTCTGCCTATTATGGAGGCTCTAGCTTTTTCTAAAACTTCGGGTTGTGATGAAAAACTAGTATCAACCTAACTAATATGTTTGATTTGCTTTATTTTTGTAAATATACGGAGGTTGAAAGCTCGTTATAAATTGAAAATAACATAAAAATAATCTCGGTGTATATAAAAACAAAAAACTAATATAACTGTTTAACATTTTTTATTGATGAGTTATCATAAATACACAACATTTTAGAGAAAAAATTGTAAAAAAAATTTTTAACCTGTTAGGCGCTTTTTTGTTTTTCGGAAAAAAGATCTTAGTTGACTACTTTGGCTGTAATAATTAACAAATAAAATCGGAAATTAGAGCGTACTTAATGTGTTATTAAAAAATTTAAGGAATAACTATAGTTATAATATATACAGTGGTGTTCAAAACATTTGCAACTGAAATCATGGTTTAGGTAATTATATTTTCTTTGATCAAAAAGATTTGTGGTATAAGTTTTTGTTTTTTTTTATTAAATTCAGTTATAGCATATTATTTTACAAATACAAAAAAAATATTCATAACTTCTCAAAAATAAAATAACGTAATTTTAACAAAATAAGTCGATAGTGCAGTGTTCAAAACATTTGCAACTCTTAAAGTAATTAACAGGAAATACAAACAATGGTTTTAACGCTTAGTATTTTGTAGCGTAGCCATTATTTTTTATAACTTCTGAACACCTCTTAGGCATTGAGGCAATGAGCTTTTTAATATAATCGTCAGAAATTTCATTCCACTGCTTCTCCAACTCGACGAAAAGTTCATCACCATTTCGGAACACTTTATTGCCGATATTCCGTTTTAGAATCATCCACATGTTCTCAATCGGGAGATTGAGCCAGCCACGACATGATATTAATTTCATTTTCCTGCAGCCAAACTTTTACAACCCCCGCCGTGTGTTTTGGGTCGTTGTCGTGCTGGAAGGTCAATGAGAGTGGCATTTCCCATTCAGCATACGGAAGCATAACTGAACTCAAAATATCTCTATAGATTGTGGCCGTCATTGTGCTAGTAATGCGATGAATTGGGCCAATCCCATTTCCTGAAAAACACCCCCACACCATAATGTTTCCACCTCCGTGCTTCACTGTAACGGTTGTGCATCTGGGATTAAACTTTTCGCCTCGTGGTCTTCTAACATTGGCTCTTCCATCTGATCCCCGGAGGTTGAATTTAGACTCATCTGACCACAATACATTTTTCCATTGCTATTGAGTCCAGTTTAATGCGTGCAAAGTCAAGAAGAAAATCTTTAACGCTTTTTGAAAATTGAAATAAATAAGTCTGAGGTCACTTGGGGTCGCAGGTCCACATGGGTTAATAATGTTTGACATATTTTTATTTTTAACTTTGAGTAATGCTTATAAAATAAAACTATAAAAGTTACAAAAGTAGCTAATTTTTGATTTAAAATATTTTATGGCAACAAATAAGCCTTTTTATTACTAAAAAACACAATTTCCTCGAAATCCGTAAAATTTAAATCGTTGCCCTACACAAGTGTACTGTGGGATATTTTTAAATTTTTTTTATTTTTAATCTCTTAGATGCTTTAAACAAGTTTAAGCAATAAAAATCTAAATTTTTTCGATTTTGTTGAAGAAATTTTTTTAAAATTGGAGATTTGAAAAACACCCCAAAAATTTTGTTCGTTTTTGACATCACCGTAGGACAGGTTAACGCCATCCAAAACAAAAAACTTCTTTTATGTCTCACAATTATGAGTGTGTTAAATAAAAAAATTGTTTCAGTAATCAATTTTAAAAACGTTTAAAATTTGAGCTCGAATTTCTTGCTGAAGTGGTATTTGGCACATTAGTGGTCTGGGGCATTATTTATTACTGGGGTAGTTCTTAACCGATTATGGATTTTTATAACTTTTTGAATACATAATTTTATCTTAATCTCGATTTATTTATCATCTAGAGTAAAATCTATTGCAATATTGCAAAAAAAACAGCAAAAACTAAAAAAAATATCCCTTTTTCCCATATAAACGCATGTTTCGATCTTTAAGGCCCTATCGGGTAGGGAAGTAAAATTTCAAATGAGTTATTTTCAAGACAAATACAAAAAAAAAATAGAGGGTAGCGTCTCAACATTTCTAACATTTAAACTTGTAGAACACTCTAATATATATATATATATATTATGTATTTATATTTGTATAAATTTAATTTAAAATCCAATTTTGGTCTTCACTAAATCCCATAAATGAACAAATTTAGCTCAAAAAAGTCACGAATAAAAATATTATAATTTTTTATTAATGAATAATCATTAATACATAAAAGCACAGCATTTTGGAAAAAAAAGAAATGAAAGAAAAATTTCTGAAAAAAGATCTTAGTTCACAATTTTGTCTGTAACTTTAGAACGAAAAGCGATAAATTAATAAATCAAATTGGGAATTAGAGCGTACCTAATGGGTGATGAAAAAATCCAAAGAATTAATAAGTTATATTTATTTATATTAGTAAAAATTTAACGTAAAATCCCATTTTTGTTTTTCACTTAATTCCATAAATGTAGAAATTTATTCCAAAAAAGTCACAAAAGAGAATATTAAATTTTTTTTTTGCTAAAACGCAATACGGGCTGCTCATTTTTACCTATATTGATGTACATTTACCTGAAAATCGGTCCAGCTGTTCAAAAGTTATAAGTGAAAATTTGAAGGTACCTCTAAATCAGTGAAGGGCACTTTTGCAAATCCTATGTACGCGTGCATAGGAAAAAAATGCTGCTTGTGTGACGTCGACACATGTACACTATAAACTTCTTCGTGTGGTCTCTGGCAATGTACGTTCGGCTGTTGCTTTGTTGTCATTTCGTTAAAGTTATTTAAATGAGTTGCAGATCAGCACTTGCTGAAGTAAGATCTCGCTACGTAACTTTTTAATTACACCCAAAGAAAAATGTTTAATGAAAAATGGGAATATGATTTTTTTTTATAGAGAATATGGATGGTGATACGCAATGCTTGATTTGTTATCGAGTTATAAGTAACAAAAGTTTGTTTTGTTTAAGAAGACATTACTACTCTTGCCATGGAAATTACGATAACCTGAGCGAGGGTGATCGATCGCTGAAACTATTTCAATTAAAAGCAGAATTTTTCTTAAAATTTATTTTTGATGAAACTAATATTCATCATCATACCAGTTTTCAATTCATAAGGAAAATGTTTCATTGCCTCTAAAAAGGGCATCCTATGTAGTTGCTTTGGCTTTTGCAAAGCAATGTCGCCCATTTGAGGATGGTATCAGATGTTGTGAACTGTTTTGGTGAAAAGTGTCAAGAAGGTTTGAAACTTTGCCAAAACATTCCTTTATCTCGACGTTCAGTTGCACGTAGGACAGAAGAGATAAGTAAATTGATTCATTCTACAGCCAATACTAGACTGATAAATTCCAAATATTTTTCATTATCTATTGACGAAAGTACGGACATTAATAATATTTGCCAGCTTATTATTTGCATCAAAACAGTTGATGCAAATTTAACCTTTTAAAGGCAAATAAAATAATAATAATAAAAAAAAATCTTATACTTTCGACTGAAAAATTTTTTGAGTGTAGAATTAGTGAGCGTCATTCGTTTTCTGCTGCTTCCCACACAAGCATAAATGTTGCCCTTCACTGCTCTAAATATAAGTACAATTGTATGGTAGCGTCTATATTAGAGTTCGTCACAACAATTTGATTTTAGGATATCATCACTTTTTTAACGGTTTTTGCATCAATAAAAAAAAATTGCGTTATTTTTTTTAAAATTTCAACTCTTTCAACTGGCTCGCTGTACCCAAAAAAGTTAATTTAGGGTCCCTTTTACTACAGATCAAAAAATGGATAATTTATATGAAATTTGAACCTGAAATTCGATTATACGCCAAAAATGATTGAAAAAATCTTTTTCCTTGTTTTTAAAGTGCACCTTTTAGTCAATATAGTGCACGGAAATCTCAGTTTTTTCAAAAACTTCTAAACTTACATATTTTTAATCACAAACAAAAAACATGTATTACCAACTGAGAATAAAAACTATATCTAAATTGTAGGGTTATTTCACCTATTTCCTAAGGCAACATAGAGTTTGCTATGTTTTACGGCAATATTACCATAAAAAATAGGTAATTTCCATTTGGCTTTAATGTTCTAAAAATCACATATAAGCATTGTTAAATTAACTTGAAAAAACGTTAACGTTGGCAAAATATAATGTAGGCTATACTTATTACTTTAGTATTAGGTATTTTATATTTCAAATATCGCCCAAATAATACAAATTTTTATTTAATTATATTTTATTATAAAAAATGCAAAATAATTTCACGAATTATTTTGTTATATTTTCTATATAAAAAAAGTCCTTACAGTCTGAGAGTTTTCACTATTAAAAAAAGTCTCAGAATCTAAAGGTATTTCTATATGAAAAAGTCCTCCGAATCTATGGTTTCTTCTATAGGAAAAAGTTCTCAGGATCTGGTGTTTTTTCTATAGAACTGAGGACTTTTTCCTTTAGAAAAACCCTAAGGTTCCGAGGACTTTTTTCTTTAGAAAAACCATTAAATTCTGAGGAATTTTTCCTATAGAAAAACCTTCAGATTCTGAGGACTTTACTATACTTTAATAAAATAACCCTCCGATTCTGAGGACTTTTTAATAAAATAAACCCCAGACTCTGAGAAATTTTTTCTATGGAAAAACCCTCAGCTATTTCCTACAGGAAAAGCTTCGGATTCTGAGGACATTTTGCAATAGGAAAAGGGTTTTTTTTAATACATTAAAATACTGTTACCGAATTAACTAAAATACTGTTATCATCGCTAAAATACCGTTACTGAAATTGAAAAGCACTATCCTTAAAATACCATTATCGAAATAATCTGACAAAATCTGAGGACTTTTACCTATAGAAAAACCTGAAGATTTTTTCCTATAGAAAAACCCTTTTTCTATTATTTCGGTAATGATATTTTAAGGATAGCGCTATTTTAATTATTTCGGTAACGGCATTTCAGCAACAACGGTATTTTAGTAATTTCGGTAAAGTATTTTAATGATAAATGGTATTTTGGTTATATCGACAACGGTATATTAAGGATAGCGTATTTTAATTTCTTTTGCTAACGGTGTTTTAGGAATATCCATCCTCCCTGCAATAATTGGAGATGCTTCTTTTTTGTCTAAAACAATAAATTCAATATATAAATACATGCATATGTTTACAAAATTATGTTACTTACCACGAAAATTATCTAATTTTTTTTATGTATTTGTTTACGGGCTACTTATGGTCAGGTTGTAATTTTGATGTAAATAAAACAATCTATTTCATTTTTTTTTCTCAACGTTTCGTCGGGTTTGTTTCCGACTTCCTCAGGAGAATATTTATTAAATAAATTCTGACAAATGAAATAAATTACAAAATAAATTAGTGTTTTATTCTTAATCCTAGTATCACAGTTAACTCACGTTTATTTTCCTTTCACATCGTTTTGAAAATTTAAAAAATATATAAAAAACTGGACTTCACGACACAAATAATTTAATAATTTTAAAAATAATCAAAAAAAATGTTAATATCACAGAAAACAACTAAAATTAATCTTAACACTAGTATTGCAGAACTTAACGCGTCAAATTATTGCAACGGAATTCTCTGTTGTATTCTTAAGCTCTCAATCGTATACCGTTTATTTTCTCTTTTTTCTCTATCTAATATTTTCACATTATTAAAATCTACTGCAGGAGTGCCCAAGAGTTCCTTATGGAAGAGCAAACACCAATACATTTAAAGAAAAATTAATTTTTATTCAATATTTTTTGTTGTAAAAACCAATACATACAAAGAAAAAAGAAAAAAATATTTCAATGTTTACCAGCAAAGCATACGAAAGTGTTGTTGCTTTGCACTTGCGTGAATACAGTGAAGAACGACAAAAAAACTAATAAGACAAAGTTGTTTGTGTATTTCGTATTGCTAGTGCTGAGCGCTCTATGTGTGAATTAAAACACACAGCCTATAGCTAAGTGTTTTTACAAAAACAAATGAGCACGAAGCGCATAGGGCTTGGGCACCCTTGATCTACTGCATGTTTAGACTCTTTTATATGTTGCGCTAAAGCTGTTGATTCCTTTCCCCTCTTAATGTCTGCTTCATGTTCCGATAGTCTTTTTTCAAGAGTTCTCTTCGTTGTCCCTACGTATACGCGATTGCATTGTTCATTTTCGTTGCCTTTACATGTCAGCTCATACACTACATTATGATTTTTTAATTTGTCTCGCTTTGATGTGTTTTTCGTAAACAAATGTTTAAGCGTTGAGTTAGATGTGTGTGCTATAGTTATATTTTCTCCGTTGATCATAGTTTTTAAAGTTTAGCTTTCTGTTAATTTGGGTATATATGGTACACTGTAAAATTTTTTTATTATTTTTGCAAATAAAATAAAGTGGTACCTTATGCCAGCCAAAGCCAAGCCAATAAACCCTTATGTATTATTATTTTATTTTTTTTTAAATGGAAATTTTATTTATTTTAATTATTGGTGCAAAGAAGGCTAAGAGTCTTTTAATGCACCTCAAATATTTGATTGAATAACTTAACTTAATTATAAGTAGAGGTATAGAACTTTGAAATGAAATAAAACAAAGATGAATTTTTTAAATTGACATGAAATTTACTTTATTCGAAAGATAATCTTCTGGCATTATAATTTAAATATTACTTCTGGCATATGACCGCCACGGCTGGCTCGGTCAAATTTTCGATGATTTTTTTCAACATTTGTGGCCGTATATTGGCAATAACTCGCCGAATGTTGTCCTCCAAGTGGTCAATCGTTTCGGGATTATCGGCGTAGACTAGCGACTTCACATATCCCCACAGAAAATAGTCCAGCGGCGTTAAATCGTACGATCTTGGATGCCAATTCACGGGTCCGAAACGTGAAACTATACGGTTACCAAACGTTTCCTTCAATAAATCAATTGTGGCACGAGCTGTGTGACATATTGTGCCGTCTTGTGGAAACCACAGCTCCTGCTCATCATAGTTGTTCAATTGATAAACGAAAAAGTCAGTAATCATGGCTCTAAAGCGGTCACTATTGACTGTAACATTCTGACCAGCATCGTTTTTAGAGAAGTACGGACCAGTGATTCCACCAGCCCATAAATCACACCAAACAGTCAGTTTTTCTGGATGTAACGGTGTCTCAACATACACTTGAGGATTATCATCACTCCAAATATGGCAGTTTTGTTTATTGACGTATCCATTTAACCAAAAGAGAGCTTCATCGCTAAACAAAATTCGTGAGCGATACGTATTTCGAACAATACCATGATTTTCAAAATAAATTGCACAATTTGGAAGCGTTGTTCAGTCTATTCATGTTGAAATGTCAAACCAAACTAAACATAAATCAGTTGACAGCTAAACAAAAAGGCCGCCAGTTAAAAAAGTGTTGCCAACTTAAAGTTTTATACCTGTATAAAAAACACCCTTTATAAGCAAAAATATTGTGCAAAAATATTAAATTTCGAATGTTTAGATATGAAGTTAAACTGCATTTCAAGATTTAAATGGAGTATTTAGATATCCGATCATATTTTCTTTTGTTGAATACATATCTAGCACAATTATTTAATAATTATTTGTAATTTATTATTAGATTCAGTATCAAGATTTCCAAAAACAATTGCACCATAAGTTAAAATAGGTACAATTAACGTTCTCACCAATTTCAGCTATATGTCACTCGGCACAAACGCTGATGAAGACCAGAGTTTCCGTAGAGCTCAATACATTTTCGTAATTGTGTAATCAATATGATCTTTACAATTAAGCTCAGAATTAATTAAAAATCCAAGCTTTTTTACAACTCTCACATATTTAACAACTTCATTTTGCATGGTGATATCTGGCAATATCTCAGCAGAACAAGTGCCGATTATTAAGGCTTGTGTTTTCGAGGCGTTAATTAAAAGATTGTTTTTCGAAGACCAACAGCAAATTTCGTTCAAGTCCTCATTATGTCGACAGCTCAGATCTTTTAAAAGTCCAGGAGGGCGAGAAAGATATATTTGGGCGTCATCTGCATATAAATGAATGATATAGCTTTTGTGTGTTGTTAATTTAAAAAAGATTAAAAGATCTAAATCGATACTCACGACTTAATTAAAGCAAATACAAATAATTTGAATTCTCTTCTTCCTCTATATACACTTTTAAAATTTTGATTTTTTAAACAAACCGATCGGTTTCATCACATGCCAGTATATTTTGGAAAAAACTTGACCGATTTTCGAAAAACTTCCTTTTTAAGATCTACACTTTATTCCCTAAGATATTTATTCCTTGGACTGAGACTAGTTTTAAAGAGCGTTCGAAGAGCTGTTACGGATTTTTTTTACGGTGTGTAATTCTATTGTTTTAATTTTCACCGTGTATGGATTTACACCAGAAAAGTTTAAGGAAGTCGGCAACCCTATTGAAAACATATGATCAAAGGGATTTTTCCTTATTCCTTTTAATTTGCGCTTCTTCTGGTGATAAATATCCCCAGCGCAAACCGGTTTGATATTCCGTTATGCAAATTAACCAATGACAAGTTGACACTTGTCTTAATGAAAAAGAAAGAAGAAACGAAAACTTTAGGTTACTAGGTCAGGAAAATAGAAAGAAAAAGTTAGTTAGTGATTGATCGTTGGAGTGTTCGGGTTGGAAAAAAAAAAAAAAAAAAAAAATTAAATTAAAAAGTGAATAAAAAAAAAAAAAAAATGTTAAAGAAAAAATATATGAACAAAACATGTGTGACTCTTATGCAGAAACTTTCTGTCTGCTAGAGAAAAATCTTAAAATTTTCTTCCAATAGTTTGTGTGTTAGTTTTAGTTAACTAAATAAAAATTAAAAAAAAAAAAATTAATGTGAAAAAGATTTTCTTAAAGCTAAGTGGTAAACTCAAATTAAAACAAAAAAAAAATAAATACATACTATAGAAATTAATTTTTTGATAAAACTGCAACTAAACTAAAAGAAATATATATTTAAATATACATATATTCATGTACATAAATATTTAAAATAAAAATTTTAAAATACAAAAAAAAAACTTATTTAATTAGTTGCGAAAATTAAACCCATAAATATATGGAAGTTAAAGAAAAAAGAAATGTGTAATTGGTATAAATTTAAAAAAAAACTTATTTAAAATTTAAGAAAATTAATATTTGCTAAAAACTGTACCTATAATAATACCGTTACATAAAATAATACAAGAACAAAAGGAAATTATTTTATATAAAAAAAGGAGTTAAGTGAAAAAAAATCGAGTATAGACAGCAAGAAAAATGGAGGAATTTTTATAAAACAATTAATAATTCTTAATTTAAAATCAAAAAAAAAAAGAAAGGAAAAATAAATTTAACAAAATAAAAAACTATTGTTCATTTGTGTAAAGAAAATGTTTAAAATATGAAAAACATGTGAATCCAACAATTATAAGACATTATTCAACAAAATATAAAAAAATTAAAAAAGTTATGTGAACTGTTAAAAAAAAGAAAAAAAAAATACATAAAACATTTTTTTTTATTCTATCCCCAATGCTCTCCACAAATTTGCATAAAACTCTATATTAACCAAAAAAGAAAAAAAAACCTTAACCAAATAAAACTAATTTATTCCTGAACATTTATAAAAAGTTTACTGTGCTTCAAAAAAAAATAAACGTGCAGGTTATGTGCTTATGACCAGCGTTAACAACAAAATTTACAACAAAACATCAACGACTGTAGCAGATTCAACAACAACTATAACGACGGTGGCGGCGAATTTTATAACGACGGCGGTAATAATGTCATCAGCGACGGCTACATCGAAAACAGAAAAAGATAAGATTTATAAAAACAAAATGTATTATTAATCCTAATATTATTTTATTATCAATATTGTATTATTCCTTTCACTATATTATTATTATAATTATTATGGGTAATTTTTTTTAATTACTTAATATACTTACCTTCATAATTATACTTACACCTAAATTTATACTTAACATTATACTTACATTATTAATTAAATTTTTACTCTCAGAATTATACTTACACTTATTCTTAAAATTATTCTTACACTTACCTTTATGATTATATACATACTTAAAATTTACACTTACCTTTATAATTATTTTTATTAATCAAAATATTTTTCTCATTATAACTAAAACTATGCAAACCATTGAAATTACTAAAAATAAAACAAATTTAATATAAATTTTAAAATGAAACCTTAATTTTTTTTTTAATTAAAGAGGAATGTTAGGGAAAAGACAGGTGAGGTAAGAAAGCGATCATATAAGGGACAGTTAGTGTTAAAATAGGGTAATTTAACTGTCATAGGCGTCTGATTCTGTATCAGTAGGGAGGGAAAAGTTTACCCCAAATGGCATAACACCAAGCCATCTTTATAAATGTATTTGACTAAATTTTCTTTTTAAAATTTATCTTATTTTTTCAATCTACTTTCGGTATTTGATCAGGCATATAAAGTAGATTTTATGTGTCAACGCGCTAGAAACCCGGGTCGAGAACCACTATACCAAAGTCCTTGTAGCTAGCTGGGAAAATTGTCATCTATTATGCCTCTTAGACTTTATTTCAATTTTTAACAACTCATGCTTCGGCATGATGAAAATATTTCACATTTTGTGAACGGTAACTAGCCGGCGCGTTACATATAATGGCGCCCAACGTTAATGCCGCTTTAGGGTGGCTCGGAAATAAAATTTAAAATTTTTTTTGTTCAAATATCATTTTTTTTTACTTTTATCGATTTTATGATTTTGTCATAAGTCATGATTCATTGGGAAAATTAATCCTAATGTCATTTGCAATGCAAGGCTTAATTTCATGATAAGGGTAATACACTCGGAACCATTTTATAACATCTCAAATTTTGTTTTGAAAATTTTTGGAATTTATAAGTCCGAACTGACGACATTGAGTCGAGCAGTTGTCTGTTGCTATAAATTTTGGATTTCTTTAAAATATTATATGTTCGAATTTTACTTTGTTAAAGTCCATATCTGACTCTTTTGAAAACGGGTAGTTATGTTGCATAACAATTGGACTCGAGCATGTGAGTGTAATGTACTGGGTACATTAATCACACTGGTTCTCCGAGAACATAATTACTTGAGGCATCAATTTTTTTTATAAAAAGAATTGATGGGCCAAGTAAAATTTGGGAATAGTCAGTATATTTCGGTATCTATGCATTCTCTATTTAAATAATATGATCGTTTTTTTTGCTATAACCTGTAAGTACCTAACATTCCTCTTTATAATTTATGATATTTTGAAAAGTTAAAATTTTTGCAAATTTAAAACATTTAAAACATTTTTTTTAAAAAAAAACACACATAATATTTTGCTAAATTTTCTTAACATTTTTTTTTATTTAATTATCACGAGATTTTTCTTAATTTTTTTTTAATTTTTTTTCACGTCGCGTATCGATTAATATCGATTTGATTTTTTTTTATATATATAACTTAGACCTTAAACATTTTCGTCTCTTCTCTCTTTATCATTTGGGTAAATAAGGAATACAATAATTAAAATTTTTTTTTATATTAAGTGCAGTATGCACAAACACAATACGAGATTAGTTACGAGTAATGCGAAATCTCCAGATTCTGTAGATATTTCTGAAAATATCGCGAAACCTCCAAAAGATAACGTGAAATCTTCTAAAGATACCACGAAATATTCCAAAGACATCTCGAAATCTTCCAAAGAAATCTCGAAAACTTCTAAAAATACCACAAAAGTTACAAATACAACAAAATCTATTGCAAATACACCAAAAACTGCTAATGTTGTTAAAACCTCCACAAATACTGTAAAAATTTCTAAAATTATTAAAACTCCGTTAAATATAACGGAAAATTTAAATTCGTCTGCACCTGGTTCATCTAGAGGCAGGGGAAGAGGGAGAATTTCAACTCCTTTAGTTCAGAGGTCAAGCAGTAATATTAGCTTGGTTAGTTCACAGTCAGATACAAGTTTTAAGGCGATTAGGTCGTCTTCGGTTGCACGTTCTCTCGATTCATATCAATCGGGGGACACGATTGTTGAAAAGGATAATTCAAATTGTGAATTATTGGAAAAATCATTTCCTGATTTAGACGTAGGGTCGCTAGAAAGTTTAATAGAACCAATCGGGTTTATTGATAATCAACCTAATTTGAATAATAAATTAGCAATGGCTACTGGAGGAGGAAATCCGAACGGGGAACAAGCCCCAAGCGCATATGATGCATTAATGCAACATTTTCAAGAGACTATGCGAAGAACTCAAGAGGAGTTTAGGCAAGAATTTAGCGCTATTAGGGAGTCAATTAATCAGTCGCGTGGAAATGGAGCTAATTTGGGCTCAGTTAATACACAAGGCCAAACTTCTGGTTTTCCCTCAAATGCATTTTCATGTGGTCCTACTGCGGTCCATTATACCAAGCTAAAAGATTGGAAAGTCTCATTTAGTGGAGAAGGCAGTGTTTCTGATTTTTTGTTTAAGGTAGAAGTACTCCGAAGACGTTCGCAGTATTCTAGCGAATATATTATGTCAAATTTCCCAATTTTTCTTACCGATAAAGCGGATACCTGGTATTGGGCTTATATTAAGCGTAATCCAGACGCAACTTATGAAGATTTAAAAACGGCTTTGACCGAAGAATTCGGAACTTTAGAAACGGATCCTGAAATTTTATTGAAAATCTCAACTAGGAAACAACTTGCGAAAGAAAATTATGATGATTTTCATGCATTTATTGTGAATTTAAATTTAAGATTGCGAAGTCCAATGGATGACGCTTCTTTAATTGAAATAATCAAGAAAAATGTTAACCCAGACTTGAAAATAATGCTTTTTATTTCTAATCCTAGGGATTTAGCCGAATTACGTCTTTTAGCTAGAAAAGCTGAAAAGGTTCTGCTTGAAAATAAAACTAATAATAATTTTAACCGTTCGCGTCAAGTTGATGAAATTTCTGTTGACACAATTTCTGACGAATCAGATCAGGAAACAGACCCTCAAATAGAGGCTATAAAAATTAACCGAAATTATGTTAAAGGCGACTATTCCAAAATAAAATGTTGGAATTGTCTCCAATTAGGTCATAGCTATATATATTGCGATGATAAAACTAGGCATGTTTTCTGCTACAAATGCGGGAAAAGGGACGTAACCACTCCCAAATGTAGTGAGCCGCATACGGAAAACAGGCGTCGGAGCGAGTGGATGATCGGGGATGCTCGTTCTTCGAAGTAAATCCCGTGTCAAATTGTAACATTGAGTGTAAACCCTCACAGGGGGATTTACCTCCCAGTCTTTTACAACAAAACCCGGATGTACAAAATATTTCTCTGCACGAACAACAAAAACTTTACTTTGATAATAAACAAAATTTAATTAATGGTAAAACTTTTCGGAAAATTTTAAAATGTAGATTGCGTTATGAAATTAGAAAAAAATTTAGAAAGATTGTCGAATCTACTTGCTTGTCAGATTCTGGTGATGGTAGACCTTTTGCTAAAATTAAAATTTATGATGATGATTTAGTATGTCTTTTAGATTCTGGGGCAAATGTGTCAGTTTTAGGAAAGGGTAGTTTGGATTTCATAAATAAACATAATATTCAAATGCGAAAATTTAATTCTAGTGTTTCAACAGCAAATGGCTCAAGGAATAAGGTTATAGGTTTCTGTTCACTACCGGTGACTTTTAGGAAAGTGACTAAATCTGTTATTTTCTATATTGTACCAGATCTCTCGCAGGAAGGGTACCTAGGTGTCGATTTCTGGCGGGCTTATGCTCTTGCTCCTGACATCATTCCCGAAATTTCTAGTATAGAACTTAATAATGATTCAGATATTATTTTTCACGATCTTACTCCAGAACAGAAGTTGAGTCTCGATAATGTTATTTTAAAATTTCCATCTTATGAAAAGTTAGGTCTTGGATGTACTCATTTACTTGAGCACCATATTGAAACAGGGGATGCTGTCCCTGTGAAATCTAAGCACTATCCACTTTCGCCCCCAAGGCAAGCAGAAGTTTACGAAGAACTTGATAGATTATTAGCTCTGGGAGTAATAGAAGAGTCTAATTCTCCATGGTGCAGTCCAATAATAACTGTTCGCAAACCAGGGAAAATAAGACTTTGTCTTGACTGTAGGAAATTAAATTCGTTGACTAGAAAGGATTCATATCCACTCCCGCATATAAATGGGCTATTAAGTCGACTAAAAGATACCCATTATATAAGCGGAATCGATCTTAAGGACGCGTTTTTCCAAATTAAATTGTCGGAAACATCAAAGGAGAAGACCGCCTTTGCCGTGCCGGGAAGGCCTCTATATCATTATAGGGTAATGCCTTTTGGTGTTTGTAACGGTCCTCAGACCATGAGCCGTCTGATGGATAAAACAATACCATCAAGATTAAGGGATAACGTTTTCATTTATTTGGATGACCTCCTTATTTGTAGTCAAGACTTTGATACTCATATCAAATTACTTTCTGAAGTTGCTCAATGTTTAAAATCTGCTGGTCTTACAATAAATGTGCGAAAAAGCAAATTTTGCCAACGTGAAATAAAATACCTCGGTTATCGCATAGGTGGTGGTAATTTAAAAGTAGACCCCGAAAAGGTTGAAGCTATTGTTCAATTTCCTACACCCAAAACACCACGACAAGTTAGACGTTTCGTTGGCATGGCCAACTGGTATCGCGCTTTTATTAGCAATTTTTCGGATCTTGCGGGTCCTCTTACAGACTGTCTGCGAAAATCTCTAAAACCTTTTCGTCTCTCTGATGAAGCTATTAACTCTTTTAACGAATTGAAATCTGCTCTTTCGAACGCACCCGTCCTGGCGCAGCCAGATTTTAGCAAAGAATTTGTAATTCAGTGTGATGCGTCACGCATAGGAGTAGGCGGAGTTTTGTATCAATTAGACGATGAAGGTAGAGAGCGTCCAATCGCGTTTGTGTCTCAAAAGCTGAACAAGGCACAACGTAATTATACGGTCACAGAATTAGAGTGTTTGGCGGCCGTGATTTGCGTAAAACGGTTCAGGCAATACATTGAGGGGCTTCCCTTCAAAATCGTGACAGACCACTCGAGTCTTCGTTGGCTCATGGGCCAAAAAGATTTAAATGGTAGGCTGGCTCGGTGGAGTCTTAAACTCCAAAATTTTGATTTTATAATGGAGCATAGGAAAGGGTCCTTAAATGTGGTGCCAGACACCCTCTCCAGATTCGATGTTGATGAAATTGATTTAAATTGTAATCCACCCGAAGTCGATTTGAATTCCCCTGAATTTGATAGTATTGAATATAATGAGTTACGGGACAAAATTCGTCAAAATAAAGATGCGTTGCCAGATTTATGCTTATCAGAAAATTTCGTTTATAAAAGGATTAAATTTAGAACTCCTGATGATACTGAGGAAAGACTTTGGAGGTTATGGTTGCCCAAATCCTTAATTGAGAGTACTATTAAATCTGCTCATGAAGAAGGTTGTCATGGCGGTTATAATAAAACACTTTTCCGAATTAGGCAAAAATATTTTTGGCCTCAAATGGCAAGCGATGTTAAATCTTATATTAAGCGTTGTGATGATTGTAAGGTTATCAAACCTGTTAACCAGGTCTTACGCCCTCCTATGGGTAATCAATTCATTACAGTTCGCCCATTTCAAAGGCTTTATTGTGATTTTTTGGGTCCATATCCGTGTACTAAATCGAAAAATTGTCAATTGTTTATTGTGGTAGATCACCTAACCAAATTTATTTTCTTAAAGCCATTAAAATCAGCTACTTCAAATAATGTAATAGAATTCTTTCAAAATGATATTTTCTGTACTTATGGCGTTCCGCAATTTATACACAGCGATAATGCTAAACAATTCACTTCAAAAGAGATTAAGGAATTTTTTTCAGTATATGGTATTTCACATATTACAACTGGCTTTTATTCGCCACAGGCTAATGCCTCCGAGAGGGCAAATAGAGAAATAATTTCAAAAATTCGATATTTTCTCAAAAATGAATCCGATCACACAAACTGGGATAGAAATATACCCAAAATTTTATCTATTTTACGAAGCGATGTTCATTCGGCGATACAATGTTCGCCCTATTTTGCAGCCTTCGGGCAAAATATGATTTTACATGGATCTTGTTATAAAATTTTAGATAAATTGAATATGCTTACGGATGATACAATTGTTCAGAATTCTGATCGCCTCCACGGCGTACGTGAAAGAATTTGCAGAAATCTTGACATTGCTCATGAAAAGGCCTGTAGAACCTATAATACAAGATCTAAACCCGTAAATTTTGTTGAGGGGCAAGAAGTATTTCGAAAAAATCACTCACAGAGTGATTTCAAGAAGGGCATCAACGCCAAATTTAATCCCAAATTTGTTAAGTGTAGAATTAGAAAAAAGATTGGAAATTCTCTTTATGAGATTGAAGACCTCCAGGGTAAATTAATCGGGAAATACCATGCATCTGATATTCGTGTTTAATTCAAGCTATTGTCTCAATAATCATTTTTTTATATTTTTTTGTTTTATTGCCCGGCTTCGTGGGTCGTGCCACACGTTGCTCATAAATGGTCATTTATCTATTTATATATATATTTTTTTCTTTTGCCCGGCTTCGTGGGTCGTGCCACACGTTGGTCATGGATGCTTATTGATAATTTCTTTGCGAATTTTTTTTTTTCTTTTGAACCTTGAGTATTTTTTTTTATCAGAGTCAGTTAAAAATCCTTCCTGTTCGTCTTTAGCTCGTAGATCTTGACACGAAGCAGGTTTGTTACGGATTTTTTTTTACGGTGTGTAATTCTATTGTTTTAATTTTCACCGTGTATGGATTTACACCAGAAAAGTTTAAGGAAGTCGGCAACCCTATTGAAAACATATGATCAAAGGGATTTTTCCTTATTCCTTTTAATTTGCGCTTCTTCTGGTGATAAATATCCCCAGCGCAAACCGGTTTGATATTCCGTTATGCAAATTAACCAATGACAAGTTGACACTTGTCTTAATGAAAAAGAAAGAAGAAACGAAAACTTTAGGTTACTAGGTCAGGAAAATAGAAAGAAAAAGTTAGTTAGTGATTGATCGTTCGGGTTGGAAAAAAAAAAAAAAAAAATTAAATTAAAAAGTGAATAAAAAAAAAAAAAAAAATGTTAAAGAAAAAATATATGAACAAAACATGTGTGACTCTTATGCAGAAACTTTCTGTCTGCTAGAGAAAAATCTTAAAATTTTCTTCCAATAGTTTGTGTGTTAGTTTTAGTTAACTAAATAAAAATTAAAAAAAAAAAAATTAATGTGAAAAAGATTTTCTTAAAGCTAAGTGGTAAACTCAAATTAAAACAAAAAAAAAAATAAATACATACTATAGAAATTAATTTTTTGATAAAACTGCAACTAAACTAAAAGAAATATATATTTAAATATACATATATTCATGTACATAAATATTTAAAATAAAAATTTTAAAATACAAAAAAAAACTTATTTAATTAGTTGCGAAAATTAAACCCATAAATATATGGAAGTTAAAGAAAAAAGAAATGTGTAATTGGTATAAATTTAAAAAAAAACTTATTTAAAATTTAAGAAAATTAATATTTGCTAAAAACTGTACCTATAATAATACCGTTACATAAAATTAATACAAGAACAAAAGGAAATTATTTTATATAAAAAAAGGAGTTAAGTGAAAAAAAATCGAGTATAGACAGCAAGAAAAATGGAGGAATTTTTATAAAACAATTAATAATTCTTAATTTAAAATCAAAAAAAAAAAGAAAGGAAAAATAAATTTAACAAAATAAAAAACTATTGTTCATTTGTGTAAAGAAAATGTTTAAAATATGAAAAACATGTGAATCCAACAATTATAAGACATTATTCAACAAAATATAAAAAAATTAAAAAAGTTATGTGAACTGTTAAAAAAAAGAAAAAAAAAATACATAAAACATTTTTTTTTATTCTATCCCCAATGCTCTCCACAAATTTGCATAAAACTCTATATTAACCAAAAAAGAAAAAAAAACCTTAACCAAATAAAACTAATTTATTCCTGAACATTTATAAAAAGTTTACTGTGCTTCAAAAAAAAATAAACGTGCAGGTTATGTGCTTATGACCAGCGTTAACAACAAAATTTACAACAAAACATCAACGACTGTAGCAGATTCAACAACAACTATAACGACGGTGGCGGCGAATTTTATAACGACGGCGGTAATAATGTCATCAGCGACGGCTACATCGAAAACAGAAAAAGATAAGATTTATAAAAACAAAATGTATTATTAATCCTAATATTATTTTATTATCAATATTGTATTATTCCTTTCACTATATTATTATTATAATTATTATGGGTAATTTTTTTAATTACTTAATATACTTACCTTCATAATTATACTTACACCTAAATTTATACTTAACATTATACTTACATTATTAATTAAATTTTTACTCTCAGAATTATACTTACACTTATTCTTAAAATTATTCTTACACTTACCTTTATGATTATATACATACTTAAAATTTACACTTACCTTTATAATTATTTTTTATTAATCAAAATATTTTTCTCATTATAACTAAAACTATGCAAACCATTGAAATTACTAAAAATAAAACAAATTTAATATAAATTTTAAAATGAAACCTTAATTTTTTTTTTAATTAAAGAGGAATGTTAGGGAAAAGACAGGTGAGGTAAGAAAGCGATCATATAAGGGACAGTTAGTGTTAAAATAGGGTAATTTAACTGTCATAGGCGTCTGATTCTGTATCAGTAGGGAGGGAAAAGTTTACCCCAAATGGCATAACACCAAGCCATCTTTATAAATGTATTTGACTAAATTTTCTTTTAAAATTTATCTTATTTTTTCAATCTACTTTCGGTATTTGATCAGGCATATAAAGTAGATTTTATGTGTCAACGCGCTAGAAACCCGGGTCGAGAACCACTATACCAAAGTCCTTGTAGCTAGCTGGGAAAATTGTCATCTATTATGCCTCTTAGACTTTATTTCAATTTTTAACAACTCATGCTTCGGCATGATGAAAATATTTCACATTTTGTGAACGGTAACTAGCCGGCGCGTTACAGAGCAACTACCAGTTCTATAGAACGGTTCTAGAATCCATTATTGTATCCGGGATTTTTGTTTGAAATTGTCACGCTAGGAGCTGGTTCTACGGAACGGATCTAGAACCTATTCTTATATCAGTTCTAGTTTGAGTTTTACAACTAATGATTTGAGTCATTTTGAGTTTATTTATTTATTTATTTCATCTATCGGGTTAAAACCCCTTACAGATTACATTTAAATACATATTTTATACAAAAAAAAACAAAAATAACAATAATTTTAATCATCAGCAAAAATTAAGGAATAGTAACACAAGTTTAACGCATATCCTCGTTCAGCAAGTTCGATACTACCCTCTTCAATCGATTTCTACCAATATTAAAATCAATTCGGTCAGATACCGAATTAAATAAAATAATACATCTATATATTGGCTCATTCATTCCATAGTTAGTTCTATGGAAAGAAGGCTCAAAAAAGTGGTTTACCCTTAAAAGCCTGACTGGGACGTGAAATGGTAAAATGGATAACAACGAAGAGCAATCTATTTTACAATCCATTATATCCTTTACAAAAATAACGCTTTGGACCTTTCTACGAATCAATAGCGTTTGTAAGTTAAGAGATTTACATCTCTCCTTGTAGTTAGGCATATTATCAAAAGTATACTGCTTTCTAAGAGCAAATCTCGAAAAGCGTTTTTGGATTTTTTCAATCCGATTAATATTCACGTCGTAAAAAGGATTCCAAATTACACTTAAATATTCTAAATGAGACCTTACCAAGGACTCAAAAAGTGCTTTAAGTGTGTTCACATTTGAAAAAATCTTTGAATTTCTTTTCAAAAAACCAAATTGTGAGTTTGATTTAGAAATAATATAATCAATATGATCCTTAAACGTTAATGTCGAATCAAAATAAATGCCCAAATCTTTTATAATATTATGACGCAAAAATGTAGTATTATTTTCACCTTCATAATTATAAATGATAGGAGAATGTTTACGAGTATAACTTATTACTTTACATTTAGAAAAATTAAGAAAGAGATGGTTGCTTTGACACCAACTTAGTAAGCAACCAATGTCTTGTTGAAAGTCTTTACAATCATCAGCTGATAGAATATTGTGAAACAGTTTTAGATCATCTGCGTATAACAAGCATTCGCAGTTTTTAAATACATAAACGATATCGTTTATAAACAAAAGAAATAGCAATGGACCCAAATGGCTACCTTGTGGTATGCCAGAACAAACATTAATCGGATTTGACAAAAAAGTTCCAATTTTTACAAAGAGGACTCTTCCGGATAAATAGGAGGCAACCCAGTTCAAAAAATTAGAGTGAAACCCCATTTTAAAAAGTTTCTTTATTAATATTGGATGTAAAAGTTTATCGAAAGCCTTTCCGAAGTCGGTATAAAGGGCATCTACTTGAAGACCTTTCTCGATTGAAGATATACAAGAATGTGTGAACAATGTTAGATTAGTGCAAGTGGATCTTCCTTTAAAAAACCCATGCTGACGATCTGTTATGTGATTTTTAAGTTCATAAAATAGTTTTCCATTTATGATCTTATCAAATATTTTAGGAATAATCGACAATTTTACTATAGGTCGGTAGTTGGTAACTAGATCTCTACGACCTGATTTGAATATAGGTGCGACGTAGGCAGTTTTCCATTCTTCCAGAAAATGGCCTTCGGAAAGCGATTTGTTAAATATTATTGTTAAAGCGAAGCAAAGCGAGTTCGCACAGTTTTTTAATAAAATTGGCGGCATAAGATCAAAACCAGCACTCTTATTGGTGTCTAATTGGATTAAAGCTTCAAAAACATCAGGTACATCAACTTGTATATTGCCAATATTAACTATATCCTTTACATTGTCTAAATAGCCAGAGTCACTACTAGGTATGTTGATATCCTGATAAACGGATGAGAAAAATGTTCCAAATAAGGCTGCAACCTCCTTTTCGCCGCAGGCTAAGTTATCATCATAATACATAGTACGAGGTATACCACTAGATTCTCTTTTGGTGTTAAAAAAGATCCAGAAGCTTTTTGGATTATCTATAATACGAGATTCCATATTGGCAACATATCTCTTATACAAAAAATTTGATAAAAATTCAAATTCACGAACGCATATTTGGATGCAAGTACGGGCACTTAAATGAAAGGCAATTTCCTCACGATTCCAAAAATTAATGATTGTTAGATCTATTAAACTTGAGTTAATTAAAGGGCTGGGGTGAAAAATTGTAAAAAATGCTTATATGCAAAAATTGTGCTGAAATGAAAGGAAATTATAAAAATAGAAAAAAGAAAGTATTTTTTGTTATTTAATTTAACAATATGATGTAAAGGATACAAAAGGAATCCATAATTGATTTCCCCAAAAAAGAAATTTTGTTCGTGTACAATTGTGATATATGGGAAAGTCTACGAAGCCGTATGATTTGAGATTTTAGAGTGAATACATTTTTTTGAGTGCTGAAAAAGTTATAAACAAAAAACCGTAAAAATTGTAAATTTTTTTGGATTTTTTGTTGATGCGACCACTCGTTTTCAAGTAACCTTTCCGGGGTAAGCCCGAATATGGTTCCCAAATTTTTCTAACACATCTGATTTTAGCGGAACTGGAGGTCAAATTTAAAGAATTACGTGGTCAAATCTTATTTTAATGATAGACGACATTAGCAGAACTATTATTATATGTAAATATTAAATTGATCGGATAAAATTGTTTTTCTCTATTGAATTTAGTAAACACAATTGAGTGGCACATCTGCGGTTTAAAGAATTATGGGGTTAAATATGTCTTAAACGGTAGAAATTATGACAACTATTATTATGTGAAAGCGCTAAATGGATCGAATACATTTTGAATTCTCCACAACAAATTTTCTGCATAAAATCGGTAAAAGGTTAACTTAGAATTGAAGACACACCCGCAGCTTCAAGACCTATAGGGTAATATATATCTTGAATTATACATGTAATCATAACAATCATTATGTGAAAGTGCTCAATAGATCAGCTATTATTTTTTTTTGTTTTACATCACTTTTAGCTCCACATTACGTTAAAAATCCAACTTTAAATCGATTGGCACATCCCCAGTTTAAGGAATTATAGGTTGAAATCTGGCTTATCTGATGGGGAAAACATTTTTTGAAAAGCTACAAAATTAAAACTTAAATGGCTCTGGATACCAAAATAATAATACGATCCATTTAGCACATACACACAATAATGGTAGTACTGATGTTTACCGATCATGCAGGTCTGCAACTAATTATTTCTCAAACGGCAAATGTTCTCTTCAAAAAATATTTAATTTTAAGATCTTCATGCATAGACATGATGAGATTTGTATTGTCATATTTTCTTTATTTCTGCAGGCACACTAATCGATTTGATCATCTCATTTCATTAGTTTGTTTGTATGTCAATATAAAAAAATTTGCAATTACGTTGACGATGAAAGCGGAAAAATTAAAAACCTCTGAAATTTCTCTCCATTTCTATTTATTGAAAAAAACGCTGAAAGCTCAACAATGAAAAATCTCTGAAATTTATATTTATTGAAAGAAAAAAAAAAACAGAGTTACAGATTTTGAAGAGCTACCATTTATTCCCAACTGAGTGCACATATTTTTTTCAACATGTAGGAGATTTTGCAACATCAAGACGGACTATCATCCAGCTGAAAAAGTTATATCTAAAAGAGTTGAAACTTTTAAAAGGTACAAGCAAAATTAGGGTTATTTAGGGAAGTTTTTAATTGGGCCGAGTATATTAACAGTATAAATTTTAAAATTTAGGAGTCAAATTTGTTGCCTTAAAAACGCTTATATCATCAAAAATATTATATATTAGCGGGTTTCGTTCTTGGTGTTATATTTACTACGATTTGTTCACAACAAAGCGTGTCTGTCTTTTTAAAATGTATGGTAAATTTATAAATCAGCTGATTTTTGTTGTATCAAAATTTATTGTACTCAAAAATTATTTTAATTTGAGAAAAATGCCAAAATTTTCAGAAAAATGTATTACTGAAAAATGCTTTCGTTTTGATCTGGTTTTTTTTCGATATTTTTATTAATTTTTAAGTTTTTCCAATAGTTAACACAAAATACATTTTTTTGACGGCAGAACAGTCAGCTGTTTTTTTGCTGATAAATTTATCACTCGTGTTTACCACAGTTTTTTGTTTGGTACTTCGCCACAGCTTGGTAAATTTTAGTGCAATACATTTTGTTGTTGGTTCTGGTAAATTCTAATAAATTTATCAAACGTACACCATTAACCAGATCTACAAGGGTTGTTTACTACCAAGAATGAATACCGCTATTGTTCTTAAAATGGTCTAAATTCTGAGTTACATGGAATCGTACGGCTCCTTAGATTTTACCATATACATATATAAAGGGTGATTTTTTAGCAACTTTCTTTTTGGCAACACTGTTTTTGGCAGCTCTGCTGCTTTCGTGTAAGTGCATCGTGAACTTCTTCCAGTTTATGGTCAGTTTGAGTGACCTTCTGAGGCGGCTATTCGGAATCTTGTGACTAAATTTCACATAAAATTTACATTATTGGACATTAAACCACCAACACGCATACGCAGAGTGCGGACAGAGGAAAATATCGCAGCTGTATCCTCCCAATTGAGGCGAGTTTATTTCACGTTTAGGGCCAGTCAATTGGCCGCCTAGATCGTGCGATTTAACGCCTTAAGACTATTTTTTGTGAGGCTATGTTAAGGCTCATGTCACAAGCCCGCAATGGTAGACGCACTGGAAGCCAATATTGAAGAATTTATTTGTGAGATACCGGCCGATATGTTGGAGAGGGTATGCCAAAATTGGACCCCCGTATGGACCATTTGAGGCATAGCCGCGGTCAACATTTACATGAAATCATATTTAAACATTGAATTCTATAGATCGTTTTATCGACTCAAATACAGATTTCATAGTACATTTCTCTAAATTGTATGTGTATTTTTTTTAAGCAAATCCGATTGCTCTTAAAAAATCACCCTTTATATATGTTGAAAATTTATGTTTTGTTAAATATTTCATGTGTCGAAAATCGCGTGAGTTTTATAGTAAATATTTATTACGCCGCCGTTTTGTCAGAAAACTAAAAGCACTCTACTTTATATCGTTTTGTACATCATTTCAGCGCCATTTTTACTCATAAAAAAGTTTGAATTTGTTCGCCCTTCTCTTCTAATGATGTGGTTTTTATTTATAATTTTATTCTCATCACAGTGCCCGAAGCATAAAAATTCATCTGACATTCGTATCGCTAAATTAAGTTTTTTAAAAATTATTGATCAAATTTAATACAAGATTTAAAGTTTTTGTTTAAAACTTTCTTGCAGTAGTTCTGGAACTAGTTTAAGATTTTTTGAAGCGTTCTAAAAGTAATGTTTTACTAGTTCTTAAGCACTATTTCTCTAAACACCTTAAATATGTTGTTAAAATGCTCAATAGCCTTCTCTTGCATGAGTTCTGGAACTAGTTATAACATCACTAGTTCTGAGAATGCTATTAAAGAACCTGATATAACTCTCCTAGAAATAGTTCTGGAACTAGCAATTTTAGAAAGGGTTCCAAAAATGTTCCTGGGATAAAGATTTTTTTCAAATAAAAGTAGAAACCTTAATATTATTTTGAACTTTCCGGATGTCATTTTTAATGTTTTCATTTTCATTTGGAATTTTCTCAACTTCATCCAAAACTTTCTCAATTTTAAATGGAAAATCTTAATATCGTTTTGAATTTCTCAAGATTATAATAATTTTCTTAATTTCAAATGGAAATCTCAATTTCATTTGGATTTTTTCAAATTTCAATTGAAAATTTAATCTATATTTTATTTGGAGTACTTTTTTTATTAAATTTTCTATTGTCTTAAAAGTTGCTTTATTTTTAATTCTATTTTAATTTCAGATCTGCTGGTGGTTTTATTAAACCAATTGGTCGTTCTAATGGTTATGCCCCACTGCCAACTTTAGCGAAATTTCAATAATTTGGGTTTCCTCGTTTCCAGACTAGAGAGCAAGCAGAGCGTTTACTTAGCATGCTCATGTTGCAATTTAAAAGTTAAATTAACCACCATCACCACCTCCTTCAATTGTATCTTTATTAAAAGAAAGGAAGCCATTTATGTATTTTTGAAAGCATTCGTTTAAATTTGTTTTACAACAGTTCATTTTTTTTTTTATTAATTTGTTTATTTTTGGGAGGGCATTTATTAAAAATAATACAAATTTTGGTTTCACTGATTAGCGAACAAATCTTGTCAATTGAGTTCTATAATATTTTTACTAGATTATAATCATATTTGACTTATTTTTGCGCTTATTTATCTTTTTTTTTTTTTTTTTTGTTTCTGTTGCATAAAAATTATTTGTGTAAATTTTCAATAAAATACTTGTAGTTTTTGTTTGAAATAAAATTTGTTTTTTTCCGATATTCCGACGAAAAAAGTTCCGATACAATCATATATGATTATATATAGTATCATATCACATATAACTAAACATCACATCACATATCATCTGTTCTGAAAAATGACATACATAAGCTGATCTCGTGGGATCTAATTTCATATAGTTTGATCCCAAAAATTTCTCTATCAAATATGATCAAATTATATATAATTTGATACAATTTTACCTAATAAGTTTTTTAATTAAAATATTAAAAATGTTTTAGAGATCAGAACTTTTTATTTTAATCCTTTTAATTCATTTATAAAACATGCACATTAAATAAATTACAAAATTATGTATGTAATATTAAACATTTTTGCAAAGAAAGGGTGTTTTTATACAGGTATAGAACTTTAAGTGGGCAACACTTTTTTAACTGTCGACCATTTTGTCAGCTGTCAAGTGATTTATGTTAACCCTTTGTAGCACATGAACTTAAAAATTAAAAAATTTTTTGGTACGGGAAAGGTTAAGGTAAATAAAAAAAACGTATTACTTAGAAATTAAAAATATCCTTTATTTATTATTTATTTGACATTTTAGGGATTGTGACATTACTGTTACATAACATAAAAATATAATTTTTTCATGTAAAAATGTAAAAATATGCATTGTATACAATAAGTAAAAAATATTATTCACAGGTTTTCATAAAAACAACCCAATTTTTTGCACTTTTTGTATTTTTTTATAAAATTTTAAATTTACACGTGTTCAAACTTGTCACTATTCGTATTATGCAAACTTCAAACTGACGGAAGTCAAAAAAATTACGCCAACTATGCTATTTTTTTGGTACTAATTTGATCAGTGGTATGTCACAGTTGTTAACACAAATTTGAGCGAGCTAAATAAATTCAGTATGTATTATTTCGGGGTTTGTTACAGTAATGTTACATGAGGCTATAAAGGGTTAAGTTTGGTTTGGCATTTCAACATGAATAGACTGACGCCTGAACAACGCTTACAAATTGTGCAAATTTATTTTGAAATACGTATCGCGCACTACGTTCATTTTACGGACAACATAATCGTCCATCAGAGAAATTAATTCGATTAACTATTTAACGTTTTCGCACCAAGTTTACTCTAAATGATAATATGCATCCACAGAGACGTCGTACAGTCCGTACAGAAGAAGTCATTGCTGCTGTAGAGCGTAGCGTAGAGGAAGACCCCAATCAGTCTATGCGCTATCGGTCAGTCAATGGTGACCGCTATAGAGTCATAATTACTGACTTTTTAGTTTATCAATTAAACATCCATAATGTGCAGGAGCTGTGGTTTCAAGAAGACGGCGCAACATGTCACACAGCTCGTGCCACAATTGATTTATTGAAGGAAACGTTTGGTAACTGCTTAGTTTCACGTTTCGGACCCCTGAATTGTCCTCCAAGATCGTGCGATTTAACGCCGCTAGACTATTTTCTGTGGGGATATGTGAAGTCGCCCGAAACGATTGACCACTTGGAGGACAGCATTCGCCGCGTTATATATTATATATTCATTTTCGAATAAAGTAAATTTCATGTCAATTTAAAAAATTCATCTTTGTTTTATTATATTTCAAAGTTTTATATCTCTATAAAAAACACCCTTTACAAAATTTGTTTTTGTTTTAATTGGCACCAATAATGATGATTTGTAAATACAAAGACCCTTTCGTTGATTTTTTTGCATTTTGAATTTTAAGTTTTAAAGACTTTTTATATGAAAACCCATTATTCTCTAAAAATATTCATAGTGAAATCTGTTTTCACTGCCAAGAACATAAAACTGTCCCCCGCCAAATCATCGGCAACGCTCTTCACCACATGAACGAATGAAGTGTGGGAAGAATTAGATGTTGAAGTCGAAAGCGTAAGAATTCCGACTGTGAAACATCTTAAGATACTCGGAGTAACATTTGTCCTCTAGCGCATGTCACTGGAACGTGCGATAAACTGCGAAGTAGAAACAAGGTCCTCAAATCGCTAGCCGGCAGCTCTTGGAACAAGGATTAGGAAACCTTGTTGGCATATAAAACGACTGGCCGGTCAGTGGTTCTAAATTATGCAGCGGCAGTGTGGTCTCCGAGTGTAGGCGGTGCGCAGTTGAAAAATCTTCAGAATTGTCAGAATTCAGCCCTAAGACCAGTAACAGGCTGTATCCTGATGACCTCAGAACAACACCTACACGAAGAAGCGAAGGTCTTGACGGCCAATAAACATAACTATATGTTAACGATGCAATTGCCTCTGTGATGTCATCGGAGGGGGCATCCGAATCACCAACTTACTGAGTCAATGCTGCTACAACAACAACAAAAGAATAACATTTATCGAGGAAGATAATCAAATTTTTGGTAAGTAAATTTTTCAAGTAGAAGACTTACAGATTTTTTCAAGAGCAGAAATAAACAGCAAACTTTACAAGTCCTTGTTATACAAAATAATTAAAAATTATAACTATACGGTGGGCATTATGTATCAATAAGATAGTTTGTTTAAGAAGAATAAATCTCCCTATTTAATACTTCAGCAATTTCAGATTGTTTAAAATAACTTTTTTTGTTAACCAAAAAACAGGGTCAGTTTTAGAAAGTATATTGCCTATAGTGGAACTAAACACCTATTTAATTTTTAAAAATGAAAATTTTGAATCCATTACGCATGTTATAAGGGTTGGGTATTTCATTTGTTTAAACAAGCCGTTTCCAATGCTCGCTTCTAAAAACCTTAATTGGTTTTAAGAGAGTTTCGATAAAAACAATGTTACTTTTAATTAATTAAATTTCTTGCTTTTAAGCAATTTTAATTAAATTTTAAAGTTAATTTGTGTTGTTTAATTTATTCTCTGCATAAGTTTTGTATAATTAACATAAAAATTTTGTTCATATATATTAAAAAAACCTCTAAAAAACTGTTTCTCTTAAAACCAGTTGGCATCAGAGATGAAAGCAGTGGGAAAACAAAAACAGTCGGCGGCGCTTAATCGCTATGCGGAAGAAAGTGTCGGCGGCTGCTGATAATCGGCTGAAGATTAAATTTCATAAGAATCTTGTATGTTACAGCAGGTAGAGAATCAATTTTTTTCAAGAAGACAAAACAATTGTGAAGAAAAAAGGAAGCTTAATTCATTTTTGGGTTGCAAACACTGTGTTCAACTTTTCTTCAAGAAAAGTAGGTTAATCTGACGTAAAAAAACACTAGAAATAGCTTAATTTTTCTTTTAGCTAGAAAAGTGAAAAAACAGCTAAAACTTTATTAATATAGGAATTATTGGGCTATTTCAATTGTTTGGGTTACAATTAGTTAGGATTACTAAATAAATCTTAGTTATATAAAATATGACAGATAGTTTGTTCCAAAATGCAAAAAGATCCAATTAAAGTCAATTTTTGGTTAACTTGTTGTAAGATGAATTTTAATGAAAAATGTAATATTTTTTATATGAGCATCTTTATGAAAAATATGGAATACAAACAATTTTTGTTTTGGATATAATTATAAAATTTGATTTTTTTAATCATATTTTATAAATTTTGTCATTGGACTCGAAACTTTGACTAAAAAGCGGAGATGGATAGAGTTTAGCTATTTGGCGCTATTTCACAGAATTTATCTTTTTGTCCTTGATCAAACGTTTATTAGAAAAAACTTTATTTATATAAATTTACAACCGTTATTTGAAAATTATTTTATGGTATTATTTTAGGACATAGTTGTTTTAAAAACTTGTAGTACAATCCCGCGTATTCACATGCAATAAAATTATAGCAAGCAATTGTCAAAATTATTTCAGCTTAATAAATTTCACGTGAAGACACTTGATTTTAATGTTATTGCAATATCAATATATCGTTGATATGCAATCGGCTCTTGCAATGATGTTGTCTGAAATCAAATCTCACATTTAGTTTTCATTTGAAAGACTCATAAATTTTACTAAATAAAATCGGGAAAAGTATTAATTGTAGTATACAATGAATATATCATAGATGTGGCATCACTTACAACATATGGGAAAACAGTGGACATTAGAGTGAGGTAAGTTTCTAAAAAAGGAACTGTTGTGTTGTGTTGGAGTTGTACTTCTGAGATTATGGATGCAAGAACAAAAACACCGTGTATTGAATAAAACTAGTTTTAATCACAACAAAACTCGACCTGACGATAGATCAGTGCGCTAAAGCGCTCTGTCTAACGTGTAGTGCGAGTGCATGTGGCATTAGAAATCATTTTATCTATACCACGGTCAGTGATTGCACAGAAAATTTCATATAGACGCAATCGAACAAAAAAAAAAAACATAACAAATATTACATTATTCAAAAAAACAGGGTCACTGACGAAGGTTCAATACCAGAAACTGCGCAGTCTGATTCAGAAAATTGAAAATTTACAATGTAGTTATGATTTTTAGAAAATACACTCATTCTTCTCTACCACGCCTTTCACAAAAATATATTTTATGTTAAATTTTATTGTTTTTGGACAAAATTATAACAATATCAATAAAATGGTGCAATTGACATAATTTTGACATATCTCTGCAATCGGTTTGACATACTATCGTTTATTGAATTTGAAGACACCGGGTAAACCATTCACTTTTGCGTAGTTGGAAAAATATACGCGAAACAACTTCAAATTGTGCTTGTTTTATTGCTTTAAATGTGTTTCATTAAATTATTTAAATTATGTGTTCATTTTAGAATCATAGCGATTTGTATTCGCAATTTCACCATTCACCTCAAATTATGACCCTCAATTTATCCCAACTATTTTTATTTATATTTTTTATTGTTCAAGCGTCTTTACAATCAACAAATATTCCGAAATAAAAAATCAAAATGGAGCAAATTACTAACAATTGGGAAATAATCAGATTTGAATATTGAGGTGAATGTCGAAATTCAGAATCCGAATAGCTACTTATGATATTTATTAGTATTTTTTTAATACATGCTAATCCAGATTTTCTAAACCACAAAATACGAGTTTTTTTTATTTAATTTGAAAGTCGAACAAATGTATTATTGATTTTTTGTGTAAAGAATTGTTCATTAAAATATGAAAAAAAAAAGAAATTTGTAATTATGGTCGAATATAGCAAATGGCTTAGCCGATTCAAGCCGATAGTATCGGTTGCGGCTGCCAAAAAACATATTTCATGTTTTTTTTTGTATTAATTTTTGGAACTCATTTATATTCTAATTGCAAACGATGCTAAAAAATATATAAGTGATAGAATTTTTTTCATTAAATGTTACTATATATTTTTATATATAATGATATATTTTGCCATATATAAATATATATAAAAGTGATAAGTTTTTTTTGTTAAATTGTTCCATATACAATTACATATATATAGATATATTTCATATGACCAGATATACAAAATATGCTAATATATAACATACGATACAATGATATATTATGACATATATGGTAATATATTGCCACACATATAAGCATATATAATGCTATCAAGTTGTATATGAGTATATAGAAACTTTTTTTTATCGGGATGTACAGTAGACGCTCACAAATTAGAGCTTTCAGTAATTCGAACGTCCAGAAATTAGAATCAGTGTTTGCAATACATTAAATGCTCTGAAATTCGAATTTCTGAGCGTTTAATGTATTTTGGTTATTTGAACACAGGAAATCTCCAATTTATTTGTATTCTGTTTGAACATAGTAAAACTAAAAAAGGGAATCACCAAATTATATATGTTTTTTCCTATTTGTTGTTTTTTTGTCGCATTTATGTACATTTTTGGCTAGTTTATTTGTGAAATTTGATACGCGTTAGCCAAAGCGTTTTGTTTTCTTGTTTTTATCAAATAAAATAGAATTTAAAAAATTAAAAAGGGTTTTATTTTTGTTTTTGAAAGTAAATTTACTCAATTTTTTATTTTTTATTCGAAAAAAAAAACGTCCACAAACTAGAATAATTCAGAAATTAGAATTGGCTCAAAAACAAAGCGGTTCTAATTTGCAAGCGTCTACTGTATTAGTTTTTTCTTTAAGAACACAATTTTGAGAATCTGGTAGTTTCTATATTGACATGTGAATACGTTTGATGGAAGATATTAATTGGAATCACCGGCGTAGATCGGCCGGTCTGATATAATTTTTTTCGAATCTGTCTAAAAATTATAATTTTAGGCTTTATGAACAGGAACATTTTTAAAGATCTGCCAAACTTCTTTTTAAGTATAGAAACTTCCTAAATATAGGAAAAAATGCAAATTTTAGTGCAAATCATGTTAATTTTAAAAAGTGAACCATATTCGAGTTTAAACTACACTCAAAAAAAAAAGTTTGTAAAGTCAGCAAAAAATTTTGCTGAGTCAGCAAAATTTTAGTCAGGAGGGTGCTTGCAAAAAAATTGCTAATGTCAGCAAAATCTTTTGCTGAAAATCAGCGAGCTGATTTTTAGCAACAAAGTTAGTAGATTCAGCAAAAGTTTTGCTAACACTTAGTGGATTAGAAATAAAAAAGCCTTGCTAAAAATTAATAAATTTTTTGCTGAATTTTATTAGACTGAAAAAAACTCAAAAAATTTGTAGAAAAATTGTAATTTAGTTAATTTATTTGCTGAAAATCATAAAACATATTTTTGTGATTCTTTTAAAAATAATTTACAATAATTACGAAATATAAAAATTTTCATTTTCCCACATTGACGACATGAATTAATTTAATATCTGAAAATATATAGAAATAAATATATATATAACATAACATAATTTTCTTTCAACTGCTTACATCAATGGTTGTATAAATGATGCTATCTTTTAAAGGACGCAACTGGCGAAGATAATTATAGAAACAAAACGAAAAAATAAACAAAAACAAACGAAACGAAAAAACAACCCTTTTTTTGCAATAAGAAAAAGGAACCATAAAAATCTACCTAAGTCTTTGCCTTTCGCTTTACTCTGTCTACATGTCTGTATATGTTTGTTTGCAATTTGACCACACTAGATTATTAATCTATAAACATTTAGTTTAGAAAGACATATTCAATTTAAATATTTTATTTTGTCTTTTATTTAATTAATAGACAATTATTTTCACAAGCCGGTGACAACACAAAATTTAAGTTGTTTTAATCCTCAATTTTGTTTTATGTATGGAAAACACACAAAAATCTTCCATGATTGATTTTTTATGTCTTACTAGGTTTGTACTTTTTAGTATCATTTTCCTCTTCTCTACTACATCTTGACATGCCGCGCTATTAATGTGCTTTTTAGCACAATTTTTTTTAGCAAAATTAATTAGTAAAACATTAGTATAATATTAGTAAAGCATAAGTATAAAACAGTTAAGTGCTGAAAAGGTATAACAAAAATTTTAGCTGAAAACACGATTTTAGCAAAAAATTTGCTAAAAAATTGTATACCTGATTTACAAGACGTTTTACTAACTTTTTTACTAACTTATTTTTTTGAGTGTAGTTAAAAAAATATGTATCATACTTTAGTTTTCATGGCCGTAGTTCAAAACCTACACTCATAAAAATATACCTGTAGAAATATCAGAAAAAGCTGCAAAAAATTAGTTAAAAATAACGTTGCAGAAACAACTGACACATTTACCAGATTCTTTTGCTAAATATTATTTCCAAGAACAGAAAAATAAAACTGTTAAATTTACAAAACTTTTAGTGAAATTTCAGTTAAATTTTAATTAGTTGATAATAGAAATTTAATCTGCTAAAATCATCAAAAACTTTTGCTAAATATTTGTAGACATAAAAAAAGCAAACGAAAATTGGAATAATTAATTTTTTTTTGTTATATTTACCTTTAATTTAGTTGAATGCAAATAACAGTATATCCTGTTAAAATTAACAGAAATATTTGATTAAAAATTGAAGACTGCTGATTTCAAAAGGCCAGATTAGTGTTCTCATAAAAAAAAATATAGAAAATCTTAAATTTTTTTTGGGTTCTACTAATATTTACCAGATTAATTTGTAACTTTCTATTAACTAATATTTAACTGAAATATAAAAAAAAAATTGTAGATTTAACATATTTATTTTTGCTTATTCTTATCTTACCAAAATTTGGCAGAAAAAGTTCTCAATTTTTGCAGTTTTTCCTGCATGTAATTTTGAAGTTTTTTTAGTAAAGTGTAAAGTTTGACAGTAGAATTTACTGAAAATTACATTTAAAGACACTGTAAATTCAGTTAAAAAGGCAGCAAAGGTAATTGCTGTTAAAATAACAAAAAATTTAGTTATTTGTAACTATTGAAAAACAACTATAACTAACAACAATTTTAAACTACAACAATTTTAAAACAACTGTAGAATAGATAAATAATACTGTTTTTTAAAAGTTATTTGTTGGTATTTTAAAAATCCACGAAATTTTGTATTTTTTAAATAACTAACAAAAATTAACTGCACTAAGAAAATTACGTAGGTAGAATCAACTGCAAATGTCAGTTAAAATGAAAAAAAAATAATAAAAAAAACTTTTTTGTGAATATTCTTAACCTGATTTTATTATAAATACACTTTTGTAAAACTATATTTACAAAAAATATCACTTTTAAATATTCACGTTTAACGCTATTTTTCAAATCATTTCTTCCACCTGCCTGTCTTTAAAAGGTGTAATATTGTTATTTTTTTTTATTTTTTTGGTCACATTAACTTCAATTACAAATATTAAATAGCTGCAAGAATGGAAATACAACATTTAATAATATTCTAGCAAATAAATATATTTTCTATTCCAAATCTTACCTTTATATTTTATTCATTTAATAAAATTTACATTGTTTTTATGTTCATTTCTTTAACCCTATCTTTAACACTAAAGATAAAAGAGAAAAAAAATTATAAACAAGCCGCTTGTTGCAGACACCATGTTGTTGTTCTGTTTTTTGTATCTTTAGATGCACACACACTTTGTCAAAATGTCGAAACAACTGCATAAAATAACTGTTACCGAAATGCGTTAATTTTGGTAGGTTGTTTAAAAAATCAACCCTCAAAAACATTAAAAATTATTTTTCTATGTAAAACAACCGCAATTGCAGTTAAAATGACTATAAACTCATCACTGCACAAATAACTGTCGTGTAGTAACTGTAGAACTGCTTTAAACTGTTACAAAAATACAGTATTTGTCTTTAGTTGTTTTTTTAAATAACTGCCATAATACATAGTTGTTTTGTATTATTGCATTGAAAAACAACTTTAATTGCAGTTTAAAACAACTATTGATTACTGCAGAAACAACCCAGCCAGAAATTTCCGATTGTCATAAAAATCAAACACTGTCAAATCACTTTTTTTAGTACCATTTTGCAGAAATTCAAATGAAAGCAGTGTCAAAGTCCTGATTTTTAACGCCTCAACAACGTTGGCACACAAATTGAAGCAATGACAAAGCCCTGATTTAGAAAGCTTTCCCAACGCTGGCAAAAATGTGCTTTGCCAGTACTTGATTTACAAAATTTACAACCTCAAAAATAATTTAACACTGGCAAATACCTAATTTAGAACGCTTTCCCAACGATTGCAGAAAGTACTTTGTCCGTACACAGAAAAAATTTTGTTCATAAATAGAACGAATTGCTTTCATTGATTGCAATTCTTAATAAACTTAGAAAGTCAGAAGAAAATTGTTAAAATTTTCATTTATTTTTTTTCTGTGAAATAAAAACGTTTCAAATTTTTCTTTTATAATAAAAAATCGTTATTTATTCGTTATTGTTAAGAAGCTGTTAACAATTAGGATAAAAGATGTTAAAAAAATGAAGTATTTTATGTGCAAAGAAATTTGCACAACAGCGAATAATTTAATAGTACACCTAAAAAGTTTGCATAAATCGAAAACCAATGGTGAATTTTATTGTACTCATGGAAAATGGAAATTTTGTGGAAGCGCTAGCTTTATTGCTGATATAATCCATGATTTTTGTTCACGATGTCCTACTTAGAACCTCTCTTTAGTGCTTCTAAATCAAAAAAAAATATATTAATTCGTCATTACGATATCTGATCCTCGAGGCAGCATTTCAGTAAAGCGTTTCAAAAAAACTCATCTAATTATGATCCGAAATCATGAGTATTTTCTCCAGGGATATAGTGGTATTGTTCTATTTAACAAATTTTTAATTTATGTACATTATTTAATTTATTTATTTTCAATTTTTTGTATTTAAAAACAATAATAGTAAAAATGCAGTTATTATGCATATAAAATCTAAAAAAAACCTTATACTTCAATGGGAAAATAGATAAAAAATATTTTTTATTATGAAATTTACATAATATAATTAAATTTGGTACATACATATTATAAACATGTTTCGTAATATGTATGAACACATTCATAACTCGAATGAATAGTTTTTTGGAAACTTATTCAGGTTCGGTTTCATATTATGTATGAATAAGTTCATACTATAAATGAAAAAGTTTTGGAAAAAAAAAATCATGTTCGATTCATACAGTTTATGAAAAAATTCATTCTGTGAATGATTTTTTTTTTTTTTTGTGTACTTTATTTATAAAATTTTTAATGAATAAATTTTATAAATCAAGTACCGGCAAAGCCCTTTTTACGAACGTTGGCAGAGCGTTCTAAGCCAGGGCTGTGCCAGTGCTTTTATTATTTTACTGTTGTAAATTTTGTTAATTAAGTACTGGCAAAGCACTTTTTATTAACGTTGGCAGAGCTTTGTAAATCAGTGCTTTGCCAGCACTTTATTTGTAGGACCATTGGCAAACAGTGCTCTGCCAGTGCTTGATTTTTCAGACCATTGGCAATTTTTGGCTAGGAATATTTTAAACGCCAACGAGGTACTTGTTTAGAACGCTTTCCCAACGTTAACAAAAAGTGCTTTGTCACTACTTGATTAACTAAATTTTCAACAGTTGTTAAAATTAAATACTACGCAAAGAAATACTCATAGTTAAATAAATTATTATTTCATATTTAAATTAATATCTTAGTTTTTTTACGAACATTTTTAATTTAAGTGTGAATCTTATGAAAGAAAATATGATTCTAGTTAAAATAAAAATGTTCGTAATTAAAATAATATTTCAACATTATAGATGTCATTTCCACATTTTAAAAATAAGTAAAAACATATTTAAACTAAATAGAAAACAAACTTTGTTTGATTTCAAAGCGGTTTCTATTTAATTTAACACTCAGAAAAATTCCCCAGTTACTACATGACAGTTATTTGTGCAGTAATGCGTTTGCACCATATTTCTGTTATTTTAATTTTAAACTAAAAACTTATTAATTTGCATTAATTGTATTTTAAGCCGAAATTTGATTAAAAATAAATTTTTGAATTTTTACTATTTTCACACAAACTTTTCTTTTAACTTAACCCTCAAACCAGCCTAAGATGTTTTGCAATGCATACGACTTATACCACTTATCTTCTAGAAAAACTTTTCGTTGCCTATTTTAGGCGATACGGACCAAAATAGGTTTAGAGCGCATCTCAAAAACTAATCCATAAAAATGAATAAGTTTGGGCATAAATTATTCTTCTAACCAACATATAACTCCAGTCCAAAAACTAACCTTTTTGTGGTTTTAGAGATATGGCGATATTCGTTTTTAGAGAAACGCAAAATTGAGCGAAGACGTACCTATACTTTAACATACATTTATTAAACTTAAAAGCTTTTGCTAATACTACTAAATATAATCGTTCTACCAAATTTAATAAAAATCAGTATATACGTTTTCAAGTTAAGACGATGTCCTTAACAGGTATGCTCTTTGCATGTCCTTGAACCAAAAATGAAACAATTTTGAAAAATTTTCAGCTTCAATCTTACTTTGTGTATCAAGTATCAACGGTTTCTAGTCAACATAAAAATATGTTTTCAAGTTTTCTGAAAATTGTGTTCATTTCAAAATATTTATTTTTTGAAATTTTACAAAATTCTAATTCTGACAAAAAAAAAAAAACATAATGGCCTGGGTTCTATATTCCACTACGAAGTGAAAGTGGAATCGTTTTTAATTCCACATTTTCAAGTCCGCTGTGTTCTGAAAAACGAGTGAATCGTTTTTTTCACGACGATTTCATTTTCATTTTGTTCTTAGCAACTTTAAAGTGAATGAAATTGCAATAATTAAAACTGAGTAGCAAGTGTTTAAAATTAATAAAAAAAAATAGTTTTATTGCGTATTTTAGATTAAATAAGTATGCATTTATGATGGTTTTAGAAGAATTATCACCAATGGCTAAAAAGACAAGCATTCCAATTATTTTGCAATTGGACACATCACTACGCTATTTCGGACAAGGAATTTACCAACAAATGATCGCAAAAGACTTCAATCTAGCAGTGGAAAGAAGTACAGCGTCCAAAAATTTTAACAAATATGTGAAATGTTTTGAAAACTGTCATATGCCCATAATGGATTACCTTCGTCATTTTTATTTAATTCTTGTAAAATCACGTTTACTACATTGTCGAAACTTAGATGGCAAGTTTGACAATTCAGTAGATGAATTTGTGGTTGTTTACCCTTTGCTAGTCGTCCCGAATGATTTAGCAGCTGGAACACCTTCGACTGCTGTATAAAGGCCAAAAAGTTTGGCAACTGAATCTTCTTTGGATGATATGTGTTGGATATTATTGGGTCCTCCACCTGTTGCCGTTACCTCTGCTCTATTTTCTGCCAATTTTTTACGCATGGTAGCCTTCCAATCAGCCCAAGCCTTTTTCCAACCAGTTGCATCGTTTTCTGGAGGTCCTAAGCTGTTTAATGTACTTGCTAAGTCCTTTCACAACTGGTCTTCTTTGGCCAAACCAGATTTTTTTTTCCATGAATGTTAAAAATGGGGACTCTTGTTCCGGATTCATGTGTTTTCCCGTAAAAAATACAACACTTTTTCAGTTAAATAAATGTATATTAAAAACATATCACATTTACTTACATTGTTTGATTTTTTTTACGTTTAATATTCAAAATAATTTTATTTTCTAAAAAGTTTGGTTTTTCACTCAGTTAACTAATACCGTTTTACAATTACTTTTTTTGTAGTGAAATTGTTTTATAGAACTCATCAAATCACTTTAATTCCACTAGAAACAAAATGAAAATGAAATTTTTCTTTTTAAATCACTTATGTGGAATTGGGAACACAAATTGAGCGGAAGTTTCACTTTCACTTCGTTTTCGGAATGTAGAACCCATGCGAATATTTTGTAAATTTGGTTTTCTATCGAAATAGCTTAATTTCTTATTATAAAACAGTCATTTGGATAATTTTTTGCGAATTTAGAAAACCCCACCTATAGGCGGGCTTGCCGGTTAGAGGGTTAAACAAGAAAAATCGTCTAATACAGTGATTGCAGAATTATTTTCAAAATTCTCTTATTTATTTGTTTAAAACTAACATTTCAATATATTCAGTATTGAGAAATTTCTCCAAATAAAGAAAACTCTTAAGAAAACTATATAATACAAACAAATAAAATTTTCCGGCAAAATTTAAAAAAAAAATAACACAAATTTTCCTCAGTTGACTCTCGGGAGATCTGGTGTAAAGATCACTTGTTCAGTTGTACGAAAAATAAAATAGAGCATTGAACTCTATTTAAAGTGATTTTCAAAAAAAAAAAAAAAAAACGTTTTCAAATTTAATTTTATGTGTATGAAGAAAAAAATATATGAAATAAAAAAATACTGCAAACAAAATGTAATTAATTGTTTAAATATAGAAATAATTTTAAACATGTTTAAAAAAGTGAATATAATCGAAAAAAAAAAATTTTAAAGAAAAACAAACAAAATTTTGGAAATCAATCAAATATTTTAATATAAAATATTTCTATTACGTGTAGTTTAGTTTGTGTGTGGAAAAAGAAATCTATAAAAGTTTATAATTAAAACCAAACAAAAAAAAATATTCTCAAAGAAATACGTATAAAAATTAGTTCATGTTTTAAATTATGTTCATTAATTTTAGTTTACACCATTTACAAAAGCAAACTTTAAAAATAAAAATAATGATGAATTGTATTCAAAGATTTTAAGAAACTAAAATTAAAAAAAAAATCTGGAATTTGAATATATCTTAGATTTGATCAACTATTTCGAAGGACTAATTTTCCAAGTTTTTAAATTTGTGAATAACAATATATCATGAGTTCAAATTTTATTAATTTTTTGTACACACATACTCTATGGAACCCCTAACATATCTCCATATTCAGTTTTTCAAATTTTAAAAAACTCACGCTTTTTTCACTGTTTTAATTTCCTAGGAAAACTTTGGTAATGGGTGTGATAAAGTAATACATTACGTTGTAATGTGTACTCCTTACCTGTATAATTGCTTTCCAACAAAAAGTAATTAGTTACCGGTAATGTGTAACATGGTGCTAATGCTAATGTAATGGATACTCATTACATTCACCATTACTTTGACATATAACGTAATGCGTTACCAATGGTTGATTTCATAATGCATTATATTGTAATTTATACTCATTACTTTTAGTATTATTTCGAAACATAATGTAATGAGTAACCTATGGTTGGTTACATAATGCGTTACATTGTAATGTGTTCTGATTACCTTAAACGTTATTGTGGAACATAAAGTAATGAGTTACCCGTAATTGGTGTCATAATACATTACTTTGTAATGAGTACCCCTTCACTTCCATTAATTATATATGTCGGTAACCAATTACAATTTCAATCGATATAGGGATATACGTAACCAATTACTTTTAACCATTTTCTAATCATATGAGTAACCAATTACTTTTCACCTCGTATGTTCTACTAAATAACCCATTACTCTTTACTTTTTTGTAAGCATATTGGTAAGAATGGGCTCATTACTTTTAGGCTCATCGCCTCCAAAATTCATTAGTGAAGTAACGTGTAAAGTAATGCATGGAGCCCTATGGCGAAACATTACTTTACCCATGATTTGGTAATGTGTGGTTTTGCTGGGTTGCGAAAAAAAACAAAAATCCCAAAAGTATGTAATTTTAAAAAGCTCTATACTCGTAAGCTTTTATCGGATTTCTCTGATTCAAAAAAGCATTATATTCAATTCACTTCCGCAATAAAAAATTATATATGTTTGATATAATTTTTATGTCAAACATATATAATTTTTTTATGTTTGATATAATTTTTATGATATAATAATAATGTTTTTTCGACCTTTAGTTGTGCAATGAAAATGAAAATTATTCAAGTTCGAGGCCATACTCTATATTTCTTCATTACGATATTGTCCTAACAAATAATCTATAGAGTTTTTTGTTTTCAAATTTATTAATTGGCCACTTTTAAGAAATTTTCAGGAATTTTCTAGGTTGTCATCACCAGAACACGTTTTGAAAGAAGTGACAATAACATGCAAAACATCAAACATTCATATAACCTAGTTTTCCCACTAAATGAGAACTATATATGAGCTCGAAGTTTATATTAGTACAGTTGCGGACTTAAGTATATGCACAAGCTTAATTTTAAAAGAAACTGCTGTTTTATTTATGTAAGGAAACACGAAATATTTATTTTATGAATTAATTATAGGTATAAAACTTTTTTTCAATTTTAAAGTTGTATTTATTCGACCTTTCAATATTTAATAAATAAAAATCTTCGAGCTCGAGGTCTAGTTTTTTGTTTACATTAATACTAGTCATATTGTTCTAATGTGTTTTTTATTGAAATTGTTATAGATTTTCCAGAAGATGACATTCGAGGAATGTCGAAATATTGAAAAAATAAACTAATCATTATAAAAAACTAGACCTCGAGCTCGAAGATTTTTATTTATTAAATAGGTATAAAACTTATACATTAAAATAATAACCATGAAAATCAAATATATTTTCTTTGCAAACAAATTTATTTAAATAATACATTAAAAAATTCATTATTTTAATGGACAAAAGTATATGCACAACTATTTTTTCAATAATAAAAACTACTTTGAACATTTATCTAGTATTTCGTTGGCAGTCCCGTTTGCTTAATAACGGCCCTAAGCCTATTTGGCATGGAGTGGACTAACCTTTTAGTTATATTTTCGCTTATGTTATGTCATTCTTCCACTAAAACTGTTTTCAGCTCAGTTCTATTTAAAATTGCGCGTTTTCTGATTCTTCGATCCAATTCCTCCCACAAATGCTCAATGGGGTTTAAGTCTGGGGACTGCGGCCACATTTTTACGTCATGGGCTGTGTGTTTCGAGTCGTTGTCTTGCTGGAATGTAAAATCTCCAGGTAAGTTTAGCTTTTCTGCATTTTTTTTTTACATTTTCCTTTAGAATGTTAAGGTAAACTGTCTTGTCTATTATCCCCTCAATAAATACGAGCTCTCCCACACTCGCAGAAGACATACAGCCCCATTCCAAAACACCTCCGCCACCATACTTTACTGTTGGTAAAAGATTTTTTGCTTAATATGCAGTGTGACGCTTTCGCCAAACCCTAGCGTGTCCATCAGATCGGAAATTTACTTCCGTCTGTGAACAGTACCTGATCCCAGAAATTGCAATGCCTATTTTGAAATTGTTTGGCATAGTCCACTCTCTTATTTTGATTAACAGTAGATATCCAAGGAGTTACACCCTCAAATGTAAAATTGTTGCCAGAATATTAAAATTAAAATAAAGGGATAGAGGCCTAAAAATGTGTGCCTATACTTTTTCCATTGTATTTTTGAACTTTTTGTTCTTTTTATCTGCCAACGGACTAACTCATCTTTCTACACGAATAAAACTGCTACAGTCTCGAAATATACAGCAGACTGTAATAGATTAATAGTAATATTAATATAAAAAACATTCCTTCTGCTTTTAATGCAATCTTTAAATGCTACATGGCTGTTGTGCCTATACTTAAGTCCATCACTGTATATTAGTTCTCATTTAGTGGAAAAACTAGGTTATATGAATGTTTAATGTTGCAATTGCATCAAATTTAAGAAGCATTTTTGAAATTGTTCTCCCTCTTTAAAATTTTTAACGTGCATCAATCGAAGATTTAACATTTAAAAAAAAAAAAAAATTCTGTGAAGCGTATGCCACCTAATTTTTTGTCGATTTTGTCGATTTTTTAAAAAGCCCTATCCGTTATTTCCATTTAAAAAATTAAATTTTTTTGTATAATTTGTAATTTCTATATTTTCAATAGGTTTTACAACAGTTTAAAATTCACAATACATTCTTTATTTTACAAAAAAAAATATATTTCTTCAGGTTTATAAGAAAAAGAAATGCATTTTTTTTTTCATATTGCAAAATGCATCAAAAATATATTTTTTAAACAGGTTAACTTAAATAAATCTCGTTTTTGTATTACTAATAGTGTGTTCAGAGTACAAAAGGGGCTTTTTTAAAGTTTAAAAAAGGGGCTTTTTTAAACTCGAGAAAATTAGATGCCATTCACGTCATTTTAAGATTTCGATTGATGCATGTTTAAAAAATTTTGAAGAGGGAGAAGAATTTTCAAAATACATTTGAAATTTTAAATTTATCAAAATCGATTTTTTAATATGTATGTGTTTTTATGGCATAAATGTGAAGTAAGACAGCCGTACACTCATAGAAATAAATCTGAAAAAATTATTCAAAAAGCTACTAAAAATTAAGATTAGTAGATTTTTTTTTTTGCTAAATAAAAATTGAAAATAGCAACTTTATCTGCTCAAATTAGCAAAAACTTTTACCAAATATTTGTACACTAAAAATAGCAAACAAAAACTGTAGTATCAACAACATTTTTTTTTTACATTTTTGCCAATTAAGTAAGAATTAATTTAATTTACATGCTCAAACATAGATTCAACACAAAATTTATAATACATTTTATTTTTATAAATAATAAAAAAGAAATGTTTGGAATAATTCCAGATATTTACCTTATATGCTGAAAGAATTATCCCTCATGATATTTGTGAAACAATTTCATAGATTCAATGAAAAATTTCATTATATCCAAGAAATTTTTCATAAACTTTTTTTCATAAAAATGTAGCCTCTTATTAATTTAGGACTTTAATGAAATTGTTTAAAAAATCATATGAAGCGGTTAGTGTTTTCAAATTCCCGACATTTTTAAACTCCCGGGAATCGGGAAATTTTTTTCAAATATTTAAAAATTTGCCTAAATTTGAATAAAACGCCAAAATTTAAAAAAATAGAACGACTAAATTGAAATAAATCGCTAAAATTGAAAAAAAAATCATCAAAATTAAAAAAATTTCGCGTTATTAAAAAAAAAAATAAGTGTTTTCGAGATAAAGACGTTTTTAAGTTGTTTAGGTGAGTTTTTCTATTTTAGCGATTTTTCCTCGTCTTAGCGCTTTTTTTAAATTTTTGAGATTTTTTTGTCCATTTTGTTGATTTGTAAAAATTTTGGAGATTTTTTCAAATACATATTAGCGATTTTTAAATTTTGGCGATTTGTTCCAATTTGCGCCTTTTTTAATTTTAAGCGATGTTTTTAATTGCATAAAAAATACATATATATTTAACGCTAAAAAAAAACTTCATTACGCAGTAAAAAAGTAGGGGAGTACACCATTCCAGTGCAATTTAAATGGTGATAATCCGATGATTATTAAATAAAATTTAAAATTACACACTTTTTGCATATTTCTCATTTTTCAAAAAAACTAAATCGCTCGGATTTTTCGAAATTTCAAAAACTGAAAACGCCAATTTTTAAGTGGCTCCATAGAATTTCTATATGCAAAAATTAATTGAAATCGGAATTCCAAATTCAAAAAATGTAATTTTTTCGCCAGTCTTAGGTGGAACGGCCGATATATAAACTTGTAGAATATACTTTTGTAAATGATATTTGATGTGCAAAAAATTTCCAAAAAAATCTTCATTATATTTTCATTTTAGATTTGCTTTCCATTTAACAAGATTTAACTTTGAATTAAAACATTTTAAACTGCAATACATTTTGTCATGTGCGTTTATGCCATATTCTTTAATAATTCTTTAAAACTTTTTACTTTAATATTAATAAGTTAAACTTGCTATACACAAACTGTTATATATTTTTAGAAAACATGATATTTAAGGTTTTATAGTTTTAAGTGATATAATAAAGTTGATTGTTAATGTTGGTCTAAAAACTACATATATACATTAGCGTGGCCCAAAAGACTTTTGTTGACATACTACCCAACGTACCAGAAATTATGAGAGGGGCCATCGTTTGTAATGTCTTGGCCAAATTTTGACACCCTACGATGAGTGGAAGGCGGCGCTCCCCGATCAAAAGTGCTTATCATCTCCTAACAAATCTTTAAAATTTTTATTTTACCATCTCGTTTATAACTATATAGAATAACAGCATAACAAATGTCATTATGCCATATATATTCAATATGTCCTTACTTTGCAAAAAAAAGGACAATAAGGACCTTTTAATTTAAAATAAGCATTAAGGTGGTCCTTATTTTTTTATTTTCGATTTTCCAAAAACGACGGGCAAACAATTGTTCGAGTTTTAGAGTTTTCTTACTATATTTGGTTTTTCACATTTACAAAATCAGCGTTTTACACGTATACAATCCGAACGTCAACAAAGAGACTAGAAAGCAAAAAAATGCATTTAGTTTCATATAAACATTAAACGAAGCCTGTTGATCGCATTGTTGAAGAAAATAGCTACACCGAAATTACGCAAATTTTATTCTTATTAGGCTATTTCACGAAATGTGGAATATAAAGTGGGAAAGCGAACTTGAGAATTATTTTGTTTAAATGTTTTTAATGAATTGAAAGATAAATAAACAGTAAAGGGTAAATAAAAATAATATAAATTTCCATCGATTCACATTTGTAGCTATTATACTTTGTGTAATTCCATTGTTTTTTATTTTCGTGAAAATTGATTTTTTTTGTAAGGGAACCCCATGAAGAGTTGGAGATAGAGGGTTAGTTTGTTCTAAAGAAATATTGGGGATACAAAAATAATGGGGGTTGCTCATACTTTTTGCCTTCATAGGTGTGACTCCTGAGTAGTTACGAGTGTTTTTCTATCCATTTTGCCCCAATTTCGTTCTCACAAACTTTAACCCTCGTGCGGCACGCCAATTTTTAACCGATCGAGCTCGAATTTTTTTACAGATTTTGTTTTATCCTTACCTCCCACATAACTACCCGTTGTTTTTGGAACAGATGCGTTTTAAATTTTCCATACATTGAGGGACACCTTAATAAGCATATCACAAAAAATGTTATACATAAGTTTTGATGAAAAGCAGCTATGTTATGAGATCGGACACACAACCATTTAGTTATAGCGGTTTTAGTTAAATTCCGGTAAAATCTTTCATTAAGTATCTAGTTTAAAAAAAAAAATTATATAAAAAAAAAAAAAATGTAACAGCAAATGAACTTACCTTTAATTTGATATGGTACTTTCCTTTACCAATTTTGTTACATTATTGAAACTATTGATATTAACTAAAAACAACAATTTTTAATTTCTACTTTAAATCTTTTTTGTATAATTGTCAATTGAGTTGTAAAATAAAATCAGTCTTTGTATATGGAATGCAAAAAACATTTAATCATAATTTATTGTAAAAATGAAATCAGATCGCCGAACAGATACTATGTATATATTTAATGAAGAATAAAAACAAGTAATTCTGCAAGTGACTGAAGCAAACAGAAAAAACATCGCCATCGAATCATCCAAAAAGTCTATCATAGAATTTGTATCTTCCACGTAAAATCTTAACATTAGAGTAAATGATAACATTAGGGTAAATGATATAAAGATATGGTGGGAAATTGAGCAATGTTAATTAAACAATTTTAACGAGTTTTGTTGTTAAACTACAAAAAACACATTTTAAATTGGCATGTCAATACTGCAGAAATTACATTTCGCCGTATCATACTTTATCGCATATTTCGTTCACTTTTACATAATTGTTATTTTTAGTTATTTTATGACTTTCGAAATATGAATTTTGATGTCGTTTAAACAGTGTTGCTGAAATTACATTTCCCAGTTCCCCACTTCACCCCATATTTCCCTACATTTTCACTGAATTCTTGTTTAACATTTTTTCTGTTTTTAAATAAGCATTTTCCTCTTTGAAAAAAATAGGGTTTAGTGGACAATGGGGAAAATAAAATTTTGCACACTTTCCATTTACCCGATTATGTCCTACACTTTTATTGTATTGTTACTTTTTTTCCCACAAAATCTGTCTATGTAGCATTTACATTAGGGCGGGTCGATTTAAAAATCGCTCAACGTTCAAGGAAAATCGTATTCTAGGGATCAAATTAAGAAACTTTGCCGAAGGAACCATAACTCTAAACCGAATTCTGATGTCCCGACTTTTGACACGTAGTGTAAAATTTTGAAAGATTCCTTCTACTTTCTGAAATATCAAAATCTTATTTTGATCCCTAGAATACGATTTTCCTTGAACGTTGAGCGATTTTTTGCCTCCATACACATCGACCCGGCCTAATTTACATACTACTACTATTTACTAATATTTAACTTTAAATTATTATTTTTAAGAATTTTTATGTATTTTGGAAAGATGAAATTAAAAATTGCTGTTTTGAGTTAATATCAATAGTTTCAATAATGTATCGAAATTGGTACAGGAAAGTGCCATATCAAAAGAAAGGTAAGTTAATTGTCTATTTATTTGCTGTTATATTCATTTTATTTTTTTTATAAATTTTTTGTGAAAACTAGATATTAAATGAAAAGTTATACCGGAATTTAACTAAATCCGCGTTGTGGTGTAATGGTTAGCGCGTTGGACTTTTACACAGAAGGTGCCGGGTTCGATCCCCGGTGCCGGCAACATCAAATTAATATGTATGAGTTTTTTCTATCCCTCATACGTATCGCAATGTCCACCTTCGGTGTTCCCATAGCAATTAACCCCACCGAAGTAAAATAATGAATCAGGGCTATGAACCAAAAAGCTTCAATAAGTTCGCCAACTCTCCATCAGGTGGCGAGCAACAACTGTTCTAAGACTTATCATCTCGCGCAATTACAGTGTTGCCATGTCTGAAGCCCTTCATCTTTCCCCACCTTTCATCTCTATACTATCCCTTTCCAAAGAAAGCAACACACCAAATATAGGAAGTATTTCCTGAGTGTTGCCTCTCTTTTTAATAAAAAAAAAAAAAAAAAAACTAAATGGTTGTGTGGCCGATATTGATAAAATAGCTGCTTTTCATCAAAACTTATAACATTTTTTGTGATATGCTTATTTTAAATTCAAAGGTCCTTATTGTCATTTTTATGCAAAGTATAGACATATTGAACATAAAGGGTCCGCCATCTAACGTTTTTTTTTCAACTAGTGCTTATTTCGTGAATGGTAACACTTATCTCATGTCTGATTTGACAGATAATTAGTTTTATCCTTCCGCTGAACGAATATGGTTCGTATGTTCGTTATTGCTGCTGTGGCAGAAAGTGTGCGTGAAGCGCCATCAACATCAATTCACCGCCGTTCTCAACAATTGAACATTTCGTAGACATCATTGAGACGAATTTTGCATAAAGTCCAATTGGTTCAGGAGTTCAAAAAAAAAAGTTATTTGCCGGACCCTCTATGTGGCATAACGACATTAGTTATGCTGTTATTCTATATAGTTATAATCGAGATAGTAAAATAAAAATTGTAAAGATTAGTTAGGAAATGATAAACACTTTTGATCGGGGAGCGCCGCACTATGCTTTGTCCCATAGACAAAAATCAAAAAAAAATTTTTGTCTCAAATTGTTTTTAAATACAGATTTTTTGAAAGATAATAAGGTATCTCAAATAAATGTTAACAAAAAAAATTTTTCTGATTGCTTTTGCCACCACGAGAGGGCGTTAAAAGCAGATAATTTCTTGCAAAAATTACTTAACAGAAAAATGAGTTTGTTCATTCATTGTTGTTTCACAAAAATAATTCTGAAAAATTCATTTTTTTAAAAGGTCGCTCGAAATTTGGTTTTCAAATACTTTGATATATTTGCAGTTAAATTAAAATTTATAATTTAGTATTTATTTACAAAATAACGTTTTTTATTGCTCTGAAAAATACATTTTTTTTGTTGAAAATCCAAAAATTACTTAAGTTTGATGGAGTATAAAAAAAAATTATATAAAATTAGATATTTTTTTTTTCTGTTTTTGTAAGTTTATACTCTTAGCTAACAGGGTATTCAAAAATTAGTGCCTATTTTTTACCACAACTTAAAAAAAAAATGCGTTTTTTGAAATGCCTAATTTTATGATTTTTACTCAAATATCAGGCATTTAAGAGTGTTTAATATCATTGCGCAACACGATTTTATATTTTGAATGTTAAAAAATAAAAAAATTTAATTATATCATTAGTAGGCCAAAACCACTGAAGTATTTTCAAAATTTAGCTCGAGTTCTTTTTTTATGGCCCACTGAAGTTTTTAATTTTTTTTTAAAGGCGTTTTGAGTAATGGCGTTTTCTTTTCTGGCAAAAAATGTAACATTTTGTTTGCCCTTTCTAAAAAATTGCACTTTTTGTGTTCTTTTCTAAAAAATTGACAGCACTTTAAAAAGGAATCATGTTCTTTTAAAAATATGTCGCCCTATTAACATGCAAAAATGTTGCCATTTTCACCCTTTATAAAATGATGGGGTGAAAATGTTGCACTATAAAACAGCTGATTTTATAGTTTTGTTTTGAAAAAAAAAAATATTTAAAGACGAAAATTAACAAATATTGTTTTATAAATTATAATAATTTTAAAAAATATACAATTAAATTGCTAAAAATGGAAAAAGCTGCTGTAGTGATATGCGTAAACAATGTTGTTGGGGTACTAATGGATTCTTCCTCATCATCAGATGAAGAGGAAATGTGTGTTCTCCAGGAGCGAAATATTATGCTTGCATCAATTCCTGAATCCATTTTAAATAAAAAAAAAAATAATTAATTAAAAATAATTTGAATGCCAATTTGCAAATTTGCCGCTTTTTTATTTTTCAACTTGTTTTCTTTTATACACAAATCAGCTGTTCTAAAGCAGGGCAGCATTTTTTGTATAAATTCATGTTTTATTGTGACTATGAATATGGTAACATATTAAGAGGGTTATGACAACATTATTTAAATGTCACTTATAAAAATGCAACATTTTTTTGTCAGAAAAGAAAACGCCATAAGTCAAAAAAAAATGTATTAAATCTAATACAACGTTAATAGATGATTTTAACAAAATTTGATGACGGTTCTTTTCATAGAACTAATTAACCCTCTATCTGCCATTTTTAGGGGTCATTTCAGCACCTCCTCATAGAACACCACTAACACGTTTAACATTTAAGATAAACTCGGAGACCCAAAATTTGTTGCACAGTGTATGCAACTGTAGCTTTAAGTTATGTAAAATAACAGATAATAATAAATAATAACATAAAATATAATAATAAATAACAGAGATAACAGAAGACGAGATGAGTTCTTCGTTAAGCGAAAATTGGTTTTGGGAAGAATCAAGTAGCGATGATGCTTTGTTATAAGTTTGTCTTTATATGTTTTTTTAACGTTTGTTATTTTAGCAGTGATAAAATATAATTATTAAGTTAAACTATTATAATTTTTGTTTAAAAATCCAAAATTTTAATTTTTTTATCAAAATATATCGCACTTAATCAACAGGAGGGTATTAACTCAAAATGTTCAGTAGAAGCAAAACAATTTTAAATTTAATATTAAAGGCACATGAAAAAGAATTTTTAAACCAACCATTTCATTATCAAAAAGTAGGCAAAATAGCACGATTTTTTTCGAAAAGTGGAAAAATAAAAATTTTGATGGAAGTGCGATATGATTTTTTCATAATTTTTTAATGACGTTTACATTGCTAGTTTTCCTCTTTAATTTTTTCATTTATGTTATCTTTCAAATATTCTTATAGTTTTATTTTTGCAAGAGCATTTTAACCGGTTTATCCTATTTTTCAATAAATGATGTTTTTCTATTTTCCACATTGATAATCCGATTCTACCCAAATTTGGCACAAATATATATCTTGCAAATATCAATTTACGTACCAACATTTATTACGATCAGACAATTTTTTTAGGAGTGGTAGCGTTTTTAAGAAAAAGGATATATAGCAGGACCTTGAGTCCTTAGTCCGATTTAAATAAAAATGTACACACACGTTGCTAGTTGCATGTGTATCAGCATGACCACTCTTTGTAATTTTGTGGGCATTATTGAAGCTAAAATTATATTTTTCAATTTCAGGACACATGGGAGGTAGGCGTGTCCTAGGGCCGATTTTTCCAAAAATTCTTATTTTTCTTAACTAAGCTATTTTATGCTAGTGTACCAAATTTCAAAAATATCTGACTACTCCTACTATTTTTGTCCCTTCGTTATATGGGAACGAAGCATAGTGCGCCGCCTTTCACTCAGCGTAGGGTGTCAAAATTTAGCCCAGACATTACAAACGATGGCCCCTCTCATAATTTCTGGTACGTTGGGTTGTACGCTATACTTGGTTTTTTTTTCATATGATTTTTGAAATAAATTAAATTAAATAAAATATATAACCAAATGATGCTAATGATAATTATTTGTAATTTTGACAGACATTTTGACGGCGCGTGTATGCATGTCAACACTTAATCATTCAATATTCCAAATTTGTATTGATTGAACATTTTTAAATGCATAAATATTTTGCTTAGTTACAAAATAAACCAAAATTAATTGATTTTTAATTAATTTTTTTCAACCCACACCACGTTTTTTTTTGTTGTTTTAATATACAGTACAAAATAATTGCGTGGTGTACGTACGTACCTCGCTCTGATTGAGTGGATGATCATTATTCACCTCAATCATATAGAGTCGTTTGATCGTTTAAGTGCTGGCGTTTATATTTGCTTTGTCTTCATCATCGTATCGTCAACATGTCAGGCCGTCGTGCTCAATCTCTGCCGCCCCATATGCTAGAGCCAGCCAAACCAGAGCGTGGACGATGCGTCACAGCCATCTGTTTTTCGTGGAAAGTGATCACTTGTATTGTGTCGCACGTGACATTGGTTTTATTGGTGGTTGCTTATTGTGTTGGTGGTGCTTATTTATTTCAGCGTTTGGAAAAACCACATGAAAAGGAGGTAAAGTGTATTTTTTTTTATTGCATTTAAATTATCATGTTAATTATTTGCTTGTGGCTTGAGACATTTTTTTAATTTATAATATTTTAGCCTAAAACTTGCTCAGTGTTGGTGAAATAATATTAATGCTGTGTGCGTATGATAAATATTTATTATACATAAAAATATCACTCATACGTTCCGCATACCATTTTCAAATATATTTGTTTACGTCATTATAAAGTTTTCAAAATAACTGATATTTCATAAGTATTAATATTATTCAATGAATCATATAAGATGAATAAAAGTAAATCTATGTGGTAATACGATTTTCACTACGCTTAGGGAATTAAGAAGATAGAAATTACTAAAAATTACAGTTAATATGCATGCGCGGATCCAGGAGGGATGATTGTGATATATCCACGCCCCCTCAAACTGATTAAAAAAATATTATACTTTAATTTTAAATAGTGGTTTAATTAAAATGTTTGCACATACAAATTTTGTGTGGTTGCCTTAGAGCAGGTCTGTCAAAACTCTGACTACGTGTCTGTAGTGGCACGAAAGCAAATTTTCGGTTCCACGCGAAATTTTCTTGAATATTTTCAAATATCGTAATTTTATAACAGAAAAAAAACCTGTTAAAAAGCTATCTAATGTTTAAATATTTATTTTCGCTATTAAAATATGTTCTTTAATACGAACATTTTAGATAAAAGTTGAAAATCTCCTTTCGAAAAGATAAGAACAAAGTTTAAAAGTTTTAGAGAATTTTGGTAGAAAAATCGATAATTTGGTTTACTAGAATCGAAGTTTAACACGCTTTTTGGGACATAAATATTATCGGATTTTAAAATTTTTATGATCAAAATGTGTAATAACCAGGGAAACCGGAAATATGCTCTAAAAATTGGTTTTATACTCATAAAAAATGCACTAAAACGGATATATGAATTAAAAAAATATGCTGTTTAAAACACAATTTTTCTTTATTTGGAAATTTTTTCTATTTAAACAAAAATAAAACTTTATCAAAAATATACCCCAAAGATCAAAATATACAAACATTTTTCTGAAAAGGATAAATATCTCATTCATTTTTTAATACGAGGCATGGAACAAACATGAAATAGCTTATTTCTGGTTGCCCTGGTACACTCAATAAAAAGTCCATAAAGCTAACAAAAACCTTAGTTGAGTTAGGATTCTTGCAAAAAAATTGCAAGTATCTGCAAAAGTGTTTTGCTGAAAATCAGTTAGCTGAAGAATTAGTAAATTTAGCAAAATGTTTCGCTGACACTCAGTTCAACATTGACAATACTAGGTAAATTTTGCTAAGAATTTAGCTAAATGAACATAATTTCTAAGCTAAATAAATCAACAGAAAACTTCTACTATAATGTTTTTTATGGATCTGATCAGGGGCAGATCGGGGTGTCTGCCCCTAACGGCCTGCCCATAGGCTTTTGGCTAGAAACAAAAATTTCAAATATATGTTTCCTGGGATATGGATTTTTAGAATGTTCGCCAGGTACGAGAAAAATATTTAGGTTTATATGAGGAAAAAACTGCCCCTTAATGGACTGTATCACCGCTAAGACGAGATGTGTGGAAACTTGTTCTGCATTGATGTCCTGCGCAAACCCCTTTGGCCACAAATTTGAAAATGGGCACATACAGAAAACATATAAAGGGTCCGCCAAATAACTTTTTTTTTTTTTTTGAAAATGCTATAAAAAAAAAACTACTGAATATTTTTTCGTGTAGGCTACTGCATGGCCAGCCGAGGCAGCCATTTGAATGAAATTATTTTCCAATATTAACCGAAAGGATTGTACTTTCAAATAAAAAAAGAAATTTGAGAAAATATTCAGTAGTTTTTTTTTATAGCATTTTCAAAAAAAAAAAAGTTATTTGGCGGACCCTTTAAAATTAATCACTCGATTTGCTCCACCCCTTCTGATTTCAGCCAAACTTGGTATAGAAGATGCAGGACAGCTAATCACAGTGTATCTTGAAATATCGCGTTTCAAAATATGAAAAATATTCAAAAATTTTAAAAAAAGTAGTCGTATATAATACTCCATATCTTTTTAACGGCTTAAGCTACAAGAGCCATTGATACATAATTTTAAAGCTACTGAAATTGTAATTTTACTAATGCACACAATTTATTCAGTTTTCTACTGCAAAATACATTGTTTTTAAAAACCGCGTTTCAAAAAGTTGTATTTCAAAAAACTGGCATTTTCAAATTTTTCAAAAAAATGTTTATGTTTATTACAAATTAGTTCCCTATACCGTGAACAAATTCTTGCGTTAAGCACTTACGATATCCTGAGCTATGAATACAAATGTGAAAAAATGTAACCAAAAAACCGATAACTCATAAATATGTAAGAGTACAACATAGGGATTTGATGACAATATAGAAGAATAATTTATAATTAACATATATTTATTTAAAACGTTTAGAAACCCAGTTTTTTTTAAATACAGCGGTTTGAACCATGGATTTTGAAAAAAATGAACTTTACCTTCAAGAAATGAGATATTTTTTTGAACCAGTAAAATCTTTAAGTACCTTTAAAATGAGGTATCAACGACTCTTGTAGCTTAAACCGTTAAAACGATATGGGCAATTGTGTGCAACTGCTTTTGCAAAACATTTTTTTTTTTTTTCAATAAATTATATTTTTTATGTAAACCTTTTTATCTAGAAAAATATAAATACTCGTATGTAAATAACAGATAACACAGTGCAACACATAAATTGGTTCCTCTTTCGTACCCGGTTTTTTTTGAAGTGTATATCGAAACTAAAAAAAATCCGCAAAGGACTTGGCCAGATTACATCGAAATTTTTTTTTTTTGGACACCCTAAGTTTTTGCACCCAAACATGATTTTTTTAAAAAGGAAAATTTTTTTGGAATCCATATATCATAAAACGTTCGGAATTTTGTTTTTATGTCTTTGGCAAAGTTGTAGATCCAAACCAAAGCAAAAAAATTCTCATATGGACCGACCCAAAAAAATTGCATCCACTGCATCAAAATTGCAAAAAATTGGGAAAAAATGCTATTTTTTTATGATTTTTTCATGATTTTGTCCTGAAATTTCTTAAATACTGGGAATTTAAGAAATCTTTCTTCAGCTAAATTATATCTAACAACAATATAAACAACTCTCTAGTACATGTCATCTTAATACGAACATTCCTTAACCCTAGAAAGCACATCTTTTTGCTCACACTTATTTTGCATAGCCAATGTTTGTCGTTTCGACAAAGAAAGACTATATAGGTTAATGCCGTTTTTGTTGGTAAAAGCAAAGAAATTAGTGGCAACAATGCTGCAATATTTTTGGATTTATGTCCATAACTTTGAGCTTTCCGTAAAAGCTCCACATTTTACTTTGGCAGCGGCATAATGGAATAAATTATAATTAACATATATTTTTGAAATTTAAAAAAAAAAAACAGTTTTTTTAAATACGGCGGATTTTGAAAAAAATACATTTTACCTTAAAAAATTTATTTTTACGCTTATTTTATTTAAAGCACGACAACATTGGCTTCAAAATGAGGTATCAATAAATCACGTATCTTCAACCGTTAAAAAAAATATGGACGATTAAGTACGACTACTTTTGTTAAATTTTCGATTTTGGTTTTCATAATTTTAAACTCGATATTTCCACAACCGTTAGAGCTAACAACCCAAAACTTGTACGATGACATATTTATATGACACTTACCTTCCATACCTAGTATGTTTAAAATTGAAGGGGGTAGATGTCGAGTATTAGATTTTGTTTGGTAGTTCTATATGGAACGAGTCCATATGTTCCCTGGTACATTAATGAGCTAATTTTTTAAAACTTTAATAATAATGTAGTGTAAATAGGGTTAAAAAGGGAAAAAGTCGCACCCAGATGTCATAAACCACAGAAGATAGAAACTTTAAATTTAGATTGTAGGCATCCGTTAAGACTTTTACGGGGAGGGCATTAAGGGGAAGCTTGACCCGTAACGTAGTGTCCAAAACCCTTGGAATAAAAACATGAAACTTAAAATACACAGAAAAAATTATAGGCCAAAAATATCTAATTAATCGATTGTTTGAATATCAATGGCAATTTAAACAATTTTTTTTATTGATTCAATTAACAAAATTTATTGAATTTTCTAATATATCCATACAGTGTTGACAACATGTAAACAAAATTTTTAAAAATTTGGCAAACTTTTTTTTTATTATTTTATTTAGATTAAATAATCAAACAACGGTTTAATTATATCAATATATTATTTAATTTGTAAATAAAAAGAAAAAAAATCGCAAATGATTAACTTTTAATAAGTTGAATAGTTTACCGATTTTAAATACACGCAAAATCGTAGTTATTTCACTAGAGTTTGCAACACTCTTTTTGTTGAGATATTCGTGTACGCACGAAAACTTAATTTAGTTTCGTGTTTTATATGTGGTAATAAAAGTGCACATGTGGATTTAAATAAACCTTATCGAAAAAGGACAATTAAACAATTATTTTTGTAAATAATTAAATTTTCAATAAGTATAAGTGTCATTAAACTATCATTTTAAAGTTGTGTGTGATTTTTTTAAGAAAGCAAGTCAATTACAAGAAAAAGTTCAAGACAAGACAAGCAAAACAAAAATTTTGTCTTTACTTTTGTTTTCTTATAATACATTTTTATATTAAAAAGCTTTAATTTTATTATAAATAAAATGTCAATTTAATTTACAAACCTACATTTCTTTTTTTTATGTAATGGGGGCATATAACAAAAATAAAAAAATACGCGCTTTCAATTAAAACTACCATTGTTTTCTTCTTAAGTTTCAATTAAAGTTTTAATCAATTTAACTAATCTTTTTAATTGAGGTTGTAAAGAAAAACAATAACTCTTTTAATTGATATTATTATTATTTTAATTGAAAGAGTTTTAATAAACTGTCTGCAAATTTTTTTAGTTAATACTATCATTTCAGTCGTAGGTGCAAAATCAATTAAAATATTAATTGATTCAATAAAATTTTTAATTGAAACCCGTTTTTAGTTTTTTCTGTGTATGTGCTCATTAAGGTATGAGTTTGTTGAGTACTTTTTGGATTTAAGATAAAAAAGAGAAAAAGTTCTCCCCGTTAATGCCCTATGCAAAGCCTTTAAGGTAGAAATGTGTATATTTAATATAAAATTTGAACAGTGCGAATAAGGACGAATATACCACTTTTTCGCAAACACGTTTTTTTTTTGCATAAATGCATTTTATTAGCAGAGCCCTACAATCCTATGCAGAAATTTTGGGGAAATTTTGACTTTTAAGGCTAAAAAAATGACTTTGAAAGTGCAATATCGTATATTTTTATATTTTTGTTTAAATTGGGAGTGAACTACCGCACAATTGTGATTAAATACAACACAAAAACATACAAAATTTTACTTTCGGTAACAATGTGTTAAAAGAACATTACGAGGAACAAACCACACTTATTATATTGGCAAAAAATTTTACCGTTCTTGAGTTATAAGACTTTAAAGTGTGGAAAGCAAAAAGGGCGAACATCCATCCTTAACAAAATATTATATAAAAATTATTTAGCTGCGAGTTTAAAATTGATATTAGCTAAAATTTGAAATTGTACACAAAAAAAACAATCTTAGCACATACAAACAAATTAACCAGATTTGCGAAAAAAAAATCTTCAGTGTTATCGCGTAATTAAGAGCATATAACCACGAATACATGGTCTAAGCATATTTTAACCGTCTTTTGAATTATTTTATTTCGGCAATCAAATCTTTAAACATATTTTATAGTTACTTTCCTTCGATACCCTACCTACAAATATTTGGTAATGTTGTTTTGATATAAAGTATGTAAATAAAAAATTCATTGAAATATATAAAAACTGACAAGGGAAGTCTCCCTAGTGTCACCCGTGGATCTTTATGGAATTGGTTTTATTTTGTAGAGCAGAAAAAATAAAGGGACACGTATTTTTTTTTAGCAGCCCAAACTCATATTTAGGGTGTAAAAAGGAGGGGGGAAGACAAGGCCATTTTTCAGTTTTTTTCGTTTATCTCCTATATTATGCAAAGAACCCTAGTCATGTTACATACCAAATCAAAGGTCTTTGGAAAACCTATCTACGTGTGCTAAGAACGTGTCCAAACATGCACAACTTTTCGTCATATTGAGTAAAATATAATAAATATAAATAAATATATATATATATATAATATAATAAAAATATAAAAAAACATGTAACTCTTATTTTTCTCCCCTCATTCCCATATTCAAGTTTCAGGACAATCGGTGGGTGCCCTGTGAAAGACCTCCCTTGTTAGTTATTATCTTTGAGCTACATAGATTTTGAAAACCAAAAATTTTAGGAACAGTTAAAAAGGAATAAGTAACATATAAGGGTTTAACAGATTAGTCTGGACAAACTATTTTGTTGGTATTTTATTGTGAGTTTTTAGAAAATCCATCAATAAAGTTCAGTTTTTTTTAAATGTTATAATGTTATAATTATTTTGTGTCATTTAGTGTTAATACTGCATCCAATGTCAGGAATAAAAAACAAAAATTTGTTCATGTCCTTTTATGTTACGTCGTAATATGCAGTCAATGGTTAATATTATAATTCATAAAAATGTATTTAGTGTCATAAAGAATTACTACTGCATCAAATGGCAGGAATATTAAAAAAAAAATAACAAAAAAATTTTTTTTTTGCGTGTAATTGCAATCCTTAAAAAGTGTATCCTTGAAGTCCTTAAAAGTGTTACAAACAAATACCAACCATAGTTCGTCAAGTTTTGCAAGTCTCATGAAAATGTAGTCAAAATCTGCTGCAAAATAACACATTTTTATTCAAATTTCAATACATTTTTTTGGATATTCGCCGTTTTTCCATTTAAGCAAAAATTGAAGCCCAATTTTTGGCAAGTTCTCTTTCGAATACCTTACTAAAATTTTGTATATAGGTAGATGTGACTAAAATCTTTAAGCTAATACCAAAAAGTTGACAAAAATATTATTTTTTAACCGTTTCCTGCGTTTTTTTTTGTCTCCTGTAAAATTCTACAAATGGTCTATTCGTCTTTATTCGCATGAACTGTTCATTTATTAAAAGTAGAAATTTCTTAGAAAAATAATTTACTTGTTTTCTAAATATACTGCAGTACTTAAAACTAACGGTATTTAAGTTAATATATTATATAACTAAAAATAACTGCTTCAAACAACTGTTATAAAAATGCAGTGCTTTTCTTTAGTTGTTTTTTTTTTTTTTTAATTAAGTGTCATAATAGTTGTTTCGTATTAATTCATAAAAAATAACTGCAATCGTAGTTAAAAACAACAAATAATGATTACTACATAAGCAAATGTCATGTAGTAACTGTCAATCTTCTTTGGGTACAGCTAAAATAACTGAAAAATTTTCTAAGTCTCAATTTCACAATGAGATAAACTGAAATATTTGTTGTTCTTCTCCATAGAAAATTTGAATTAAACAATGACATTCAGCTATTGGGTCAGAAAATTTAATATATTAAGACACAAAGTTATGTCGATAAAGTGGTAATTCAACAATTTTTCTAAAAAACTGCGATCCTAATTTATGTATATAAAATATTTTAGTTTAACAATTAACTTTTCATATAATTGTTTTCTATCTTTTAGGTAAAAAAAGACATATATCGAATGCGTTTAAATCTTACCGAAAAAATTTGGACCCATTCAGATAATCTGACGTATTTAAGTGAAGAAACCTGGATTAAAGAGGTTAAAGATGATTTACAATTGTTTGAGAAACAAATATTGACAGCCATGAAAACTAATGGTTGGGATGGTAATGAAAATTTAGATGAATCACAATGGACATTTGCTGGATCATTATTTTATTCAATAATAGTAATAACAACAATTGGTAAGATATGAACTTAAACTTATTAGGGGTATTCACTAGGGCGGGTCGATTTAAAAATCGCTCAACGTTCAAGAAAAATCATATTCTAGGGTTCAAAACAAGAAACTTTGCCGAAGGAACCATACCTCTAAAACGAATTCTGATGTTCCGACTTTTGACCCGTAGGGTCAAATTTTGAAAAAGCCCACTTTATTATTTCAGAAAGTAGGAGGAATCTCTCCAAGATTATGGGAGCTACTTCTTCTCCGGGAGACGCGCTAGCAGATTAATGCATAATTCATCATTCTAGGTGACCGTTAAGGGGTTAAAATTTAAGTTGAAAGAGGGCCTTTTTAGCCGTGTTTTTATAGCAAAATGTACAAATCTCGGGATAGAGATATTTCAGAAAGTAGGAGGAGTCTTTCCAATATTAGGGTCTCTATTTCTTCTCCGGAAGACGCTCTAGCAGATGAATGTATAAATTATATTTGATTGGGTTGGATTCGATTGGGGCACTCTAAATGGGTCAAAGTGAGATTTTTCAAAATCTAACCCTACGGGTCAAAAGTCGGGACATCAGAATTCGTTTTAGAGGTATGGTTCCTTCGGCAAAGTTTCTTATTTTGATCCCTAGAATACGATTTTCCTTGAAAGTTGAGCTAAATCGACCCGGTCTAGTATTCACGGTCTGTCTAGAAAATAAGTACTACTGGAATGGATAATACTTGTATTTTGTTACACAGAAAATTTTTGGCAATCAAATTTAATTTAAACTCTTGTTTGATTTCAAACTCAATTTAAATTACAAGTTTAACAATATCTATTAATTGTTTTTTTTGAAAATTATTTTTTTTTGATGCAAACAAAATTTCCAGTTTTTATAACACCTATTGACAACAAAGTAAAAAATTGTCCAAATATACAAAAGTCACCAAAATTAAATTTTTTTTTTTTCAATTTTGGCAGTTTTTTTAATTTTGGCAAATTTTTTTAAAATTTTGAAGATTTTTCAAAATTTTTGGAAATATTTTGCATTTTTAATAAAAGTTTCAATAGTATCTACTAAAAATTTGTTTGAAACTAAAAAAAAATACTCAATTAAATTTTTAATAGATATGATTAAAATCTTAATTGAAACTGAAATTAATGACAAATTATTTTAATTGATACTATAATTTCCTTAATAGGAACAAATTCAATTAAACTTTTAATTTAATCGACAAACATTTTAATTGAAACTCTGATTTTTTTCTGTGCACTGTTTTAATGCAATTTCGACAAACCTTGATTATATAAATGTGTCGATTATTCGAATTACGCGGCCCCATTAAGCCGCGAAAGTCTAGAGGGGTTACCAGTACTTTTTACTACAACACCAGACCTAGTACTCCTTCACTAGGCAAATTGTGAATACCTCTACGTATTATATACAAAAAGATATTTAAAAAAATTAATTGGTTTAATCTAATAATGAAATTAAAAATACACAACTTCCAATGTACAATACTTAAAAAAAATGCAATTTCTAAGTTTCAATTAAAATGCTGAAACTAAAAATCTTAAATATCGATTCGTGTTTAAGTTTAAATTAAATATTATTTAAATGATGGATTTAGTCATCCGTTGCAATCAATGGCGTACCCAGGATTTTGTTTCGAGGGAGGGGGACCCAACACATATTTTTAAGTTTTAGATACGAGTAGTTTAAAATATCAAAATGTAACATTTTCTTCATATTTGAAACTAGTGTGTTGGTCAGTTCCTTCAGATTTAAGAGCAAGGAGACAAAAGTAATAAAAAAAATTGTTTAGAAACTAATGGACTAATAATTCCAGATTTAGTTGAAAAATGGATTTCAAGGATGTTCGAAAATTTTTAGTTTTAAAATTGTTTAATATTTTTAGAGCTCAAATGGAAAGGTTGATATTTATTTGATTAATTTATTTGTTACCAAATTTGTTTCTTTGAAAACACTCAAATTACGGATAATTGGTTTATTTTTGACTTCAAATTTTAACCCTTAAACGTGTAAAATATTATTTTACACAAATATTTTTCTCGCAACAAAATTCGTGTTGTATACAATCGCGCTATTTAAACTTTTCGACAAATAATTAGATTTTGTTTATATTTTTCGAAATGCTTCTAATGGGCTTTTAAGGTCATTGAAAATGCAAATATTATTTCATAATTTCATCCTACGTTTCGTTGGAATTTTCCGACTTCCTCAGGGATTTCATTTATTGTTAAATCTGGCAACGACATAAACATATAGAGGAATAATATTTAGTAAAAACAACAACAATACAAATTATTTTGTATTTTAAAGAAAATCCAATTTTAATTTGTAATTTTGTATGCTACAACTGGAAAAAAGCTTTACTTTCCTAATGCAAATTCATTGAATTTTACAACTTTTTCAATACTAACTTTACAATAACAATAAATTGTTTACTAGAACTACTAAAAATGAGTTCAGAATAACGTTTCAGAGAGGGCGTTGAAGCTTATCAATGACAGTAGTGTATCCAACTCTATTGATGCATTGGAGCAACGTCGGAATGTGGGTTGTGTGACACTTTTCTATCGATATTACCATGGCAGAGACTCATCTGAGATAAGTGAACTTATTCCACGAGCCCGAGTTTTTATTCGTAATACTCGCTTATCTAGTAGAGCACATCCGTTTGTAGTTGATTGCCCTGTGTTTCGCACAACGCATTACACAGAAAATTCGTTTTTTAGTTGAACGATTCGTATGTGGAACAAACTTCCCGTAGAAGTCTTCCCTGTTACTTACAATTTAGAAAAATTTAAATCAAATATCCACAAACACTACTCCCTCTTTCCACCTTCCCATACCCTATTTTTCTGATCAATACAATACACTGCATGAGTAGGGGGCATCCCCTGACTATTGGTTAAATTAAAAAAAAAAAAAGATAAGAAAGCTGAACTAAATCTGTTAAATTTGAGCTTAATTTTAGTTAAATGAAAGTTCCAAGTTAATTAGCAAAAATCACTTTTTAGCACTTCCACTAACAGTAAAAAGCCACTATAAATATTTACTAGAACTACAAAAAATTCAAAATAAAGTTTCAGGAAAAACTGCTAAAATTAGATGTTTTTTTTTACTAAATATTAAAAGGAAAAGAAAGCTGAAATAAATATGTTAAGTTTGAGCTTAATTTTAGTTAAATGAAATTTCCAAGTTAATTTGCAAATATCAGCATAAACCAGTTTTTTATGCAATAAAAAGAATAGAATAAAAGTAGTAAAAAACTTTGTTAAAGTTCCAAATATTAGTACAAAATCATGTTGCATAAAAAACTGTTAAACTGACCGCTTTTTTTTTGCTAAATATTATCAAAGTAGGAATAGCAAAAATAAATCTGTTAAATCTTAAAAAAAAGTTTGTTATATTTAAGCTAAGTAAGTTTAGTAGACAAGTAATTACACAGTGCAACAAATGAAGACTTTTCGAAAAATGCACGGACTCTACAGTATAGGTTCGGTTGTACTACCAAAAGTTAGTAAAACCCTGTACTCGGTTTGGCCAGTTTGACTACCAATTTTTTTTTATGTACCTCAAAAGATTTTGAAAATCAGTGCACTACTCAAAAAAAGGTGTCCTAAGTTTTTGGCCTACAGCTAATTCAGACTGGATCATATTGCTTAACTATATTTGGTAATAATATAGTAAAGAGTCTACTGAACAAATTTTATAAACATTTTATGTGCAAAAAATCATTTTTTCCTGGACTTTTTTAAAAAAATATAGTAGAAAATTATTATTATTTTTGCTTTTTTTAGCATAACTTACAGGGACTCATAATTTTTCACTAAAAATATATGACAACATTGTAGCCATTGCAAATCTGAACAAGTTTTGTGAACATATCAATACAATCTGAATGTGTCTAGGCATCCGAAATAGCTTACAAAGACCACTTTGTACCTTATAAATAGTCGATTTTGACTAGACTACACTTTTATTGCATTTTTGTTTACTTTTTTTTTGTTATTGAAGAAAGTAAACAAAAATGCAATAAAAGTGTAGTCTAGTCGAAAACGACTATTTATAAGGTACAAAGTGGTCTTTGTAAGCTATTTCGGATGCCTAGACACATTCAGATTGTATTGATATGTTCACAAAAGTTATTCAGATTTACAATGGCTACAATTTTGTCATATATTTTAAGTGAAAAATTATTAGTCCCTGTAAGTTATGCTGAAAAAGCAAAAATAAAAAAAATGTTCGCCTATATTTTTTCAAAAAAGTGCAGGAAAAAATTATTTTCAATTCAATTCATTTATTAAAGCATAATATATGAACTATTTACATTTGACTTACGCTAATAAAGAGTTTAGAAACTATGTTTCTTTTCTACTTAAAAATAAATTTTGATGAATATTATTTACAAATGTACATTGTTATTATAGAAAGGGAAGGGAAAAGTGCAGAAAACCTTTATGAATTTGGGTAAAGGATAAAAACACTTACAGACTAATAAATAACTATTATCTAGTGTTGAAATTTTGTGTAATATTAAATATTTTATCATAGATGTAATCGAAGTTCGCTAGTGTGTGTAGTCGCCTTGTAGAGTGGTGCTAGGGCAAATTAAATATCATTTTCAAAAGTTTATTTTGGGCGATTTGAAGTTTTTTTAAGTGACATTTTGCAGAAGTGGCCCATACAGGAGCGCAGTACAACATTATCGGGTGGAAAATTGCTTTTATGATTAATTTTTTGTTATTGATATTGAGTTCTGACTTTCTGTTAATAATCGGGTACATCATTCGGGTCATATTGTTGATTTTATGTATAAGATGTGGTATGTGATCATTAAAATTGAGTTTTGTGTCGAGAATAATGCCCAAATATTTGACATTTTTTTCCCAAGGGATTTCATGGTTCATAAACAGAAGACAACTTTGTGGAATAAAGCAGGCTTTACGCTTTCTTGTAAAATAAATGGCTTTTGTTCTTTCCGGGTTGACCATAATTTTCCATTTGTGGAAGTAATTGTTAAATTTTTTCCAAAGCTTGTTGTAAGTTTAAAATGATGTTGGCCGAGTATGTATCAGCACTGAGGATTGAGGTATCGTCAGCAAATATAGAAGTTATGCAGTTTGCAGGTGGTGAAAAAAAAAATGATTTTATGCACATAAAATGATTATAAAATTTGTTTAGTAGACTCTTCACTACATTATTGCCAAACATAGTTAAGCAATATCATCAAGTCTTAATTAGCTGTTGGCCAAAAACTAAGGACGCCTTTTTTTTTGAGTGGTGCACTGATTTTCAAAATCTTTTGAGGTCCATAAAAAAAAAATTGATAGTCAAACTGGCCAAACCGAGTACAGGGTTTTACTAACCTTTGGTAGTACAATCGAACCTATATTGTCGAGTCCGTGCATTTTTTTCACTGTTGCACTGTGTTAGTGAACAATAAAAAATCACAAAAATCTTAAAAACAGCCATTTAAAATATGTTAGCAAATATTTCTGCTCATTTTAGCAAAATATACTGTTATTTGTATTCAACTTAATTTAAAGTAAATATAGCAAGTTTTTTTTTTTTTTAATTACGCTTTTTGTTTGCTGTTTTTTGTCTACAAATATGTAGCCAAAGTTTTTGCTGATTTTAGCAGCTTTTTTAGCTATTTACAATTAACTAAAATTCAACCCCAATATAATATAAAATTTTGTTTTATTTTTACTGTTCTTCTCTTAATAATAACTAGGAAAACAAACTGCTAATTTTATCGGTTTTTAAAGCAACGTAATTTTTTTTAGAAATTTTTAGTAGCTTTTTCTGTTATTTTGAAAAGGTTTGTTTCTATGACTGTAACACTATGCAAATTTTTTTGTATGCTTATTAAAATTTCTAACTCACATAAAGTTATGAATTCATAAAGCAAAAAAAAATCGAAATAATTTCGGGTACGCCACTGATTACAATTGGAAATAATATAAATATGGAAGACAATATAGTTGGACTAAATAAATGAAATTAATTATACTTTCTTAAGAGATTTCGCTACCTTATCGTCTACTTTCTTATTAATCGATTTAACACTTGAACTTTTGCCTTCTACTTGGGCAGGATATTCATCATAACCAGTGCCATAGTTAGGGTAAGCATTAAAATTCGACTGAGGATTATAATTGAAGCCATGATTTAAATTAGCTAAACCATAACCTTCGGTAAATTGAGGATTTGTTGGATATTGTACACCTGGATATTGAGCTTGAGGATATTGTGCCTGAGGATATTGAGCACCAGCAAACTGTTGTGTATTAGGGTATATAGGTTGTTGTCCAGGATATTGTCCTAAGACATTATTTAGACCATTATAACCAGGAAAGCCAGGATTACTATTTACAGCAGCTCCACCAAAAGTTTGTGGGTTAAATGAAGAACCAGTATAATCCGGATAACCTCCTTGCCCACCAGGGAATGCAGTTGGTCCTAAGCCAGCGGGATATTGTGAATGTGGTCTACCTATAATACCTGTAGGACCCCCCGGACCAACTAATACACCATTACCAGCAAATCCACCACCACCACCAATTTGTGGATAATTATTAAAACCATTAAATTGACCACCATATGCTGGATTTCCACCATTTGGTAAATAAGGACTATTTTGTTTTATGGGTTCATCATTTGAATCGGTATAATCGTCTATATCATCATTTTGTTCTTGTCCCAATAAAGGTTTTTTTGTAGTAGGTTCACGATCACGTTCAGCTCTCGCATATTCTCTCTCATCCGTATAGTATATCCTTTTATTGGTCGCTGGATATAAACCATTTTGATTTCTCGTTTTTGACCAAATCCATTTATCATCGGCATATGTTAAATTTAAAATAACCGTCAAACAAATTAATATAAAACTTAATTGTTGCATTTTTTTATTTTTTTTTTTTGTAATAATTTATTTATTTGTTTTTATTTGACCGTTTTTTGAATTTTGCAATTCTTTTTGATGCGTTAACTTGCGTGGGTGTTTAAAGAATAATTTGTTAAATTTGTTATTCTGTGACTTTTATAAAATTTATTACATTTTTTTTTGGTTGTTGTTAAAATCAAAATCAGCCAAGTGTGTCCACATGCCAACAATAAACTACTACTAACCAACCAATACCAGACAAAAGAAAACGTCATTTTAGTATTATAGCAAGATTTTGGGACAGCACAACAAATTAACCATAAACATCTAAATCCATAAGGGAGACTCTTTTTAAAAGCTATTTTATTACAACCATCGAATTCGCTCGAGTTTTCCAGAAATTTTGTTTTGGTATAACACACCTTGACAAGGTTCTTTGATTTGAATGCCGATATGTGATTTATAAAGTCTTTGATGACCTGATTCCAAATCCGTAATCCAAACTTTTCAATCACGTCACAATTTTGAGAAAACAGCGATTAAAGTCTCCAACAATGGAGCTTTTTAACGGCTTTTGATTGACGCTTTCCAATGATTCAAAATAAAGATAAATATTTAGAATACACTTTACTCTTGAAAATACTGCAGTGATATTTTCTGAAACTGATTGTTAAAAAAGACGTAAAGATATAAAGGGTGATTTTTTAGCAACTTTCTTTTTTTCAACACTGTTTTTGGCAACTAAGATGTTTTCGTGTAACAAAACCGAAAAAGTTGTGTGTTAGTAAGCGTGCGTGAAAAAAAAATAAATTTAAAAATTCGTTTTGTACAAAGCAACAATTATTTTGTTCGTCATATCTGGTTTGCAAATTCTAAATCAATTTGAAAAAACAACGACCTCGTTGATAAAAAGTTTTTTTTAGAAATGTTATAAAAACTCGTCCGTGTTTTTTTTACGTTGAACCAACACTCAGGGGATGCCCCTACTAATGCATTGCATTGTGTTGATATCAGGAAAATAGGTTATGGGGAGGAGGAAAGAGGGAGTAGTGTTTGTGGACATTTGACTTGAATTTTTCTAAATTGTAATTTGCAGGGAAGACTTCCGCAGGGAGACAATTCCACATACGGCTAGTGTGACTGAAAAACGAATTTTCTCTGTAATGCGTTGTGCGATTTGCCGGGCTATAGACAAACGGATGAGATCTACTTGACAAGCGGGTAGAACGAACAGAGACCCGGTCCCTCGGGATGAGTCGGCTTATCTCAGCAGAACACTTCCCATGGTAATATCTATAGAACAAAGTCACACAACCCACATTCCGACGATGCTCCAACGAGTCAATAGAGTTCGAAACCCTACTGTCGTTGATAAGCATCAACGATCTCCGTTGCACACGATCCAGAAGCCCCAAAATAGACTTTGAAGCACCTGCCCATATATGGGAGTTATATTCCATCTTCGGCTGGATGTAGGTGGTATATATAGTAAGGAGGTGAATTATTTCTTACACCGGTTTAGAAAACCAAATCACTTGAAAGCTTCTTTCGATACTTGAATAATGTGATCTGTCCATCGGACATCGCACTGTATTCTCATGCCCAGAACATCGAGAGTATCTGAATCCTCAATAGCGATGCCATCCATATACACAGATGACGTAGTTGAGTCTACAGACCTATTTGTCAACATACAACATTGAGTCTTACGAGCATTAAAATCGATCCTGTTCGCACGACCACACTCTGAGATTGTCGGAAGGTCAAGATTGAGTGTGTCATTCATAATCTGTCTTTTGCCCCCGACCTCTACAAGGCTTGGCCTACGATCGAAGGAAAAAGAATGACAAATGTTGCTGTCATCTGTAAAGGAGTAAATATTATTGATAGTTCGACCAAGGAGGTCATTAAGAAAGATGAGAAAAAGAGATGGAGAAAGAACAGAGCCCTGTGGTACCCCTGAACATAACTGAGACTCGATCGAACGCCTTGGAAATATCTAGAGCAACTACCTTGTTCTCACCAAACATGTGAATGGACCGACTCCAACATTCAGAAAGGAACGCCAACAGATCTCCCGTAGATCGAGTTCTACGAAAGCCATACTAATAAGTGAGTTGGCCTCCAGATAATTTACAAGATGGCAGTTGACCATGCTCTCCATCACCTTCGAGAGCGCAGAACATATTGCAATTGGGCGGTAATTTTCAGGATTATTAGCCGTACCCTTTTTGGGGATTGGTTGAACATTGGCAACCTTCCAGCACGAAGGGAAGACACCTGCACGGTATGAAGAGCTGAACAGGTTAGCCAATGGACGAGCTAGCGTCGAAGAGCACTGTTTCAGTACCAGTGCTGGTATGCCATCCGGTCCCGGTGACTTTCACAAAATATACTCTTTTTCCGTTATCTCGAAAATTTGAGAGTATATTGAAACTTCGCATACCGGTTCTGTAATACACTAAGTATAGGCGCGGATCCAGGGGGAGGGAAAATGGGACATCATAAAATTTTTCAATACAAAAATGTGAAGAGTTAAAAAATTTAATTAAAAATACTCTAATAATTTCCCTCCCCAAAACCTTTTTCTGGATCCGGGCAAGACTCAGCTAGACTTACAACCTACACTAGGTCACTTCAAAAGTTATTTGAATTTTTTTTTTTTTTTGTAGCACCGTGTAATTTATGAAAATGTTCATCTTATTTATGAAATGTTTCAAAGCATTTATGAAGCACTTCATAAAAACTTATGAAACTCCACCATCATATGAAACATTTAATAAATATGAGAAGTCTGTCATCAAGTTATTCTTCATATTTATGAAGTTTTTTATAACTATGATGAAGCTTTTTCCCTGAGTGTCGGAATAACAACAAAAAACTACGATTTAGGATACACCTAAAACATGCTCATTATTTATAAATTTTATATTTTTAATTGATTTTTTTATTTTCACTGTTGTCACATTTCGTATGACCGAATACATACCAGTAGTGCGATTCTCTTACTTTCCGAAAATGTCATTCTGTAGTTTTTTAATATTTTACAAAAGATACTGACAAAAGTTGTTAATTTGAATTTTACTTGCTTTGAAACTTTATGAAGTAACGACAAAAATCGTTAACTTGAATTTGAAAAAAAAAAAATTTCTTCATAAGTCAACGATTTTTTTAACAACATTATCGAATTTTGTTATTCTAACTACCGAATTTTGTCATTAATAACTTACGGAATCGCACTACAGTAGTGCGATTCACTAACTTTCTTAACGATTTTATCGATTTCGCTAACTAACCACAATTGTCGGTTGAATTACCGAACATGTTATTCAGTATTTTTTTAATATTTGACAAGCGATACCGAAAAAAGTTATTAATTTTAATTTTATTTGCTTTGAAATTTTATCAAGTAACGACAAAAATCGGTAACTTAAACTTAAAAAAAAAATTTTTTTGATAAGTTATCAACTTATTTAACACCAAATATTGTTAAAAAAAAATTAAAGAATAATTGTAAAAAAAATTTACTGGTAATTGTCGAGTTCTGACAATATAACAACCGAATTTTGTCGTTTATAAATTACGGAACCGCACTATAGGTCTTAATTTATACAATTAAAATTGAGACGATTTCAGTTTGTGAATAGGATTTTTAAGACTTTAGTCACAATTTAAATGTAGAAATAAGTGCCACCTTTATATCCATATTTTATATGAACATAAATTATAGGCTTAACAAGAATTGATTCATAATTAAATTTGTTTTTTTTTTTTTTGTTCAAAAGACATTATTTCAGAATTATCTGCGATTTGCAATTCGTTTGATTATGAATGAATGGAATATACGCTTCACTTGCACATTGCTTGAATGATCACGTAATTTATATATTTATGTAAACGTGATCTCGTTAATCACGTAAATTTTCTAATTGTTAATGTTATTATTTTATTAATAAAAAAAATACATATTTTATTTCTCAGAACATGAATAAGTAAATAAATAACCTTAATAAAAGATTGTTGACATTTTTACCAGAAAAACCCCATTAAATCATTCATTTTTTTAAAAGGTGTCAAACAATGGAAAATAATTGCCGATACTTTAGACCACAGATTATAGACAGGAATCAGCTGTTTAAGGCAATAATATGGCGGACAGAAAATGAGCAAAATGAAATGCAAAAATTTAAGAAAAACATAAAAGAAACTCCACAAAAATCTAAAAAGAGACAGATATATGTAAAAAATTTGTAATACAAAATACATGGAGATTCTCTGTAACTATCTCTATCTTCACATCAGTGCAAACCCATACGGTTTGAGATTACTTTTTTGATATATGTTATTGGTGACACATCTGTATATTAATCTGTGATTTAGACTTAAATTTTTGTATGCAAAAATTAGAGTTGTCAAACCCGCTTTCCGAATTATTCGATAAATGGCGTTTTGTGTATTTTTCCGGATTTTTAAACCTGGTTTTTGAAAAAGGGCGGGTTCAAGAAACCGGTTTTTTCGTCTCGAATAATTCGGCATTTTCGAATATTTTTCAATTTGAAAATTTCAGAGAAATATAGATTTTTAGACATAATTTGCAAAGGTTCTCTCAATTTAAAATGCAATCATGTATAAAACCCTGAGAAGACAATTAGATTTGTTCCTTTTTTTTGTTTTTTACGCTTTTTTATCCATTATAGGTTTTTTTTTGATTATCCGGCCGCTCTCCAAAATTATTTGACCAATTTTTAAAAATTTCTAAAAAAAAACAATTTTTAAAATGTTATTATATTTTTAATAAAATTAGAAAATTGTGTGGGCGCTGTGGTGTAATGGTTAGCACGTTGGACTGTTACACAGATAATCCCGGGTTCGATTCCCGGTGACGGCAACATCAATTTAGAAAAATAATTTGTATGAGTTTTCTATCCCTCATCGCAGCGCCCACCTTCGGTGTTCCCATAGCACTTAACCCCACTGAAGTAAAATAAAATAATATGAACCAAAAAAGCTTCAATACGTTCGCCAACTCTCCATCAGGTGGCGAGCAGCTAAGACTTATCATCTCGCGCAATTATAGTCATCTCTCCTCTATCCAATTTTCCAAAGTAAGTAACACATTAATAAATAGGAAGAATTTCCTGAGTGTTGCTTCTCCTTTATAAAAAAAACTAAGCCGGTTTTAGTAATAAAACATTCTAATTTTGTGGGGTTTGTGATGACCATAGAAGATAAAGAAAAAACCAAAATCCATTGCGTTTATGGCAAAAAAAAAATTAGAAAAAAATCAACAAATAGCAAAACTGCAAAAAGGTAAAAAAGGTAAAAAATTACACTTTTTAAGAGAAAAAAGAAAAACATTTAAGAAAAAAAACAATTAAAAATATCTGAAGAAAAATATTTTTTTAAGTCCAAAGATGAAAAATAAAAAATGCTAAAATAAGCAAATATGGGCCAAAATGAAAAAAATCCAAAAATACAAATTTGTCTTCTCCGGCGATTACAAAAATTATGGAAAGCAAAAATATATTTTATTTGAAACGTGGAAAAAAAAACTAAATTGTCTAAATTTTGGTATTCTCGCTGGATACAAAAAAAAAATATGCAAACAAAACAAAGAATATTTTAAATTATTTGCCATTTTGAATAGAAAAAGCGTAAACTTTTTATATACGTATGAAGTTAATCAAAGTATATCTGAAACATTTAATAAAAAGCATTTATTACCCAATTCTAAATTTTCTGTTATCAAACTACAAATCTCAAAAGCCATGTAAAAACTCTTACATTATCATGATTTTCTTCTACACCCAAATTTTAAAAGTTTAAAATATTTTATCTACAAAAATGCTTTAGGTTCTGAATATTTTTTTTTTAATTATAAAAAATCTCTGCTTCCGTGGAAGTTTTTTTAATTTAAAATTAGATATCAAGGACATATTCCTACTGTTTCATAATCGCATGCCTCAGAAAAAGTTTAACAAAGTCTTGATATTTTTTTTTTACAGAATTTTGTTAAAAAAAAATAGTTTTTTAACAAATAACAACAAATTTAAATAGAATACCTTTTCTGTAATTCTTTAACATTTCTTGGAATTTTAGATTTATATTTTGATGAGAAAATGCCTTATATTCAGAGAAATAAAACCAAGAAAATTAAACAAAAAATTTTAAATTCTGTAATAAAATTGTAATTAAAAAGACTAAACTATAAAACGTTAAAAAAAACAACAAAGTTAAAAAACCGAAATTTTTCTAATATCAAAAACCTTAACAAAAATTTGCACTGGCTCAAAAAAATTGAAATAAAAAAAGCAAAAACGAAGCTTATTTTTTGATGATGACAAGAATTTTAAAAGATTGCACTAGAAATGGGCTTTAAAACATTTTAATTAAGGTTGGACGTGACACTTTTTTACAACAGATTATGTCTGTTTTTGCACGCAACAAAAAGTCTATATATAATGCCAATAAATTAAAAAAAAATTAAAAAAAAAATATCGCTAAAATTAAAAAAAAAAAATCGATAAAATTGGAAAAAATTTCCGAAATTGAAAAAAATTAGCAAAAATCGCTAAAAATTTAGAAATAATCGCCAATGAAAATGAAAATTATTCAAGTTCGAGGCCATACTCTATACTTCTTCATTAGGATATTGTCCTAACAAATAATCTATAGAGTTTTTGTTTTCAAATTTATTCTTTGACCCTTTCAGGAATGTGTTGATAGATCTATTTCGGGAATTTTCTAGGTTCCCATCATCAGAACACGTTTTGAAAGCGGTAACAATCCCATTCCAAACATCAAACATTCATATGAACTAGTTTACTCACTACATGAGAACTAATATACATATGAGTTTGAAGTTAAAGATTATAACCATTGATCAAAAAATATATCAACACATTCCTAAAAGGGTCAAATAATAAATTTGAAAACAAAAAACTCTATAGATTATTTGTTAGGACAATATCGTAATGAAGAAATATAGAGTATGGCCTCGAACTTGAATAATTTTCATTTTCATTGCACAATTAAAGGTCGAAAAAAACATAATTTTTATTTTTAATAAAAATTATAACAAACTTGTATAATCGCCAATATTTAAAAAATTGTTAGTATTTAAAAACAATTTTAAGAAAAAACCCCAAAAAACCTTTAAAAATTTAAAAAAAAATTCTATAGTTGAAAAAAAAATAAACTAAAATTGAAAAAATCTTCTAAATTAAAAAAAAAAATTATATGACGGTGTATTTAATTTTACCGTTTTTTTTTTATTTTTTGGTGATATTTTTAAATTTTGGGTTTTATTTAATTTGGGCGATCTTTTTCAATTTTGACGATTTTTACCCAATTTTTGAAACTTTGTTTTCCTAACACACCCACCCACCGTTAAAAATTTATTAGGATTAGCAAATAGACTAAAAAATCTAATTTAAAAGCTTAAAAACTGCTAAATGGTTCGCGATGTTATTTGATTGATTGAATGAATATGTTTTGCATTTTTTTAAGTTTTATGTAAAAAAATGTTACATTAACTTTATCATTTTTCAACCAGTAGCAAAAAATTAAAAAAATTTCCTCCACTTTCTTGATGTAGAAAGTTTCGAAAAACTATGATAACCCAAAGTTAAATTTTCCAAACGAACTCTAACAAGTATCTAAAATCGGCAGAAAAATTCTGGATTTTTTTAAGACTTTGAAAATTGCCAAATCATTTTTGACCACTCGATAGCCAAATTTCGCTAAAATAAAAAAATTCCTGGCTACGGCCCTGGCTCGTTTAATTCACTTTATTTATTGAACTAGTACGTTCCTCTAGTTCACTCTCGTATTCGCCAATTATTTTCAATTGTTCGTAATATTATATTGGTCAATGATTTGTTAGACGAGATTCTGAATCTAGTGAACTCAAATTAGAAAAGATCTTTTGAAAATGAACTAGTTCGTAAACGAAATGAACTAAAATGCCCAACTCTAATAACTTTAATGGCTAAACATATTATGCACCCACCAATTTCGAGATTAAATCTTTCGATTTTTTGTGATTTTTATCCACTGTGTATTTTTACTACTTTAAATTTGCTCAAAATAAGTTTAGTTGAAAGGTCTTGAATTATCGCTATAATGTAAATTGAAATAAATTCGATTTATAGCCCCCAATGAATCGCAAGACGTATTATTTTTCTCCCGTAATTTAATATTTTTACTAAATAAAAATGCTTAAGCTGTTCGGATATGTTGCGTACCAACTTCAAAAATGGTTAAAAACGCAATTTTTTCGCGTTTTTAATAGAGGTTTTCTCAAAATTGTGACGTGATGGAAAACACAGTTTTGGAATCAGCGAGAAAAAATCTGTTAAACATTTTTATCGCGTTTCAAACCAAATCGAATTTTTCTAATTTTGTGACTGTGTGTAATTTAATCTGTAAAACAAGTTGTGATCAAGTAGATGCGAAAAGTCAAAAAAATGTGCACTATTAAGAAAGGAGTTTTAAAATTTCCGAATTCGAGCAAAAGTTTTCGAATCTGCTTACAAAATAACTCTGTGATTTAAAAATAAAATTTTATTTTTAAATGTCTGATTAGAACTCACAAGTTGTAACTGTAAAAGTTTTAAGAGTGTAGTGTATTTCAACTCACATACATATCGCTCATTTACTGCAAGACTGACATAACTCAAAAAACACAATTTTGCAGAAAACGAGATTAAAGTTTTCAATCCATGTCTGCCTCGATCGACCCTTTTTCTATTTATTTGGTCACGTTTTTTTTATAAATAGGGTCTTTTTTATGTATTTTTCTCTTAGTGAGTGTTGTGTGCGAATTCGCTAATTATCGAGAGAACCGTTAGCAGCACAGTTTCTCTATGAAGTATATACTCTTTGCACCCACTTTAAAGGAAAAATAAAATATATTATCCTCTATCTCGAAAAGTATACACGATATTTAGATGAAATGTTTACACAATATAAAGCATGATATTACTAATAAATCTGCACCATTAACTGAAAAATCGTATTCTTTGACGTATGACAATATTGTAAAGTAAATGAGCGATTTCCTACCACCGGTGTGTGGTGTTATCATTTAGGCGTAGTGAAAACACTTAACTAATTTTTATGTGTCTAGGTACTTTCCCAATGCTTTGCAAAGCATTGGAACCAGCGTTTAATGGTGTTTCATTTGGGCGTTATGAAAGCACTTAATTGTTGTTCATTTGTGTGTTGGGAAGATTGGGAAGGCATTTGATTTGTTTGTTTCTAAGTGCTTTCCCAACGCTTTGTAAAGCATTGGCACCAGTGTTTAACGGTGTTATCATATGGGCGTTGGAAAAGCACTGGTAGCAAGTACTCATACCACCCATTTCAGAGCTTTGATAAAGCTGGCCCCTTTGTATTTTTCTACCTTGGTAGTGCCATACATTTCAATTTCACTGCTATTTGAAATCATGTGAAATCCAGAACACCGCCGTTTGATATTAAAAGGGACTTTTTAAAGGATACATAGATTATTTTATTTTAATAAATTCGAATTTGTGTTATTATTATTATTTTTTTTTTCAAAAATGTCAATGAAACAATCAAAAATTTTAATAAAGTATTAAATATTTATTTTTTTGGATACACTCTATTGCACTTAAGATAAACTATCATCTCTACAAATATACATTATTTTTTTTTGTTTTAAAAAATTTTTAATTTTACCAAAAACTTTGAGCTTGACCTCTAAAAATTTATAACATTAATATAAAAACCCAAAAACCTAAATATTATTAAAACAATAGCAAGCAAGGTCATTTAACAATTAAAACTTCTCCAAATAATTCCCATAAGAATTTTGTGATTTTTGTTAATTTAGTTTGTATAAAAATAGGTTTATTAACCGTTAACATGATAATATGCATGAAATACACTCGCAAAAAAAGTCCGTACAATTAGTTAAAAATTCAGCTTCAACAGAAATTAGAACCTGAATTTGCGCCAGCAAATTTTTTAATGAACTTGAGAATTACAATCTGGCGAGCTAAATTTTTTATAGAACTAAATTTGAGTCGACAGCTGCAAATTAACTTAGAATTTAGCTTTATCAACAGAATTTTTAGGCTAAACCAACAGAAAATTTCTGCTAAAAAGGTCTTTCCGGATCTGACCAGAGGCAGGTCCAAATTTATATAAGAATACCTAATAGATACGGAGTAACGATTTTTGCTCCATTTTGCTCTATCTTGCTTAGTTTCCGAGACATACAGGCATGTGATGAATATCGAAAACTAAAACGATCAGATTTTCAATGCAAAATATTTTACGATTCATATTATAATTTTTTTTTTTTTATTTTATAAGTTAAACGTTTTGAGCGATAGAAACCGATGTATAAAAAATCGAATCAAATTTTATTTTGAAAAAATTAAATATTCTAGATTGAAAAACTGATCGCTTTCGTGAGAAAACGCCATCTACAAGTGAGACTGATAGCAGAGACAAAAAAAAAATGAGGTTTGAAAACAATTGTGGTTACAATTAACTTGCAAAATTTGTAAATTTAAGAATCACGAACTACTAAATTTTAGGTCAAAAAATTTTTTCAAATACGGATGAATTTTATTCTTGAAGTAAAATGAGATAACTAATAAATTTAGGTAAATAACTAAAACGATAACAGCAGTAAAAATTAGCTCAACTGAATTGGAACCCGTTTCACACACTTTGGAATAAATTTTTTTTTATGAGTGTAGTTGGCAAGTTTCATTCATTTTGTATTTCATTAAATTTTCTTACAATTTTAATTTGTTTACAGTTTTTTTTTCTTTCCTTCTTCATTAATTTCCTGTAGTAAAATGTAGGTTGTGAATGTAGGTATATTAGAGTAAGTTCGGGTAATGTGGAAAACCTATTTTATTTTTTTATAGTTTTCCGCCAAAGTATTGACGATAAAAATATAACTCGATGTTAAAATAAAGGGTCCGGCTTTTTGAAAATGCTATAAAAAAAAAACTACCGAATATTTTCTCAAATTTCTTTTTTTATTTGAAAGTACAATCCTTCGGGTTAATAATGGAAAATAATTTCATTCAAATTTCTGCCTCGGCTGGCCATGCAGTAGCCTACACGATCATTCCAAATTTTAAGCACATTATCGATTGTGTGCAGCTGTATTTCACCAATGGCTTTACGAATATTGTCCTTTAAAGCGTCAATTGTCTCTGGCTTGTTGGCGTAACACTTATCTTTGACGGCACCCCACAAATAATACGGAGCTGACGGTGCTTCTCTTCTTCCAAAATCCGTACGCAATTTTCGCACACATTCTGCAACATTACCATGATTTTCAAAGTAATGTCGCAATATTTCCCAGCGTTTTTCAAGCGTATACACAACCATATTCGTTCAGCGGAAGGATAAAACTAATTATTTGTCAAATCAGACATGAGCTAAGTGTTACCATTCACGAAATAAGCACTAGTTGAAAAAGAAACGTTAGATGGTGGACCCTTTATAACTTGATTGAGGTTAATGTGAGTACCTAGTCGGGTAATGTGGAATACTATTCCACATTGCCTGCAATCAAATCTAACTAGTTTTTTTTTTTTTTGAAAGATTGAAATGTAAAGTAATTACAGAATCTATTTCAATTTCGATTTTTTTTTTGGCAGAGACAATTTTAGTGAACGAAAAATAATGAAAGTTTTCAGTAAACTAATGTAATTTTTCTTCACAAGTGAATGAAAAATTTCTTAAAACTAATGAACTTTTTATGAAACTAGTTTTTTGATGTAGTTTCTTTATAGAGTGAATGGAAATTTTAATAAATAAAATTATATTTTTCATAAATTTTTTTGAAAACTTGCATTAGTTTAATGAAAAATTTCAAGTGCCACTTCATGGCTTCTATACAAAAATTCAATAATATCATGAAGAGAAGAATGTCCGAGTGTGGAAAAATATCGACATAAACTGTTTTTTATTATATAAAAAGAAGAACTTACTCTCTATTGGAGATGTGACGTGTTTGTTAAAAATTTTAATTTAGAAACAAAAATATTTCAAAGTTAAATTTTAATTAATCCATTAAAATCTAAAAAAAATCGGAAAATTTAATTTTTAAATATATTGATTTTCAAAAAATGTAAAAGAAAAGCAAGTATCCCACTTAAGAGGAGAACATAGTTTCATAAAACTTAAAAATAGTTAAGAAGATATCTTAACTCTATCGCAAAAGTGAATACAAATCAGCGAATAATACTCGTATATGTACGGAACGGTTTAAACCACACAGAAAAAATATTAGTGTCCGACCAAATACTCGGCTTCGGCTTCGGAGTTCGGCCAAAAAGCGAAGTTCGGACAAAAAGTGAAGTTCGGCCAAGTTCGGTGTTCGGCCAAATTTTGGCCGAATTTGGCCGAACTACCGAACTTTTTATGATTATTTATAAAAAGCACAAATAAATAACTACTGTGGTTATATTTACTTTTCAGAATTTACAAAAAAAAAACTACATAAAAAATACAACGTTGAATATGATAGAATACAAAAAAAAAAACAACGATATTTAAATATCAATGTGTGTGAAAAAATTTCAAAAAGCCAAAAGAGTTTAAAAAAAAAATTCCAGAAATGTACCTACAAGACTTATAAGCAAATAATCAAATTTAATGCGATATAATTAGCAGAACCAAATGAAAATTTTATTGAAAAAGAAATTAAAATGTTTATTACGGAGCCTTTAAGTCCCGAAATATAAATATATTTGAGTATTGGAATTCAAGTCCATTTACAAATATAAAAGCTGTAGCAATAAAATACTTATCAGCCCTACTAACTAGTGTAGCTAGCGAACAGCTTTTTAGCGCTGCCGGACAGCTGTATTCTGATAGACGAAGCAATTCACATGGTGTGAAGGCGGAAAAATTGCTTTTCTGTCATTACAACATCAAACTTTTTAATTTTAAATTTTAAATATTAAAGTTTAAGTTTGTTTTTCTATATCAACTTAAAAATCGATCAACTATTTTTCTTTGACTATAAAATATAGTACAAATATTTTATTCTTTTTTTGTACTTAAAATAGTACAACTATTTTCTAAATATGATTTTTTAAAAAAATATACCTATGAATTTTTATTTTTGTTTATGTTTAATAACTTTTTGGTTTAAATTTATTGATCTAAAAAAACAATTTATATTTTTTTTTTTTTTTATTAAAACAAAAAGTTCGGCTTCGGCTTCGGTTTCGGCCGAACATTGATATTATGGCCGAAGTTCGGCCTCGGCTTCGGCCGAAAAAAGTGAGTTCGGTCGGACACTAAAAAATATACCTTATTTAGGAATGCTTATTAACACAAAGTAATGGCATTCAAAAATTCCATAATTCATATTTTTGCAGACACAACTGCTAAATATTAATATATCGTCACCTAAAATCCAAAAGGCCGTAACTACACTTTTTAGTTTTTACAGGAGAGACAAAAAACATTATAAAAAAAAAAAACATTATAAAGCTTAGTACCAAATTTTAGAATTATGCTTTAGAAACAAAGATTCTGAGAAAAAAATTCATGGAAAAATAGTAGTTTTTAAGTAATGTAGTTACGGCCGTATGTACTTGATTTTTCTGAAACCAAAAGGCCGTAACTCCAATAATATATGCAAAAAATAAAACAAAAGTTTAAGATAAAAAATACTGGTTTTCGGCAGTAATTAAAAAGTTTTTAGTCAACTTATGTATTTTTTATCTATTTGTTGTAAGTATTTTTTTAAACAAAACGCATTTTAACTATTTAAAAACTGTCGCGAAAATTGATTAAATTCACCAATAGTCCTTAGTTTCCGAAATAAAGTGGCGTTCCACATTACCCGCCTACTCCACGTTACTCGCCTACTCCACATTATCCGCCTACTCCACATTACCCGTACTTACTCTATATTGTTTTAATGTTTATTTTAATGCAATTATTCTTTTTGAAATGTTCTTCTGATTATATGGTCTAATATATATTTACGTTAAATTACACAGTACAACATTTTTCAACATATGATTTTGGGACTCAATTCTGGGAATTGCATGTGACAGTAGCCCCAAAAAATAAGAACTTCTGCATCAGGCATTTTTGCGATTTTTAAGGCACTGAATGCACTTTTTTCGGGTAGGTTTGCTCCGCATTTTTTTTCCTCCTATTCAATATCTACAACTTTGCTTCAGACACAAGAGATATTCCGTACACTCAAAAAAATAATTTAGTAGAAAAGTTAGTAAAACATCTTGTAAATCAGGTATACTATTTTTCAGCAAATTTTTTGCTAAAATTATGTTTTCAGCTAAAATTTTTGTTATACTTATTCAGCACTTAACTGTTTTGAACTAATGTTTTACTAATTTATTTTGCTAAAAAAATTGTGTTGATTAGCACAACAATAGTGTGAACGACAACCAGACTAAAATATATACTCAGAATGAATAAGATGTCGCGGCACGTCACGATGTAGTAGTGATGAGAAAATTGTACTAAAAAGTACAACCCTAGTAAGACTTAATATAAAAAAATCAACCATGGAAGATTTTTGTATCTGTTTTTCATACATAAAACAAAATTGTGGATTAAAGCAAATTAAATTTTGCGTGGTCACCGGCTTGTGAAAGTAATTGTCTATTAATTAAATAAAAGACAAAATAAAATATTTAAATTTAATAAAGATTAAATGTGTATTTGTAAACTAAATGTTTATATATATTAATAATCTTGTGTGGTCAAATTGCAAACAAATGTGGCTTAGGTAGACAGACTAAAGCGAAAGACAAAGACATACATCTTAGGTAGATTTTTCTGTTTCCTTTTTCTTATCCCAAAAAAGGGTTGTATATATTATATTTTGTTATTTTTTCCTTTCGTTTCCATAATTTTCTGCGGCATTTGCGTCCCTTTAAAATATAGCATCATTTAGACAATAATTGATGTAAGTAGTTCAAAGATAATTTCGTTTATGTTATATATAATTATTTATATTGTTTTTAGATATTACATTAATTCATATGTCAATTTGGGAGTATGAACATTTTTGTATTTTGTAACGTATTGTAAATTATTTTAAAAAGAATCACAAAAATATGTTTTATGATTTTCAGCAAAAAAAATAATAAATTAAATAAATTATTACTGTAGCCAACTTGACAAAACGAATGATGCAGAAGTTCTTATTTTTGGGGCTACTTTTATGTGCAATTCTCAAAATTGCGTCTCAAAATCATGTGTCGTACTGTGTTATCAAAACATGGCATGTAATGATAATTGTTTAACCTTCGTTAAAGGTATAATAGTGATAATAAAATGTTTATAATTATCTAATGACATGTAATGAAAACTCTTTCTGAAGTGGAAACCGCCTAATAATTACCACGAAGAAAATTAATACAACAATATTTTACGTATCGAGTCAAATTACATTGCACTGTGGGGAATTTACTAAAAACAAATTTGAAATAACTTGACAATTTTTTTAGGGGAAAAATAAATTCCAATAAAATTTAAAATACTCTGAAAAAAACCATACGTAATATATACGAAACCTTTCGTACATTGTATGAAATATTTCGTATTTAATTTCACAACACAAAAATCTTTCGTAAAATATACGAAATTTTTGTGTGCATTTTGCGAGTTTTTTGTTTGTGTTTTACGAAAGAATTTCGTTGTTTCGCAAAATATTTTTTTCGTAAAATATACGAAATTAAGAAATTTTTGTGTGCATTTTCAAAGTATTTTTTTTTTTTTATTTTGCGAAAAACGCGAAAAACGCGCAATTGGGAAATTTTTTATACATTTTAAGAAGAATTTTTTATATTTTACAAAAGAATTGCGATGTTTTATTATCTTTATTATGAAACAATTTTGTAAAATGAAATAGTTTTTTTATATTTAACAAAATATTCTTAGTTTTTCAAATAAAAGTTTATCGCCCATTTATGAAAAATTTTCAAACATTTTTATTATTACATTTTTTTGGTAAGTTTACATCAATAATGTAATTTATTTAAAACAAGATAGGTTTATTGTAATTAATTAATTTATTTATTTTATCAATTCATTTATTGTTGAAGGTTGAAAACAACTTCGAGCTAAAATTTAAAGAAATCAGTTTTAAAAATAAAGATCAAATCACAATACTGGAGCACTATTCAAGATTCCTTTTTTTTCACTTAAATATTTTTTGTTTAATTCTACTGCTATTTTTCTTGAATCCATTCTGTACACTCATAAAAAAGACCGTGCAGTTCAAATAGTGGAAAATTCAGCTAGGACAACTGAAAATAGTACTTGAATTTGCGCCAGCAGAATGTTCAATGATGTTGAGAAAGAATCACAGTTTGCTAAATTTGGGTGACCTAAATTTTATAAGAACTAAATTTGAGTTGACAGATGTAGGTAAATTAACTAAGAATTTAGCAAAATCAACAGAATTTTTTGACTGAATCAATTGAAAATTTCTGCTAAATATGTCATTCCGGATCTGACCAGAGGAAGGTCCACATTTATTACCGGAATATAAGTAGTTAATATAGATTACGTAATAGATACGCAGTAATCTAGCAGTATATGTTATTAAAATTAAAATTTTTCAAAAATCAAAAATTACTCAAAAAGATATTAAATAAAATTCTATGGACTCAAAAATTAATCTTTTTTGAAGTCCGGTTTATTGAAATTTTCTACATGGATACATTTAGAATTGAATTATCGAACTGTGATCAAAAACAAAAAAAAAAAAATGTTATTTTATAAGAGCTTCACACATTTTCCTCTTCTATGTATTAAAATTCATTTTCTGTTCGCTATACAATTTTTTTTTTTAAGGGATTTCTCTGAAATTTGGCAGAATTATAAGGTCGCTATATACTTTTACTCCACGGAAGGTCGCCATATACTTTTTTACCGAACACTCCCACTTTTACGCCCACTTTTTATATACAAATATGAATTTGATGTTTTATAATAAAATTTTTGTTTTAAAACGGATTTTGTTTAAACTTGGTGCACATGTTCTTTATACCTCAGCCGAGTTCACCATATAATTTTATTGGTCACGCCTATTTTTCAGTTATTTGTGAGTTCATAATTTTTCTTTAGATAAAACAGTTTTTCTCACTGGAACTTGCTCAAAACTAGCACACGTGATCCTCAACCCCCTAACAAAATCTTAACATTCCTTTCATCGACCATTCTGACATGAACTTGCTCAAAACTGCCACAAATGATACTCATACCTTAGGCAAGATCGCCATATACTTCTCATTGACCACGTCTACTTTTACTCTCACTTTTTTTTAGCACATTTTATGTTTCTATCTCTAAATTTGTTTTGTTTTTAACTGATTTCTCTCGACTTTACTTCATATGACTCTCATATCCCAGGCAATGTCGCCATATATTTTGATGTGAACTTTTTCAAAAAATTTATATATGCTTTAGGTGTTTGTTATACACATTTTGATTTTTCTAGGGATTTCTCTAAATTTTTGTATGCAATATTCCTCTACCGCGGGCAAATTTGCCAAACAAATTGTTATTGATTAGGTCCATTTTTAATAAAACATGTGGAATTTGCATAGCTCACATAAGATGTTTATTAAACAAATTTTGATTTTCTTACTTATTTTGTTCAAATTTAGCACTCATCATTTTTACACCTTGGGCGAGGTCACCAACTACTTATATACTTAAATTTATGAATGCATGGTCCTCTACGGATTTTCGTTGTAGAAATTGTTAACAGATGTCGCTTAAATTTGACAATTTATTAAATTTATAGAGTCCAGTTTCGATGTTCACTAAACAAATTTTCGGTCACGAGGGCGTCGGGAGCGGGGCGTCGAGTTGACTGCCGGGCGAGGGTAATAATTAAGATATGAATCGGAGAAAAACTCGGTATCTTTTTTAAGTCTTAACACGTATACACCAAAAATTTATTTTTATTATGTGTTGTTTTTAAAGTAATTGAGTCCCAGGCAAAACCGGGTACAAACAGCTAGTCTCCTATAAACTTCTAAAAGTGAATTATATACCCTTATTCGCGTATTAATATATTGTTAGTTATTTTTTTACTGTTCTGAGAGTTATATTTAATAAATTGCAGTTAGTATACATATATAGTAGCTAAAGTATTTTGTAATTGTTATAAACAATTAAAAAGTAATTTTTAATCGATTCTGCCTACATATTTTCGTGAGTGTACATATACTATGCAATAACTGACAATACTTTTTGAGCATAGAAAAGATTCTAGAATAAAATAACTTTACTATTTTTTCAGGTTATGGTCACATTTCACCACGTACAGATTGGGGAAAAGTTACCACCATATTTTATGCAATTGTTGGTATACCATTAATGCTCCTGTGTTTATCAAATATCGGTGATGTTATGGCAACTTCTTTTCGGTAAGTTAAATCATGTTAGGTTATTCTAGTAAGCTTTTACTGACCACAAATGGTCTAGAAATAAAAATTTACAAAAAAAATAAAAAACTTAGGAAAGGTAATCCAAGTATTTTCTATTTGACTCCAAATTGTATGGCAATCGGAGGGAACCCAACAGTGGTGCTTCCTTTTGAGTATAGGGTTTGAAAGCACTATATATGTACATAACCACATTCCAAAAAAAAAACATATTTTTTATTTATTTAATATTTTATTTATTTACGTGTTTTCAGCAAAACATGTGTTTTGGTGAAAAAAAATATATGGGAAAACATGTTCGGCAGAAATGACTCAAATTCACAATAAATTTTAAACGTTGTTAAATATTTAAACATTAATATTCTATATTGTTATTGTTAAATTAATTTTAATTTAAATATCAATATCATTTTGTCATTGCGCTTTTAAGCGGCTTAAAATTTTTCAATTCGTGTAGTTCAATTCGTGTAGTGAACTTGAATGTCGTTTATGCCGACATTTCTTTATTTTGAAATGTTATTAGGTCCATTCGTTTACACCAAAATTTGCACAAATTTGTACAAATTTGTACTGGATTTTACTGAAATGCGTTCGCGTACACATAAATTTGCAAAAGAGAGCATCTACTAAGAGAGTAAAGTGACAGTTGTCAGCAAAAAACCTGCAAATTTTTACTGGAGAAATTTTTGCCAGTAAAATCCAGTAGAAAACAAAAACATATGATTAGATTAAGTAAACAAACAAAAATAAGCATACATTTAGTAATAAAAATATTTAAAAGATTAAAAGCTGAATTAAAAGGGCGGCAAAAACTAAAAATAATTATTTTCAACCTGAAACAAATTAAAGTAGTCAGTTACAATTATTATAGTAACAATTTATCAGTTTTCTAATATCTATGTTAATTGTTTTTATTTACATTAATATATTAGAGATGTAAAGCTAATGAATATATGAATACTTCTTACTGCATATTATTCTGGGTACCGAATATCAAAAATCAAGTATTCATGTATTTTCGTATGTTATTTAACTAGAAACAAAATTAAAAGTCATGTACAAACTAAACAGGTCTAAAATCTTCCCCAAAAGTTTATTTAATAAATACAATTGCTACGAATTTATAATTATTAAAATGCAATGCATCAAGTACCAAAAACAATATATACTGGGTAGTCTAAATAACACTTATTTTACAACACTAAGCTTTTTAGCGCTCATATGTTTGAATTAACCTGCAAGTTTTTGCAATTTTTCCGTTCGTTTACTTTTTTGTGCAAGAGAGTAAAATTTTCATTTTGATCAAAATTTACTCATCTACTGGATTTTACTGGAAAAGTAAACGAATGGACCTATTGTCTGATAAACGTCGCAAACGACAGTCATTTGTAATTAGTCTATGATCAAAGCGGCTGCTTTAATATATTTTTCTTAATTTTTTATATATTAAGTTAAGTGTATTTATAGTTATGAAAAACTTACTGATTTTGTTATTCCTTTTTAAATAGTAAAATAAAAAATAAATGAATTGTTTTTTTTTTGTTGAATATTAAATATTTATATTAACTAACCAATGGAAAATTATTTTACTTTTACTTTTTTTTAACTACTTTTTTTTAACTTCCGAAATTTAGGAAAATGGATGTGTAATTATAGTTTTGTAACGCAGTGTATACCAATTTGTATGGAAAATTTAGAGGTAACATCACATTTTCGCCGCTGAACCGATTTTGCTCATTTTCAATACCAAACTTTTCGGAAAAATGTACATCAATCTACGCAAAAATCAGCTGTACGTATTGCGTTTTCGCGCCGTGATCGCCATTTCAACAGACAGACGGACATCGCCAAATCGTCTTAAAATGTAATAAGGATCAAGAATATATATACATTATGGTTCCTTAGACCTATATTTCGATGCGCTACAAACGGAATGAGAAACTTATATATACCCTCATCCCAGTAAGTGGATGATTGTTGAAACGATGCGTTTTGGAATACCAACCTGGCTCACTTTTATTATCGATTGTGATATGAGCCATTTTCATTAAAAAAAACTATAAATGACCTTTTTCTATGAAATGATGAAGGCGTTATGAGGCATGTTTCATAAATATTTATGAATAATTTAATCATATTTATGAAAATTTCATAAATATAACAGTTCTTCAACAGATTTTTGTCCAATGAACCTGTTTCATAAATGATACATGCCTATACTCCAGAGAACTTATAACGTGATTTTCAGATTTCTATCCAAAGCGGTTTGGATAAAATTAACAATTAAAGATTTGATTAAAATAAAAATTTGATATTGAATAACTTTTTAATTAAAAAAAAATTAACTAAATATTGAATTAGTATATCGCTTAAAAATGTAGTTTAAAATTTACATGATTTGTAGTTAAATTGGTCCCAATTCAATTAAATGAATTTTATATGGATTTTTTTTTTTTTTTTTTGTGTATTTGTTTTTCTTTTTTTAATTTTTTTTTGTACTGCTACTAGGGTTTTAATTTGAGAATTCCTGGGATGAAATTCCTGGGAATATTGCCGATTTTTTCAGTTCACGATTCCTGGGAATGTTGGCCGGAGTTCCCGAGAATTTAGAAAAACACTAAAATAACCGTGTTTGCTACCCTATAAATCTGTAAAAACCAAAACAAAATAAAAATTCTGAACATTTTTCAACTTTTTCATATTTTGTTTAAATTCAATGATCAATCTAAACTTTAATCATCTTCTTAAACACATAAAGCGCATATAGATAATTTTTCCACTATATAAAATCAAATTTTAAAAAAATTTAAAAAAAGTAATATTCGTCTATGTGCTGGCTTTCGAGTCGTTTTCAAAACGCAAAATTTTTTGAAAACGCGTCGTGTGGAAATCGGCGTTCTTAAAAACGCTCGGTTTTGTATATTCTAAGTTTTGTTCCAAAAAATAAATTTATATGTCAAAAGCTTAAAAACATAATTTTAATCATGTATTGTATTTTATCAAAAAAAAATCTTTTTTAAAAATACATGCAATTTGAAGAGATTATTTTTATTTTTATTTTAAATTAAAAAAGCTATTAAATGATTGCTTTTTGACTTAAAATAAATAAAAAACATTTCAAATTTTTAATACTAAGTGTTGTTTTTATTATTTAACAAACATTTCTAATAAAAAATCCACAGTCTATTTACTTTCGACAAGGTACAACTGTTCGATTTAAAACGAGCAAAAAAATTGCGATATCGGAATCTGGCACACCTAATCTTGTAAACTCGTTTTACTTATGCGGTTTCGTTTTCTGGCACATACACGATTAAGAGTGGTTTTAAGTAATAAATATTTATGTACTTCAGAAATCCCGGGAATTGCCGGGAATATGTAATGTTTCCCCCTCTATTACATACACAGAGAGAATTTTCTTGGACGAATTTTAATGAAATTTTTCAATAAACTAATAAAGTTTTTTCACAAAGTGAATGAACAAATTCGTAAACTTTATGAAAATTATTCATAATTGAGAAGGGTTATAAGGTCCATACCGGAATACCTCAGTTGTTATAGGCATACATATACTATTTTTAAGTTCTATTGTTATATCTTTTAGTATTTGTTTATCTTGTAGATCTTATTGTTGTTAAGTACTTCAGTTAAAGATCTTTTATTAATACTATGCACCCAATACAACTATTTAACTTCTCTTAATCCCTTAAGCTTCATTTATTGGCGCGTTTGCTGTTATGTGTGTACACGAACATCTAAAAAGTCACGTAATAGATCACGGCAACGTTCTGTAAGAGGTCATCGTTATTCTTCGCGTTCACAACCGCCACCCTTTCGAAGATCTGTTAAAAGACCAGGAAGTCATGGCGGTGGTCTACAACATGCCTATTCCGATCCAGAACTTAGAACAGCCAGACGTAATGATTGTGATCGTGATTTTGAATATGATCGTAACGATCGTCGTATGCATCGTAGCGAGGCACGTGGTGGTAGTGATCGGCGTCGTGATCATCGTGAACATTCAATGATGATGGCACCACCACCCACACGGGGAAGTACACGGCATTTACCACCATATGAAGAACATCATTATTTACCCGATGAAGAACCATCATATACTCAGACTCTTAATAGGGGAGCACGTTTTAGTAGTCGTCAAAGAAATCGTGATCGTATGCATGATCGTCATACCGTGGAAAGAGAACGTCATCTGAGTAGATCAAAACCACATTTTGATTCCATGGAAGATTTACACGACTTACCTCCCGCCAAAAGAGCCACGAGTGTACGTTCTGTAAGAACACCAAATATACGAAGAGATGAAATATCTAGAGAGTCTCGAGAATCAAGAGAACTAAATCGTCTTAATTCTCAACAGGGTAGTATGCTAAGAGGTAAATCAATGCCTAATAATAATGCTAGAACTCGAGCTAAATCGGTAGATCCACGTTTATCGGCTGCCCACTTTGAAGATGTCGATGAGGAAGTGGTGCGTAAAACCCCTATTATATCAAATCGTTATGCTATTAACGAAATGGAACATCGTGAATCTAGAAGTAAAAATTATTTAAGAAGTCAGTCTATGCCAAGATCGGCGTTTCACAAAAATGGCTTAAACAATCATCAGCATCATTCGTCAAGACAGTATCACGATGAGACACCAACTCAAGTAAACAATCAACATAATGCACGTCATCATTCGGGTTATTCTAACTCTAACCATCAATCTAGACGCGCTAGTTTGGGCCATCAAACTTCTTTAGGACCACCACCACCACCAACGAATTCAAGATTCGGTAATCGTTTGGAATTACCGGAATTTTCTTCTTCGCATGGTCAGCGTATGAAAAGAGGAGCTTCGCCAAGACGTCATGATATCTATGAGGAAGATTATGATGATACATTTCATGATGATCCAGAAGAACATATACATATGAATCGTCGTGGTGGAGGAGGTGGAAGAGATTATGAAGATGATTATTCATCGCGTAGATCAAGTCATCGGAAAAGAAGTCCCAGAAAAGAAAAACCAGGTTAGTTTAAGTACATTAGCGGTTTTCATTTTTGGTGTTATATTTACTACAATATTTTCACAACAAAACGTGAGTTTTTTTTTTTTTAATGTATTTCAAATTTATAAATCAGCTGTGTTATGTTGTTCGCCACATATGTATCAAAAATTATTTTAATTTAAGAAAAATAACAAAATTTACAGAAAAAGAAAAAAATCACAAATTTTTTACTGCAAAATGCTTTCGTTTTAAACTGGGTTTTTCGATATTTTTATTAATTTTTAAGTTTTTTCAATAGTTTATACAAAATAAATTTATCACGCGTGTTTACTAAATTTTTTTGTGTGGTATTTCGCCACAGTGTGGTAAATTTTAGTGCAATACATTTTGTTGTTGGTTCTGGTAAATTCTGATAAATTTATCAAACGTTCACCATTAACCAGATATACAAGGGTTATTTACTACCAAGAATGAATACCGCCGCTATTATTATGCGATATTTTTGTATATTTTAGTATCGTTTATCGTAAGCTCATTAGTACTCTATTTTTTTTAATCGCTTAAAAGTTGTTTAAGTATTTAAGAAATATATATCGCACACCTAGTACAAAAGTGACTCAATCAAAATTTTTCATTTTTCAGAAATCGAAAAAAAAGATTTGCAACTTCAAACCAATTGAAACATAAAGAAAGACATAACTGTTTTTTAGCAACAGTTAACAACAACAAAATAAAATACACTGATATTTTTTTATAGATAAACAAGTATGTTCTGCATAGTTTAAGCATATAAATCCGAAAAATTAAAATTTTGAGTTGAGTCACTTTTGAACTGAGTGTGCGATATGTTGCTTTTTAAGCCAACTGCAGCAATGCCAAACTAACAGTATTTGCTCTCCTATTAGAGGTTAAGAAAAAATGGAACAACTTTTTCGGCAAATTTTGCAATATGTTTTATTATATTGCGTTATTTTTTATTAGAATTTGGCATATGGAGAATTTGAAAAAAAAATCAGAACTAGTTCCGAATTTATAGTTATCCAAAACTGAATTTACCTAAAAATCGGCCGACATTTTTTTTTATTTTTTTATTTACAAAAATAGGTTAAATGATTTTTTATCGATCTGGTTCATAGTGGAACTTGGGTTAGTTTTGGAGAAAATATTAGTTGAATATTGCCCTTAATATATATACCCAGCCAAAAATTGCCAATGGTCTGAAAAATCAAGCACTGGCAGAGCACTTTTTACCAATGATCCAACAAATAAAGTGCTGGCAAAGCACTGTTTTACAACGCTCTGCCAACGTTAGTAAAAAGTGCTTTGCCAGTGATTAATTAACAAAATTTACAACAGTAAAAATAATAAAAGCACTGGCACAGCTCTGGCTTAGATCGCTCTGCCAACGTTCGTAAAAAGTGCTTTGCCAGTACTTGATTTACAAAATTTACAACCGTAAAAACTAAAAGCGCACTGGCAAAAAGTGCATTGCCAGTACTTATTTACAAAATTTAAAACAGTTTACAACTTAATAAAAACAGTGGCACATCCCTTGTTCACAACAAGAGTGGAAAAATTCAAAACTAAATAGCAATTTATGATTTGAAGTTAAGAATATTAAGGTCTCCTATTATAGTCAGCACAAAGTATAGTTTTTGTACTAAAATTTTACTTAAGAAATTTATTTTCAAATTTCTTTCCTTAGTAAAATTGTAGTAAAAAATCGTGCTAACTTATCACAAAAATAATTTGATAAAAAAAAATATTCAGTTATTTTGTAATTAACTTGGCTGAAGCTATTGTTATTTCTGTTCAAATTACCAAAATCATTCAATAAGAAATAATACAACTCTTTACTGAAGTGAATTACTAAGTAGGACTTTATTGGTCGTTTTTGGTTTTGGTACTGGCAAAGCGCTTATTGCCAGTGCTTTACCAACGTTTTAAAAAAGAAACTGCCAAGCCCTGCCCGGTGTTATCATTTTGGCGTTGGCAAAGCACTTAAATTTTCAGATATCCAACGCTCTGCCAACGCTCAAACCACCGTTGAAAGCACTGGGACAATGCTTTGCCGTTCGTATTTTTCTGGCTGGGTATGTATTTCAATATTTCTGCTAATTCTTATTTCTAATTCTATTATATGTATTATTTATTACTCATACGATATATGGTCATATGGTCTTTCTCCTACCCTTTTTCTTATTTTTATTAATGACCTTCTTGGTCAGACCATCAACCCTATCTACTCTTTTGCAGATGACAGCAACATTTGTCATTCATTTTCATTCGATCACAGGCCAAGCTCTTTGGAGATAGAGGGCATGCGGCAGAACATGAATGACACACTCAATCAAGACCTTTCTACAATCTCCGAGTGGGGTCGCGCGAATAAGGTCGATTTTAATGCACGCAAGACCCAATGTTGTATGTTAACCCACAGACGGGCTGTGGAATTGACATTGTCATCTGTAACTATGGATGGTATAGGTATTGAGGAATCGGATACTCTTGATGTTCTGGGCATGAGAATACAATGTGATGTCCGTTGGAATAAGCACGTATTTCAAGTGTCGAAAGAGGCATTCAAGTGTCTCGGTTTTCTAAAACGGTGCAAGACTTACTTCACTCCATCCGATCTCCTTACTATTTATACCAGCTATATCCGGCCAAAAATGGAATACAACTCTCATATATGGGCAGGGGCTCCACTGTCTATTCTGAAGCTTCTGGACCGTGTTCAGGGGAGGGCGGTGAAGCTTATCAATGACAGTAGTGTATCCAACTCTATTGATTCATTGGAGCATCGTCGGAATGTGGGTTGTGTGACACTTTTCTATCGATATTACCATGGGAGATGCTCATCTGAGATAAGTGAACTTATTCCACGAGCCCGAGTTTTTATTCGTAATACTCGCTTATCTAGTAGAGCACATCCGTTTGTAGTTGATTGTCCTGTGTTTCGCACAACGCATTACAGAGAAAATTCGTTTCTTAGTCGAACGATTCGTATGTGGAACAAACTTCCCGCAGAAGTCTTCCCTGTTACTTACAATTTAGAAAAATTTAAATCAAATATCCACAAACACTACTCCCTCTTTCCTCCTTCCCATACCTTATTTTCCTGATCAATACAATGCACTGCATGAGTAGGGGGCATCCCCTGAGTATTGGTTAAATTATAAAAAAAAAAAAAAAAAAAAAAAATTATTTATTACTCATACGATATATGGTCATATATAGATCTATATATATTTCATATGAACAGATATACAAGATATGCTAATATATAATGTACGATACAATGATATATGATATATTACGCCATATTAAAAAAAAATCATAAACTAAGTATAAGATATAAGATATATAATGATATCAAGTTGCATATGAGTATATATAAACTTTTTTCATCGGGTATTTTTAAAAAATAAACACTTTTTTTTTTCTTAAACGCAGAAATGTAAAGCCCAATTTACAGAGCAACCAAAAACTTGTAGTTTGTAAAAGTAGTAAATTAACTAGAATCAGTGCTGGCAAAACACTTTTTTCATACTATGGTAATCACTTTAAACGAATGTATTTTTTATATAAAGTCGTAAATTTTGTGAAGCATATACTGCTATAACACTTTTTTTAAGTGTTGATAAAGCGCTGTAACCCAATGTTTTGCTAGTAGTATTTTTGAATTTATATAAAGTCGTAAATTTTGTTAAACAGGTACTGACAAAGCACTATTTATAAACGCTGTCAGAGCTCATTTAAACAATGTTTTCCCTATAGTACTTTCAAAGACCTTTTTGCAAACGTTGGCAAATCCTTTTTAACCGTTGCTTTTCCAGTGGTTGTTTTCTATAAACACCTAGTCAGAAACTGCCAGTGGTACAAAAAATCAAGAACTGGCATACCACTAGCTAACCGAGGACTTGTTAATATGTTATTGGCGGAACACTTGCTTAAGACGCTTTACCAACGTTTCCAAACAGCGTTTTGCCAGCACTTTTTTACAAAAATGTCTGTGGTCCACAAAAAAAGAACATTGGCAAAGAATTGCCTATGCCAACGTTGATTAAAAAGTGTTTTCTCAGTGCTATCCAGTCAGAAATTGACAACGGCTCAAATGTCTTAAAAACTGGTAAAGCATTTTTTTTTTTCATAAAAATTATAATGCTTTGTTTACAAAGTTTGTAGTCCGAAGGTTCCGAGTTCGATCCAGGTGCCAAGCATACAATTCTTGCGTGATTGTTTTTACACTTTTTAATATTTTTTTTAATACAAAATTGATTTTTATGTTTCTGGAAAAGCTCCTTGAAGCCCAACTTTTTTTGTTTTCCACCGTTGGCGAGTTGATTCCAACTGACCTTATTCCAGTGCCTACATATTTGAGCATTCAACTGTTACCCAGAAGTTCTCATCATTCACTTACACTTATACTCAAAAAGAAAAATAATAGCAAAAATTTTCAATCGCACTTAACTATTTTTGTAATAATTTTTACTAAAAATTTTTATTTTAGTAACATTTTTTGCTATTCTCATTACTGAAATGTGTACTAGTTTTTGTTGCTGATTTTAGCAAATTATTTTACTAATTTTTGAAAATTATTATATATATATTACTAATTTGCTGATTAATTTTAATTTGCAGTTTACTTAATAAAATTTAGTAGCGGTTACTAGTTTTTTTTTTACCAATTTCATTTTACTACAGTTCAGCAGACATGTATAGTTAAATTATCTGTAATAACAGCAAAATTTTCAGTAGCCATTACAGATTTTTTTTCTTAGTGTACGTTTTAATCGATCAAGTAAATATATTTCTCGTTAACTCAGTGGGTAGAGCTGTCGGCTGCAAACTGGCGGGCAGTGTTCAAAGCCCAGCGGGACCAAAAAAATTATAAATTAACTTTTTTCGCAATTTTATTTTAGAAAATCTATTTTTGGACCAGCTATTTTATGATTTTACCAACATTTTGCCAAATGATAAATTTTGGTTTCCCAGTTGTCCGACACTTTTTGAACAGACGAACCTTTTGTCTAATGATGTTATCATTTTGGGGTTCGCAAAGCGCGGGGTTGGAAAAGCGCTTGTTGCCAGCACTTGTACCACAAGTTATAGTGCCTTGCCAGCGGTCGTCCGTTTGTCTTTTTCTGACTGGGCAGTTGTAAATTTTGTAATGGAGGTATTTGCAAAGCACTTTTTGCAAACGTTGACAATGCGTTCCAAATCAGTGCTTTCTCAATACTATTTTAATTGTACCACTCTTAACCAACCAACGCTCTGCCAGTGCTTTGTGTTTTGTAATATCGGCAATTTTTATTTGTGTGTTTTTTTAATGTGCTTTATTATACACGTTTCTCAAAATTAATTTAGTTCAAGCTATTTCAAAGGCACCAACTTTTTTGAATTACCAACGGTGGCAAATTCGCTCAAAATTCGGTTGGCCACTGCCATCAATCGGGTGACAGGACAATACTGTCAAGATTGCTGATACCACGTTCTGCCAACGCATAACCGACCGTCGCCGAAGCTTTGCCAACACTGTACCTATTGTATTTATCTGCATGGGTACACCTATATGGGAACATTTTTCAGCGTATATATACCCAGGTAGAAAAATACAATCTTTAAAACGTTTTAAAAGCATTTTTCATGATGGTACAAGCGTTTTCGGAACATACCAAATTACAAATTTAAAGCGTTTTGAGAATGTGCAAAATGATAACCCAAATTTACGGTCTGAGGATGGTATTTTATAACGTTCTCAAAACATTGCAAAACAAAATTTTTGAAATGCTTTCTCAATCGTTAAATAAGTATTTGCAGAACATTTTGGCTTACAGTTATTAAGCGTTATGAAAACGACCCAAATGATAACCGCTTTGAGGGTTGTAATTTTGAACATTGTCAAAACGCTCGAAAGACAAATTTTAAAGATCTTTATGAATTGTTCATAAATACCAATTTATAGTTTTAACGTTCTCTAAGCGTTAAAAAAAGCTACAATTAAAGTACTTTGTCATTGTTTTCAACACAAATATCAGAATAATAATTTTAAACAATTTTATATATTTACATTTTGAAAAATAATATTTTTATTGAATTTAATTAAAATATATTTTAAAGTAACAAAATATAAATTAATAAGCTTGAAACATAAAAGTATTACTTCAGGGTTTTAAATTAAGGGAAATGTGATTTAGTATAAAAAATATAAACATAAAACATAATTTTGACGAAACGATATTGTGACAACCACAAAAGAAAAAATAGATTTAAATTTGATATATAAAAACATATCAATAAAATCAATGAAATTAAAAATCGAATATTCAAATATGAAAATAAAAAGCCCTCTATTGGAAAATAGATATATTTCATTATATAAAAAAATTGCATAAGAAACCGAGTTCGCATATAGATAGACCCCCTTATGACAGTGTTGTTTTTTAATCAGTAAAATATTTTGTAAAAAAAAAGTATTTCTAAAGTACTATTGGCAAATGTTAGAAAAACGCTTTAACGCAATGGTTTTACATTGGTTTCATTTTATAAACCGTTGTAAATTTTGTACGATAAGAACTTCTAAAGTACTTTTTACAAACGTTGGAAAAACGCTTTGAACCAATGTTTTTACAGTGTTTTTATTTCACAAATATTTGTAAGTTTTGTAGAAAAAGTATTCCTAAAATACTTTGTCCGAACGTTCGAATAGCAATCCAAAATAATGTTTTTTAAATGCTTTTTTTCGTATTATTTGCAATTATCGCTTTGGAAACGCTTTTATTTTAGTACCATCAAAAACAAACGTTTTGAAAACTCTTCGTTTTTTCTACCATCCCAAATTTCTACCTGGGTACTTACAAAGTTCTACAATGAAACAATTGCTATAACGCTATTACATAAATAATAATGAAACATGTAAAATATGATTAAAATAATATAAATAAAGTAACAAAACATTGTAATTTTAAATAGTTTAACTAGCGTTTTATTAAGTTTTGAAAAAGTCCTCTAAAATATTGCTTTATCTGTCCTCAAAATATAGTGCTTTATAAAAGATATACAAGGACTAAAGTACTATTGGCAAATGTTAGAAAAACGCTTTAACGCAATGGTTTTACATTGGTTTTATTTTATAAACCGTTGTAAATTTTGTACGATAAGAACTTCTAAAGTACTTTTTACAAACGTTGGAAAAACGCTTTGAACCAATGTTTTTACAGTGTTTTTATTTCACAAATATTTGTAAGTTTTGTATAAAAAGTATTCCTAAAATACTTTGTCCGAACGTTCGAATAGCAATCCAAAATAATGTTTTTTAAATGCTTTTTTTTCTTTTTTTTTGCAATTATCGCTTTGGAAACGCTTTTATTTTAGTACCATCAAAAACAAACGTTTTGAAAACTCTTCGTTTTTTGTACCATCCCAAATTTCTACCTGGGTAGTGTCGCACAAAACAAAAGTAACAAAACATACGTACATATTTTTGGTTGAATCGATAGTTTACGTTTGTTTTACTCGTAGTATTGTTTTACATTTACGTCGAAACTTTTTTCTATACATAGATAGCGGAAATGAATCTTGATGACATTTTTGACATATTCATGCAACAACATGGAAAAAACGAAAAGTCCACTTTAGCGAACATTCCCTTACTTTATTTAAGACTAATCAAGGATATTTTACTTACTACCTTATTTCAAACAATAATAGTGAATATTTTAAAATTTTATATATTTAGCCTCTTTTACATAGATTTTCATGCAATAATATTCAGGCAATTACAAATCGTCCAGTTATCAAAATTTAGGTTTTGCCATTTAGCGGTTCAAAAATCAAAAATTTCGTTTTTCCAAAAATGTTTTATTGGAAGTATTCATAACACCAAACAGAATTTGCTAAGACTCGCCAGGGAACTTAATTTTCTAATTATTCCTTTTTTAACAATTCGATATTAAATATTTTTACAGAACGTTTACCACCCTCACCCCGTATTATGTCTCCCATGGGTTTCGCTGTTAAAAGACAAGTTCGACGTCGTCCCAGCTTTGATTACGATAATGATTCACAATATGGAGATGAATGGAGTGATTATTATGGTGATATATTACCAAAAGATCGACCGGTACCCATATGGCTATGTGTATTCTTAGTTATTAGTTACATTTTGGCTGGAGCTGCATTATTTTCTTATTGGGAAAATTGGTCATTTTTAGATGCAGCATATTTCTGTTTCATAACATTAACAACAATAGGTAAATCTATGCAAAAAGAAAAAACTTCCTCAATATATGTTAACAAAATAAATTTTAGGTTTTGGAGATTTTGTACCCGCTAAAGGTGTTCAAGAAGAATCAGAACAATCGATAGCTTATTGTTCTTTATATTTACTATTTGGCATCGCTCTCTTGGCTATGAGTTTTAATTTGGTTCAAGAGGAATTTATAGCTAATGTCAAAGAAGTTGCCAGACGTTTGGGCATATTAAAAGATGAAGATGATGAGGAAGATTAAAATGAAGAAAACAATGAACAAAACTAACATATTTATATTTAAAATTAATTTATTTGTAAAGTAAACTTGTATGTACATCAATCAATCATTTAAAATTTGATATTAGTTCAGACTTTGAACTGAACAAATTGTTTCTTAATTTTTTTATTATAATTTATGGGATGATTAAATTCAGTACCACTCAAAATGCAACTAAGACATGGTTTTTGAGATATTCAATTCTCCTCTGGAATTTAAAAACTTTTAATTTGTGAAATCACAAATTTTCTGCTCCGAAAAAGTTTTGGAATTTATAGGCAATTTTTAAATATTAACATATTATTTGTTACAAAACAAAAAACTTTAAACAAAATTAAAACGAAAAAAGCAAAAAAAAAAAAATTGGGAATGTTTTTCATAAATTTTTGTATTTGGGTTTTAAACTCAAACATCCTTATTAATATTATAAAAATGACTGTTGGTTTGTTTGTTTGTTTGTTTGTTTGTTTGTGTGAGCATCACGTCCAAACGCCTGAACCGATTTTATTCAAATTTGACACATAGATAGTGGGCGGTCTGGAAGGAACTATCCTTATTAATATTATAAAAATGACTGTTGGTTTGTTTGTTTGTTTGTTTGTTTGTTTGTTTGTTTGTGTGAGCATCACGTCCAAACGCCTGAACCGATTTTATTCAAATTTGACACATAGATAGTGGGCGGTCTGGAAGGAACTATAGGCTATATGAAATTTTTATATGATGGGCGTGGCACTTTTACGCCCACTTTTTCACTATTTTCGATATGGCTTTACCGATGCAATTGATATTTGGTACCCAGAAAGAGATATCACAAATAAGCACTTTAAGTTATATAAAATTTAGATATTGTGGGCGTGGCACATTTACGCCCACTTTTTTGCTATATTCGATACGATTTTATTCAAATTTGACACATAGATAGTGGGCGGTCTGGAAGGAACTATAGGCTATATGAAATTTTTATATCATGGGCGTGGCACTTTTACGCCCACTTTTTCACTATTTTCTATATGGCTTTACCGATGCAATTGATATTTGGTACCCAGAAAGAGATATCACAGATAAGCACTTTAAGTTATATCAAATTTAGATATTGTGGGCGTGGCACATTTACGCCCACTTTTTCGCTATATTCGATACGATTTTATTCAAATTTGACACATAGATAGTGGGCGGTCTGGAAGGAACTATAGGCTATATGAAATTTTTATATGATGAGCGTGGCACTTTTACGCCCACTTTTTCACTATTTTCGATATGGCTTTACCGATGCAATTGATATTTGGTACCCAAAAAGAGATGTCACAGATAAGCACTTTAAGTTATATCAAATTTAGATATAGTGGGCGTGGCACTTTTACGCCCACATCTTCACTATTTTCGATATGGCTTTACCGATGCAATTGAAATTTGGTACACAGATATTGAGATGACTCATCTATATATATAAAATAGAATGTTTGTTTATTTGTTTGTTTGTATGTATGTATCTTATAGGAGACCAGACCACTGGACCGATCTTCCTGAAATTTTCACAGTATGTAACTGCAACTCCGGAATGGTCAATAGGATACTTTTTTTTGGCCACGCCCACTTTTACGCCCACTATTTCATTATTTGAAATTGTATACACATGATGCTTTAGCCTTGGGATAGAAAGCTAAAATTTTCACCATGTGTTCTTTGGAACATGACAAAATTTCCTGTACTTTTACTTTTTAAAATTTTGCCCAGGAACGTGGTAAAAGGGGGGATAAAAGTGGGAAAAAGTCTCCCCATTAGCGGCCTCACCGAACCCTTTACGATAGATAGCTGAAATTTTCACCATATGTTCATTCGGATATAACCCAACTTTCTGCAGTTTTACTTTTTGGAATTTTGCTCAGGAACGTGGTAAAAAAGGGGATAATAAGGGAAAAAGTCTCCCCCTCAGTGGCCTAACCATACCACTGGACCGATCTTCCTGAAATTTTCACAGTATGTAACTGGAACTCCGGAATGCTCAATAGAATACTTTTTTTTTGGCCACGCCCACTTTTACGCCCACTATTTCATTATTTGAAATTGTATACACATGGTGCTTTAGCCTTGGGATAGAAAGCTGAAATTTTCACCATGTATCACCATGTATTGATACTTGGTACCCAGAAAGAGATGTCACAGATAAGCACTTTAAGTTATATCAAATTTAGATATTGTGGGCGTGGCACTTTTACGCCCACATCTTCACTATCTTCTATATGGCTGAACAGATTTTATTGAAATTTGGTACACAGATATTGGGACGACTCATAAGCACTATTTGCTATAATAGATTAAGACATGGTGGGCGTGGCAGTTTTACGCCCACTTTTTGTTATCTTTTATATGGCTTAAAGGATTTTATTAAATTTTGGTACACAGATAGTGGGCAAACTGAAAAGTAATATGTGCTGTATTTGATTTCGATATGGTGGGCGTGGCACATGTACGCCCACTTTTTCGCTATATTCGATAAGGCTTATGCTATGTAATTGATATTTTCTACCCAGAAAAAGATATCACAGATAAGCACTTTCAGTTATATTATATTTAGATATTGTGGGCATGGCACTTTTACGCCCACATTTTCACTATCCTGATTAATATTACGCCCATCACGCCCAAACGACTGAACGGATTTTATTGAAATTTGCTACATAGAGAGTGAAAAAAAATTACGATATGGTGGGCGTGGCTATTTTATGCCCCCTTTTTCTGGATTTTATAAACGGCCGAACCGATTTTATTTAAATTTGACATGTAGATAGTGGAAGCTCCGGAAGTAAATATATTCTATAAAAAAATTCGATATGGTGGGCGTGGCCCTTTTATGCCCACTTTTTTCGTATCTAATAAAAGGCTAAGCCGATTTTATTGAAATTTGGTGCATAGATAATCTGTCTACTGACAGCCACTATAGGCTATATTAGAATCCGATACGATGGGCGTGACAAAAGCCTAGAGTGGGCTAAAGCGAATGCACTCCGTTTATTATTATTGCAATATTTATTAAATCTTTTTGAAAAAGTTTTTATTTGAATTAAGCCAAGTTTATCCATCATCCCAAAAACTAGGTCTAAGGCACGCTAACAACGTAGCGGGCTGCGCCCGCTAGTTTTTTAATATATTTAAAATAAATTAAAAGTTTTTAATATCAAGTTTGATATAATTTTTATTAAAAATAAAAATTAGGTTTTTTCAACCTTTAATTGTGCAATGAAAATGAAAATTATTCAAGTTCAAGGCCATAACCCTATATTTATTTATTAGGATATTGTCCTAACAAATAATGTAGAGTTTTTGTTTTGAAATTTATTAATTGACCACATGCAGGAATGTGTTGAAATATATTCCGAAATAGATAGTATATCAACACATTCCTTAAAGTGTTCAATTAATAAATTTGAAAAGAAAAACTCTATAGATTATTTGTTAGGACAATATCCTAATAAAGAAATATAGAGTATGGCCTCGAATTTGAATAATTTTAATTTTCATTTTTAAAAATCTTTAATATCTTTAAAATAAATTAAAATTTTTTAAGTCCACCAAAAAGCACATTTTTTCCAATTTGTATAACTGATACTGTACATTATGGAAAATTCTACAAAACATTTAAAGATAATAAAAACTAGCACACTAAACATAAATATACATATGCACAAACAAAAATTAAACGTTTACAATAAAATTACGCCTTATTTTCCTTGTTTTCCTAAAAAAAAAAAAAAAAAACAGAAAACATTTTTAAGATACTAAAACAAAAGCAATGACTTTCAAACAAAACAATTTTTAAGCGAAAATCATTTTATACCTCATTTAACCAAAAACATTTAATTTTTTAGTACAATTTGGTTAAAAAAAAAGTTTTCGTTAAAAAAAAAAAAACTATCAACTTACCTTTAAGTAGGCTGGTGAATTAGTACGTGGTGAATTAGTACGTGGTGAAATAGTACTTGGTGAATTAGGATGCGGCGAATTGTTACGTAATCCTTTGTTTGGTGAATTGCGCGACAATGAATTTCTTCGACCATTTTGTAAAGGTACTTTCAATTGGTTTGAATTGCGATTATTGGTACTTGTTGAAGAAAGTTTCTCTGATATTGCATCAACATCAATAGGTGTAGAATTTAAAATTGTTTCTGCATCTGATACATCGTGTATTGAAATAACACCACATTCGCTTTCACTTTCCTATTTAAATATTGAAAATAAATTTTTTAGTATCTTCTCTAATCTGGAGTACAATTCTTTAGTATTATTGCTGCTTTTAAAATTGTATTCATATGCGAAATTTCGTTATCGAAAGCGACGATAAACCGCTGAATTTTGTTTCATATAGAAAAATACAATCATTTAGAAGACTTTTTTCTTACATCAAGAAAAATTTGCAGTTTCTAATGGACTTTTTTTAAATAAGTAACAAAATTTTGAGATTTTTTCGCAAAAAAAAGTATTATTTTCAATGAACTTTTTATTTAAAAAAAGTATATTCTGATAGTGATAAACAGAGACCGGAAGTTCATGCAAATGCATGTTTTTTCCTTAAGGCTGAGAACAGCGGGGTTATTATGTAACTCGATTCGAATAGAATATTCACATTGAAAATAAAGTAATAAAATCTGCTCTACAATGGGTAAAAATGTAAAAACTTTTAGACAATGATCTAGTAAATGCGAAAAGTAAAAATAGTTGGACCTTTAAGTAGGGGAAGGTGGGGCAATTTGGGACTTTGTAGCTGTAGCACAATTAAATGTCAGTTATGAAATAATTTGTCAAAATCAATTAGACATTTCTGGGGAATGTTAAAATATATTCTAGAGAAACATAACTTTAAAATTTAAACTTAATTTCGCATTACAAATATGTATTCTTTAATATTTTATATCCCAGAAATTTGTACTTATATTCGTTAAATTAAGCAAAGCCATTCAAATCAATTAATTGACAATCAAGTATTTGTATAATATAAGTTTTGGTAAGATAAAGCAAACAAATTTAAAAATATCACATAATATTGGAATCGTCCATATTATTTGTTTCAAGCAAATGGCGATCAATTTGAACTATTTTTCAATTTACTGCTTTAAAAACAATCTAACGGTTTTGGAAAATAAAAACTCCGTTTTATAACAAAAATTTTATATTTTTTATAAGTAATCAATCGTACCTATTATTTTTTCCAACACTGTGGTGGAAAAATATAAAACAAACGTAAGTAAAAATTTAAAGGAAAATTAAATAAAAAGGTAAGGAAAAAAAATTAAATAATTACTAAAATAATATTTAAAAAACACCAAATTACAAAAAAAAAAAAAATAAAACAATTGACCCCAATTATCAAAAATCAATATAAAAATGTACACGACCCAATTTTCTGGTAAAAAAAACCCATCTTAAATATTTTTAAACTATGAGAGAGCTCTCTAATATGTTTTGTATTTCTATTTTCACAGCCAAAATTGGCAATCACGCACGTATTCTTGGGGTATTTTCCTAAAAAGTTTTGCGATAACAAACAACAAATACAAAAAATGAATAATTTAACACTAAATTAAACTACACTATAAAATCATCCTAATATTTAATATTAAATTTAATTAATCCTGGTACTTCTTCGAACACTTTTTCTTATTATGTAGTGATGAATAAAAATGGGTGTTGTTATTTCTTTAAGCTCTAATGAGCAACTGATTTCTTTATTAAATCCAAAATGCTTAGAACTACTTAAACATATTATTATATAGCGTGGATTTCGCAATGTAAGCAAAATCACACGCTAGTAAGTTTGGTGAGTAGTTGACAAACAACATTCCACAAAGTGTGGGTCTCTAGTTACATACAGACGGTATGGTAACGCAGACTTGTCAAACACACTACACCTCCCCTTTTCAGGAAAAAGATTGATCAATTAGAATAGCTTATTGATCGATCTTTTTATATAACTTATTTAATAAAAATATTACATTGCATTAACAAGAGGAAATTTAAACCAACGATCTTAAATAAGAAACTATTTCTAATAACATTGGTTTCAATTTATTATAAAACTTTTTAATGAAAATAAAAAAATGTTCAAAATAAAAGATAATTAGAGAAAGGATTTAAGAGACGATTTAAATTATTCCAATTCATCTTCATAAAAAAAAATTTTGTTCAAAAATAAAATGTATCGCTTAAGTATATAAAAGCGAAATCAACCAACATTTTTATTTCTGTATTATTTGTAACTTATGTTATCATTTTTCTCTATAATACTGTAATTTTCAATTTATTTGTCAAGATCAAACACATCACATGCCTTTCAATTACATGTACCCGCCGGTATGGCCATTACCGCAAGGTCATTAATGTCAAAGAATGCGATGTTTTCAAAAAAAAAATGGGACTTGGCAATAATTGTATTTTCCAGTGTCCAAGTTCATAAGTAATAATTCAGGTAATAATATTGGTTGTTATTAAAGGACATGCGAGAATTATCAGCGATATTTATTATAGATTGTGGGTATTTTAATACCATAAATAATTGCGCTGTGTCTAAATATATTAAGAATTTATCATTAATTAAAGAATGTTTTGCTGTTTACACTTAGTGTAAAAGCTAGTTAACCGAAAAATAAAAATTTTAGATTTACATAATAATTTATAGATTTTATGAGAAAATCCTATTGGCAGTGCAGCTCGTTGATCACTGCAAGGTTAACTTTTACCCTTTTCCTCTTACTGAATCGTTCTATTACTGTTTTCATTATTATAAATTATCCCTGGTGCTACTAATGTCTAATGTAATGTTCGAATACATAAGCAATTTAGTTGTCCTATTCATTTGGCATGTCGTTTTTTTTCTATTAAGTTTTAAGAAGAGGACTCTAATTGCCGGTCTCGGGACCTGAGACGTGTGGAATTATTTCCAATACCTTCAGCAATAGCTTGCCTCAACTTCAAAACACTAAGTCTATTTAATAGACTTGGTATACAACTTCTTCGGAATTCTAGTTCCGGTATTGGGTTTCCTGTCTTTATTTGACACAATATTTAAGCTTTGATCAATTTAAGATCAGAACTCTTAATATTCTTTTGGAATACCCCGGTACTAACAACAATCGCGATTGCGCATTTCTATAATGCTTATCAAAAAGTGCACTTTTTATTATTCCATCCAAACTATATGTGGCCTATTTAACGGGCTCCGTTCACCTCGCCTTGCCGTCTCATTATTCAAGACTTAGGATGATTGAGTCTAGGTCAATATCCTTTTAACAAAGGAGCTGGCTAATGTACCGTATATATATATATATAATTCATCAAGAATTATCTTCATAACGCGCTGCCATTTATTATTTAAAAATTTGATGGACGTCTCCCTCAAATTTATATTAGTCTCTTTTGAAACTATAAGCACCTCTATCGAAATTCAGTAAGGGTAAATATACTGTTAGTAATTACTAACGTATTTGCATCTGGGTAGGTATGTTGTGATATAATGAAGTATAAGAATCAATTTTTGATGATTGATGCATCCGTATAGTCTGCACAAGTGTTGAATCTATTGTTTTTGAGAGCAACGAAATCGAATCAATTTTTGATTCCGAAAATGAGATCCATTCCTGGTTCGTAAGAACCAATAACGTGAATCATACAAATATGACGGAATCCGAGTCTGTATCGCGCAGTTTCATTTAAGTCTACATGAAATTTATAGACGGAAACTGAGTCGAAATTGCATGGTTTCATTTAAGTCATGTAAAGTATATAAATACTTTTAATATGCGGATTAATTCAACGTTATTATATTACGAAATAATCCATAATTGGATCAATTTGTACGTATTACACACATAGTGCGTTGTAAGGAAATGGTTAATCTCAAAAAAAAAAAAAAACAATTGTAAAACAAACATAGAATTTAGCATTTTTCTTCTTCCAAACCATGCTTGAAGAACATTAAGATGGGTTGATTTTGTCCATCAGTTTCACGATATTCAAACAAGTCGATCATACCATTGAAGTCCATAGATTCACAAGTGAAGAATTGCAAGTCCTTGAAGCGACCCAAAATATCTTTCATTAGTTTGGTCATGTTGGTCTTGTTGTCCTGATGGTGTTTTGGCCACACCACCCTTGGAGCACTTGGCGTGTGTCTCCGGCAATGTTTGTTACATTGCATCTTCCTTCATCAGGATGCACTTGCCTCAGTATTTTGTAAATGTAGATGGCACAATTTATCTACGTATTTTTTTTGGTTTATTACTTATTTTGTCTTTTAAATTTATATAATTTTAATAGAAACTAAAATTTTTTTTTTCAAAAAAAAATTTCTAAGTTTTTTTTTATTTCTGTTTTTTTTTATTTCTGTTTTTTTTTATTTCTGTTTTTTTTTATTTCTGTTTTTTTTTTATTTCTGTTTTTTTTTATTTCTGTTTTTTTTTTATACTATTAAAAAAAACGAATTAATTATTAAGTTCAGTTATTATTTAATTAAAGGTTTTTTTTTGAAATTGTTTTATAATGTTTATAACAATCACTTTAACTTGATTTTTTTTTTTTTCAGGGTCAGGTCCTGTTGGACCCAACCCTTTATGTTACTTTTATTATTTTTACACTTCTTGGTTAGCACCAAGTCACGGTCGCCATGTAGTGATGAATAAAAATGGGTGTTGTTATTTCTTTAAGCTCTAATGAGCAACTGATTTCTTTATTAAATCCAAAATGCTTAGAACTACTTAAACATATTATTATATAGCGTGGATTTCGCAATGTAAGCAAAATCCCACGCTAGTAAGTTTGGTGAGTAGTTGACAAACAACATTCGACAAAGTGTGGGTCTCTAGTTACATACAGACGGTATGGTAACGCAGACTTGTCAAACACACTACAATTAAACAAAATCTTTGCACTTTCACTGGTTTTCTAAATGCACGTTCACCAATTTATAATTATTCCGACTTTACTTTAAATGGCACCGTAGTTAACTATTTACTCCTGGTATCTCACAAATTAGAGTTTGATATATGGTGTTAAAATTACGAGTACCCCTCATCACAAAAATTCCCACTTACGTCCAATCAAGTGTAAAAAGGCTCGGACTACAACCAAACGAATCAAAAGCAGCCTTATTTGCCTTGTATTTTCGCTGTGGGATCGGCTGTAGTCCTCAAAATCTAAGTATACAAATTTTCCACTGATTTCAAAATCTAAACTCACCTTTATCCCTGAAAGAATTGGCTCGCTTGTTCCAAATATAAAAATAAAATGGCTTCCATATCCAGTTTTGCAATTGTCCTCAGATTTCCCAGGCATTTAACTTGTCCAAACGCTTTCTTACTACTAATATCACCGCGCAAATAAATCCTACAACCAGCCATTTTTCATCCTATTTCTTAAGCGACCAATTATCTAAACCCGCCCCTAAAATCATTGCTAGCTACGAGGGCGGATCAATAAGTCCGTGACTTTTTGAATGAAACACAGTTTTTTAGCAAAAAAAAAATTTTTTTTGTTCAACATAATATTCTTTTAGCTCAATACACTTAGTCCAACGTTTCTCCAATTTTTGTATCCCTTCCAAAAAATAGGACTTTTCGAGGTCCATAAAATAGGCATTGGTTTGATCAATAATTTAACAACTCCAAACAATCCTTTGAAGTTGTTACACGATTACGTTTATGGACAATTGGAAGCAAACGCGGCACCCATCTTGCAGACAGATTTGTTAAACCCAACTGATTACTAAAAATCGAAACCACACTGCCATATGAAATGCCTATGCCATGGCATTTCACGCCCTTTTACTCTTCGATCGGCCAACACCATATCGTGGATTTTTTCGACATTTTCAAGTGTATTGACCTCAATTGGCCGTCCAGAACGTTCAGCGTTGTACTTGTACTTGTGCGACCACAACGAAAGTCAGTAAACCACTTTTTTACCATTGGAATCGATGGTGCAGAGTCATCACATAATTTATCAAGCTTTTCCTTGATTTGATTGACGGTTTTTTTCCGCAATTATGAGCACTCGAAATTCACTTTTTCCATTTTTAAAAAAATCCACGATGTTTTGAACAGCTGTTAAACACAAAGTAAATGACGGAACTTGCTCAAAAAATTTACAGTAGTCTGTAAACAGGTGGCACTTGATGGGAGCAGTGTTGCATTTCATATAACTACGTGGGAAGTTCGAAAAGTCACGGACTTATTGATCCGCCCTCGTATGTTATCTTTCCTATTCTACGCTATATCTAATACGTAATAATAATTAATTTTCCTATTCTAACTTCTTAATTCTAAATTAACTTAGTACTGACAGCTAGTACTCGCAGTATGTGAAGTTGACAGTTACTTAATTAGACAGTATAACAAGTTAAGTAGAAACGATGAGCTACAAATTTCATTGGTATTGAAAAATTCTCAAGTATGAGTTTTAAGCACTTTGTGTGATATTATTTTACTAGACTTTCAAAATCATAGAGCCACTACAGGACATTAATAATAATACATATACATAATATTTTCATGCTAAAAGTAAACATAAATCAAAAGTTAAACTACGATCTTAAATTCCTTAATAAGTACTGAAAAAATTTACGTGAAATCCAAACTGGAGAAAAGATCACGAAATAATCTGTTTACTTGAAAAAATGTACTAAAATAGCTTAATCGGTTCAAAAGTTTCAGAGTTTTGGCCAACGACAAACGCTTTTGAGCAACTGTTTAGCGGTGGAATTCGCAGTTTAAATTTAAATGTAGACGATTTATATGCACTTAAAGGGTTAAGATTTTTTCAAATTATAATTTTTATTTATTGGTAAAGCAATTATTTATCGAAGCGTAATACGCAATTTGATTATCGGATTTTGCCGATTTTTGAGAATTTTTAGTAATTGTTTTTGTAATTTGTAATATGGCAACACTGCCGAAATAATTTTAAAAATTTGTTGTTTGTTGGAAGAAAATAAATAATTGTCCATATTTAAAAAAAAGATTATAGTGATTTTCTGTGTATTTAAGTTTTTACAAATTTAGAAAGTTCTTGATCTTATCTTTTAATTTTACTAAAAAAGTACACAATGTACAAAAACTTTTTCCCATTACAAAAATGTCCCCATACAAAAATTTTTTAAAAAAAGTGCCATAAAAAATGTACAGAATTGTAATTTTTTAATAATTATATGGCAAGCCTGGAACAATAATTTTTATTTTTAGTTTGTTTATTGTATAGTAAAGACCTCAAATTATCACATGCTTTTTATTAAGTTATTATATCTTTCTGCCATTATAAGCTAACCAGTACGCCGTTAGTTGCCGAAGAGATAAGTTATCTAGTCACTCGCATTAATTATTAATGGAGAATAACGGTTAATTCTATTCTTTTTTGCAATACTATAAAGCGTGTCTCAGCATGCCGTTAGACTGTTGAGTCTAGCCATATGCAAACCGTTCGGATTCCTTTGGAGACATCGTTTACTCCTCCATTGCAAAGGCAATGGTTGTTTTGTGCACGTGTTGGTCTGATGGAATTCGTTCTTTTTATGGCGAATTGGGGCCTCATCTCGCTGAGCCTCCATTGCGAAGGCAATGGTTGTGTATGTGTTGCTGATGTTCCTGTTCGTCTGATTTTAATCATCTTATATAAAATCTGAACTTAGAGGAGAAATCCGGAATGCAAACAAAAATGTTGAAAATAAATTGGATGCTGTATTGTCTAAGATAAGCAGTTATGATAAAGATATAAATACTCTTAAAGAAGATGTTAACAACTGCAATAGAATCATAGCAAATGTTGACGAAACAAACAGTCGCAAAATTAAAGCCTTGGAAGACAGAAATGAAGTACTCCAGAGTCGGTTTAACAAACCGGACATTATTATCAGTGGATTACCACGCGAAAAAATAAATATTAAGAAGGTGGTGCTTTCTATTTTTAAAATTTTGGATGGTAATGTTAATGATTCAGATTTGAATGTATGCTGTTATATCAACAACAGGAAGAGTATTTTAGTAAAACTTAACTGTGTGGTCAAGAGGAATATCATAATGCGCAACTATTTTAAAAAGGGGAGTTTGAAGGAAGCCGAGGTTTTCAACAATAATGGAAAGAATAATATCTACCTTAATGATCATTTGACTGAGAAAGGTGGTAAGCTTTGCAAACTCTGTCGGCAACTACGAAAGGACAAAATTATTGAAAAGTTTCGTATGTTAAATTCTGATTTACCCCGTGTAAAAATCCACTTTAAGGATAATACTGATAAAATTTTCGAATACGAAGAATGCTTGTTGTTTTTTAATGAAGAATATGTGAGGTCTCATGGTTTACAACTAACGGATGAAATCAACTCTCAAGCCGCTGGTGATAATCTGCCTGTACATGATGATGTGTTCGATGATCTAGATGGGGATGACTGTTAAGTTTAGTTGATACATTTATTTATTTTTTTTTATTGGCTTTTCTGAGGGGATTGCATATTGTCTCTTTTTTTATTGACATTGTTAAATATTTTGAAATAATTATTGTATGTTATACTCTTAGAAAGGGTCAGGTATTCATATATTTAGAATTTTTTTTTTTTTCTTTCCTCATTCTGTCTGCACATCTATTTTCTAAATAGAAGTGTTATGACAGGCTTTGTTATTTTATCCCACGAATTAATTTAGTGCTGGTTTTTTTATGAATTTATAAGATGGTTAAACATATTTATATAGTCATGTGTATGGTCGTTTTGTTGCTTCTTGCAGCAGTTTATATGTAGAATTTGCTGTTGTTTCACGTGCTAGCTTTTTTTGTGGGACTGTTGTAAAATTCTGCAAGGTGTCTATGCACATGTGTGAAAGTAGTTTTGCTTAGCTTATTTCAGCACTAAATTAATTCAATGTTATTTATATTTCCAACTTTGTTTATTGGATTTTAAAATATCATGGGATGCAGTTATTGATCTCTGAATATTTCTATGTATCTCATTTATTTTTTTAGGGTTTTTTGCCCCTTGTGTTTTAAATTTTGTTTTTTTGGACAACTTGGTTGTGCTTTAATACTAGACTTAAGATGTTATTTTTTTATTGGAAAATTCTGAATTTTGTAATTTGTAGGTTAAACACTCTTGTTAATATATGGCTTCGGATACACATATTTGATTGTTATGATGTTCCATAATAGGAACTTAGGCCCCGTAATCAGCGATAGTTTGGCTTTAAGGAGTGCTTTCTCTAACTCTGGTAACAATCTTAATATTGCACATGCTAATTGCCAAAGTATAAATCCGTCAACTATGTCTGTGAAACTTGATGAATTGAGGAACATTGTAATTGATTCTCGGTTGCATATTTTGGGATTATCCGAGACTTTTCTTAAACCAGATATGACTGATGGGTCGGTTCATATACCTGGTTATACTGTTTGTAGGAGTGATCGTCCCGATGGTTGGGCTGGTGGTGTTTGCCTTTATATTGTTAATGGTCTTAAATTTAAAAGGGTTTACCATACTCAAACTTATCATTTATGTGAGGCTTTATTTGTAGAGATTTTTCTCCCTACTTCTACTATTCTTGTAGAGGTAGTTTACAATTTGCCTGGCATTGGTCTAACAACATTAGAGACACAATTGGGAGATCTCTTAATGAGATATGAAAATGTTATCATAATGGGAGATTTTAATTGGAATTTGTTTGAGCCTGTTAAAGCCGCCTCTTTAAGATCCTTATGTAATAGTCTCGGTTGTTTTTATCTACATAATTCTCTTCCAACCTACTGGGACTCAGGTAGAGATTCCACATCTTTGATTGACTATTTTATTTTAAATGATTTATCTAAAGTTCACTTTTCTGGTCAAATGGTAGTGCCGGCACTATCTCATCATGCTATGGTATACGTTTCTCTTTCATTTCCAGTTGAAACTCAGATGGAGTTTATAGAATACAGGGACTATAACAGAGTTGACCATGATGTATTGAGATCAGTTGTTGAAAGTTTTGATCTTTCGTCATTTTATGGGAACAATTGTGTTAATTTTAAATTGGACATTTTGAACAAGTTAATCTATGAATTGTTTCGATTTGTGCCTATTGTGAGGATTAGACCTAGACCTAGGAAGGATCCTTGGATGACGAAAAGTGAGGTTGTTGAAGCTAGAAGACTTAGAGATTCTGCCTACCGGGCATTTATGGATAATCGTACGTCAGAGAATAGGAGCGAATTTTGTAGATGTAGGAACAGACTGAAATCTGTAATTCGTAGATTGAGGAGGCGGCATCACATGGAAATGTTTGATGGTATTGACAATAGGGCAATGTGGAGGCTTTTGAATAAAGCATGTTCTGGGAGTAATAGTGATTACTTGGGTGAAGTAGATGTTAATGATATTAATGACTTTTTTGTTTCTAATAATAATGTAAATAATACGTCTACTTTTGATTTTGAGAACTTATGTGGTGGGCTGGATGGATTCTCATTTAACTGTGTTGGTGTTGATGATTTGTGTTTTGCGTTAGGAAAAGTCAGATCTAATGCTATTGGTACTGATGGTTTTCCAATAAAGTTTATTAAAATTATTTTCCCTCATATTTTGGAGCCAATTTTACATTTTTTTAACATGATAATTACTACTTCGACTTATCCAGACAGCTGGAAGTTTGCACGGGTGGTTCCTATTCCTAAGAAGGGTTCTTCGTATAATAATGAGAATCTGCGCCCTATAAGCATTTTACCTTCACTTTCGAAAATAATGGAGCATATTTTAAAGTATCAGGTAGTTCAATATATTTCACAGTATAACCTCATTAAGGACTTTCAATATGCATATAGGGATAAGTATAGCACCTCTGCTATGCTTTTAAGTATAACCGAAAGTGTGAGGGAGAATTTTAATGATGGTAGAAATAGTGTATTGGTCTCGTTAGACCTTTCTAAGGCCTTCGACCGTCTGAATCATGATATTTTGATAATTAAGCTTAATAGAATTTATGGTTTTTCCAGAATGGCTTGTAAATTAATTTATTCATATTTACAGGGTAGATCTCAATTCGTCAGTTTACACGGTTCTAATTCTAACGTTGCCTTTCTTTACTCAGGAGTTCCTCAGGGTTCTGTCATTGGACCCCTTCTCTTTTTAATGTACTTAGATGATTGTGTGGATTGCTTGGATTTACATTTGGTGAAACCTTTTCTATATGCAGATGATATTCAACTGCTTTTTAATAATAGAAGAGAGTTTCCAGAGGTTTTGGAGGCAGTGATCAATTTTAACCTTGCCAATCTGAATGATTGGATGGTGCATAATGACTTTACTATTAACACCATGAAAACCAAGGCTATTATGTTTCGCTCACTATATCGCAGCGTTGTTTACCCCCATATTAGAATGGGTGGTGTGGATATTATGTTTGTTGATAGTCTCAGATGCTTAGGTCTGGTAATTGATGATCACTTAAATTTTGGTCCCCATATTGATGCTATTTCTGCTAAGGTAACTCTAGGTCTGAGATCACTTTACCGCTCTGGACTTCACCTGCCACTCAGGGTTAAACGTATGATCGCACATGCTTTACTCATGTCACACCTTAATTATGGCATTGAGGTTGTATGTGGTACGTTATCCTATAATATTGATAGGCTTGAAAGTGTGCTTAGGAGAATAGTAAGATTTGTTTTTGAAATTGCTCATTATGACCATGTTCGCGTAATTGGTGCTGTTAATGAATTTTTGGGATGTTCCTTTAAGCAGTACCTTGAATTACGTAATATGCTTTTCCTGTTTAAGATACTTAAATTTAATGTGCCACAATATTTGGCTTCTAAATTTGTATTTTTTAGATCTCCGAGGAATACCCATATTGTTTATCCCTTGTTTACTTGCTCAGTTTATGAACGATCATTTCTTGTCAGAACTGCGGGAATTTGGAATCAGTTACCCGAAAATTTGCATGATTTAACTGTTTCCACCGATACTTTTAAAAATAGACTCTTGCGTAATTTTCAGAGGAATCCATATCTGAATAATCGATGATTTTCTTTTTTTTTTTTGAATTTCGCGGATTGGGGCTACTATTTCATAATGGTCATGTCATATTTGTGTACCTGGGTCATATCTTACAAGAGTGTTTTTTTTTTTCTTTTCTCTATTATTAGGGTTGCTATTAATATTGTTTTCTTTATTTTTATTAATAATGTATTATATTATAATTTTTTTCTTATAATTAGTGAAGTATTTTGTACTACTTAGTAATACGCTTTGGCCTTGTAGGCTTATTGTATTACGAATAAATAAATAAATAAATAAATATATATCATGCGTTTCGGGTTAAACGCTTACTATAACTTGGCAATTTGTGTATTGATTATACCGCCATTAACATTTAATAACTCAAAAAATAAAATTATAAGCTAGCAGGTTTTAAATGTAGGTGTTGGTTTAAGGCAACGGCAGTGCAAAAATGGGTTAACTGTGTAGTCAAAATAAATAAAACTTTACTGATTGCGTCGAAGTAAAAAAACACATGCTGCATTTATGTAAGGTGGACGGAAGTACATATTACATCTTACGCAGCAGAATAGTTTTGTTAAAACGTATATATATATATATATTAGTGCGGGTCGATTTAAAAATCGCGCAACGTTCAAGGAAAATCGTATTCTAGGGATCAAAATAAGAAACTTTGCCGAAGGAACCATACCTCTAAAACGAATTCTGATGTCCCGACTTTTGATCCGTAGGGTCAAATTTTGAAAAATTCCACTTTGATATTTTAGAAAGTAGGAGGGATCTCTCCAAGATTATGGGAGCTACTTCTTCTCCGGGAGACGCGCTATTAGATTAATACACAAATCATCATTCTAGGTGCCCGTTAAGGTGTTAAAATTGAAGTTGAAAGAGGGCCTTTTTAGCCGTGTTTTTATAGCAAAATGGACAAATCTCGGGATTGAGATATTTCAGAAAGTAGGAGGAGTCTTTCCAAGATTAGGGTCTATATTTCTTCTCCGAAAGACGCTCTAGCAGATGAATGCATAAATTATATTCGATTGGGTTGGACTCGATTATGGCACTCTAAATGGGTCAAAGTGGGATTTTTCAAAATTTGACCCTACGGATCAAAAGTCGGGACATCAGAATTCGTTTTAGAGGTATGGTTCCTTCGGCAAAGTTTCTTATTTTGATCCCTAGAATTGTGGGCGTTGTGGTGTAATGATTAGCGCGTTGGACTGTTACACGGATGGTCCCGGGTTCGATTCCCGGTGACGACAACATCAATTTAGAAAAGTAATATGTATGAGTTTTCTATCACTTATATGTATCGCTACACCCACCTTCGGTGTTTCCATAGAACTTAACCCCACCGAAGTAAAATAATAAATCAGGGCTATGAAACAAAAAGCTTCAATAAGTTCGCCAACTCTACATCAGGTGGCGAGCAATAACTGTTTTAAGACTTATCATCTCGCGCAATAACAGTGATGCCATGTTTGAAGCCCTTCATCTTTCACCACCTTTCATCTCTCCACTAACCCCTTTCCAAAGAAATCAACACATTAATTAATAGGAAGAAATTCCTGAGTGTTGCTTCCCTTAAAAAAAAAAAAAAAAAAAAAAAAGGTTAACAAGTCTTATTTTTGATTTTTTGGAATTACTGTAAAAAAATAACAGTTATATTGATTTTTTTTTTTCCAATTCATGTGAAAAATCTACTTCCCAGCAAAAATAATGAGAAGCAGTTCAAAAGAAACAACATTTTCATTACACACAAAGTAGCGACTACTGCTGATTTTTCTGATCTAATACTGGTCTTTTAGATCAGTTCCTAAACTTAGCATATAATGTGCTCATATACAAGGCTAACTAGTAGAAATGTCACGAATGTTCGGTATTTGGCATATTCGAATAGATTCGGAAGTTTGTGTCTTTTAATCTAGGTGTTGCTTTGAATTAGTGTTTTCTTACCTTTAAATATGAAAAACAATGATTACAAAATATCAGACTCAACAATAGTTTTCATTCTTTTCAGTTGAACGAAAAACTATTATTTCGCTTTGTTTTTAATGCTAGAAAGCTGTTTAAAAGTTTTTTAATTATAACATTTTAAGCACTCCTACAGATCCATATTATAACTCAAAAATGACAAATTAAGTTCTATTTTTTTTTTTTTTTTTTTATAATTTAACCAATACTCAGGGGATGCCCCCTACTCATGCAGTGCATTGTATTGATCAGGAAAATAAGGTATGGGAAGGAGGAAAGAGGGAGTAGTGTTTGTGGATATTTGATTTAAATTTTTCTAAATTGTAAGTAACAGGGAAGACTTCTGCGGGAAGTTTGTTCCACATACGAATCGTTCGACTAAGAAACGAATTTTCTCTGTAATGCGTTGTGCGAAACACAGGACAATCAACTACAAACGGATGTGCTCTACTAGATAAGCGAGTATTACGAATAAAAACTCGGGCTCGTGGAATAAGTTCACTTATCTCAGATGAGCATCTCCCATGGTAATATCGATAAAAAAGTGACACACAACCCACATTCCGACGATGCTCCAATGAATCAATAGAGTTGGATACACTACTGTCATTGATAAGCTTCACCGCCCTCCCCTGAACACGGTCCAGAAGCTTCAGAATAGACAGTGGAGCCCCTGCCCATATATGAGAGTTGTATTCCATTTTTGGCCGAATATAGCTGGTATAAATAGTAAGGAGATCGGATGGAGTGAAGTAAGTCTTGCACCGTTTTAGAAAACCGAGACACTTGAATGCCTCTTTCGACACTTGAAATACGTGCTTATTCCAACGGACATCACACTGTATTCTCATGCCCAGAACATCAAGAGTATCCGATTCCTCAATACCTATACCATCCATAGTTACAGATGACAATGTCAATTCCACAGCCCGTCTGTGGGTTAACATACAACATTGGGTCTTGCGTGCATTAAAATCGACCTTATTCGCGCGACCCAACTCGGAGATTGTAGAAAGGTCTTGATTGAGTGTGTCATTCATGTTCTGCCGCATGCCCTCTATCTCCAAAGAGCTTGGCCTATGATCGAATGAAAATGAATGACAAATGTTGCTGTCATCTGCAAAAGAGTAGATAGGGTTGATGGTCTGACCAAGAAGGTCATTAATAAAAATAAGAAAAAGGGTAGGAGAAAGAACAGAACCTTGCGGTACCCCTGAATTTAGCTGAAACTCGTTTGATGAGACCCCATCTAAAACAACACGTATAGTGCGGTCTCTAAGAAAACTCGTTATAAATCGAGAGAAGACATTACCGTCACCAAAAGCAACTAGCTTAGTCACGAGTGCCCCGTGCCACACACGATCGAACGCCTTAGAAATATCTAGAGCAACCACTTTACTCTCACCAAAGCGGTGGATTGACCGGCTCCAACGTTCCGATAGAAACGCCAACAGGTCTCCCGTAGATCGACCACTACGGAAGCCATACTGTCGATCATTTAAAAGTGAATTGGTCTCTAAATATTTCACAAGATGGTGGTTAACCATGGTCTCCATCACTTTGGAGAGCGCAGAGCAAATTGCGATTGGGCGGTAATTTTCAGGGTTGTTAGCCGCACCCTTTTTAGGGATAGGCTGGACATTGGCCACCTTCCAGCATGAGGGGAAGATTCCCGCACGGTACGAAGAGCTGAAAAGTTTTGCCAATGGACGTGCCAACGTTAAAGAGCACTGTTTCAGCACCAGTGCTGATATGCCATCCGGCCCCGGTGACTTATTTACGTTAAGATCCGCAAGAACCCTTTTGACTGCCCGGGCCCGAAAGAAAATCGAAGGCATAGTATAGGATACCCTTTCCAGAACGGGCAGTGGTTGATCGCTTTCCGACAAGAAAGAATTTCTTGCAAAAAGTTCAGCGAAAAGGTTGGCCTTATCAACCGGGTCAGTGAATGATTGATCGTCCTTTCAAAGAGTTGGAATAGAAGAACTAGCATTATCCCTTACTCTTTTAACAAACGACCAAAAGGTCTTACTGCCCCGTGGAGCAGAAAGAACTTTGGCACGTAGACGCTGTTCGTATAAAACCTTTTCGCATCTAAGTACCTTGGCACACTCGGTTCTCGCCTTTTTGCGGTGCAGATCAGTAACGGCGTTCTTATTCGAACGCCAATTACTGAACGCTGCCTCTCTGGATCTGACGGCATTTTTGCACGTCTGGTTAAACCAACACTTGTGTTTTGATTTAGCCGAAATATGCTTCGTTGGAATAAAAAGTTTCATTCCTAGCATAATAATATTGACTACCATTTCTGCAGCGGCATCGACGTTGTCGTCGAGAAAACAGATTTTCCAGTTAAAATGCCGAAAGAAATCGTTGAGCTCGGCCCAACGAGCTTTTTCATAGAGGAAAATAGAGCGTTTTGGCGCTAAGTTGGAAACGCTACGAAGAGTAGAATATGAAAAAGATGCAGAAATAGTACTGTGATCCGAATTGCCGAGAGGTGCAAGTATTTTCACTTCGTACTTTTCTGGGTGAGAAGTGAGGAAGAGGTCGAGAGTGTTCCGCGATTGCCCTTCAACACATACATTGTGTGTTGGCTCATTCACCAGCAACAACGATTTCACTATTCGGACAACTCTCCAAGATTTTCGAAATTGAATCGGAAAGGGCATCGAAGCCATCAAGGGATTTAGCCAATTCCGTGTTTGGACTTCTATATAGAAACCCGAAGTGCAATATGTGCGACCTGATGTGGAATTTAACCCAAAGAGAGCTAAATTCCTTATCATTACAGTGCAACTGTTGCTGATACTGGTACACAACATCATTGCGAATGTACATTGCAAGGCCCCTATGTAGAGAAAAAAGGGATAGAAGGTGATACCCAGGTATGTGAAAATCCTGTGGATCAGCATCCTCACAAACCTGAGTTTCACATAAGGCGAAAACATCCGGCCTATGAAAACGAATGTGAGCATATACAGAAAAGTAATTCACTCTCAGTCCGCGTATGTTGCAGAAGTCTATACGAAATCTGCCTGTCATAACAAAATAAGAAAAAAATAAAATCAATGTTCCTTACGAGTGTATATGGGGCACAGTAGTCGAAATTGTTGCTGTAATTGGTTATTTAATGGCCAGTGTTATACCTTTGACAGTAAACAACCAAACAAAAATTTGACTCCCCGCCCCCTATACACCGTAGACAATGGAAAAGGAAAGGACAATGACAATGACACTTATTAAGGAGGCATAAGGCCCCTTGCTTGGTCATTATAAAAAACAGAGCCGTATAGCGAAGGTCAGATGTATTTAAATGTATTGTTGTTTGATGATGTTGATGCTTGTTGTTATTGTTGTTAATGCAGTTGTATTTAAATGTATTGTTATTTGATGATGTTGATGTTTGTTGTTATTGTTTTAAATTTAGTTGTTATTTAACGTTTTTTTTTTTTATATAGATTTATGCATGATGTGTAGTTTAGTTTTATATTATGTTTTGTGTTTGTTATTTGTTTATGGATATGAATAATTTTTGTTTATTTTTTTTTTTAACAGAACGACACTAATAAGGTTTTTTTTTTTTCATTTAAATTTTAAAAGCAAACGGAATTTATAGGGACAAACGCAAACACGACAAGACAAATTTATAAACGTGTTGACAGCACGACGGACAAAACACTACCTCCGTCCTATGACAACCACATCTTAAAATCATGCGTGTTTCACCTCAATTTGCACCACATCTGAATCAGTATATGTGATGATTATACTACATCTTTTTCCACTCTTTTTTGGCTGGGTTGTTAAAATTTTAAAATTGCAAATTTATGGTGATATTATTACACTTATGACCAGTGCTAATGTTTCATTCATTAAAAAAGGATTTTTAACGTAGTTTTAAAAGGGATTTATAAAATAACAGCTATTTTTCAGTAACACTTAAACAATTACTTTTATTTTTGTTTCTAACTTTACAAAACAATTTGAATTGTTAAAGTTGATTATTTTAGATAAAAATCTAAAAATAATAAATTGTAATAAGGAATCTTTAAGAATGCATCTTTAGGAGTCTATATGTCACAGACATATCGCACACCTTGTACAAAAGTGACTCAACTCAAAATTTCAGTTTCAGCTTTCCGAAATCGAAAAAAAATATTTGCAACTTTATACAAATTGAAACATAAATAAAGACAACTGTTTTTTAGCCACAGTTAACAACAACAAAATACTCTGAAATTCTTTTTATAGATAAACAAGTATATTGTGCATAGTTTAAGCATATAAACCCGAAAAATTAAAATTTTGAGTTGAGTCACTTTTGTACTAGGTGTGCAATATAGACATATTTGAAACTAAAATTATCCTTTATCAGTTATTACGGGTCTCTGTCTATTAGAAATATTTATTTTATTATAGAGAATTTTTTCGAAGCCCAAAAAGTTAAAACTTAAATTCACAGAATTTATATATTTTCATTTAAAAATTTTTAAGATTTTATAAAATTTTTAATGTAAAAACTACATATTCTCAAAAATGTAAGCTATATTAAAATTTTAGCAAAATCTAAAGAAATGTTTATGGGAATTTATAAAATTTATTTTACCTCATCAATTGGCACTGTTGTATCCAAATCAGACCATTCATTCTCCTGGCGAAAGCGTTTAACAATTTGCGTATGTGGTGAAGTAGTTGCCAGCACTCTAGGATATGAAAATTTTTTTTTTGATGGTGTTGATCCGGTAGCTGTATAAGTTTTTAATTCGCTTCTTCTAAATGACTCGACATCATTACAACATGTTGTCATTTGTTCTTTATACACTTGTGTATAATCTCTTAGTGAATTTTGTACGGAATCATTAAAACTTTTTACAAGACTTAAATGTTTTTTCACACGTTTTGTGTCGTCTTCTAATGATGAGGAAATATTTTCTGTTTCCAATTTTAACAATTGGACATTATCTAAACGTAAACGTTCAATGTCAGTATAATATTGTTGTGACTTTTCATTTAAGCTATTATGGTATTGAGATTGTGTTTCGGATATTTGATGAGATTGTTTTAAACACTCACTAGACATATTATCCAACTGTATATTGAGTGTTGAGCATTTCGCTACACTTTGATCTATACATAGCTCAACGTCTGCTGTTAGATTTTCAAACATTGTACAATGTGTTTTTAAGTCAGTATTAGATTTATTTTCAAATTGTTGAATATTTAAAGAAGAGTCCTTTACTATATTTATCGTTGTATTTTGTGATGATTCTAATTGTTTAACTTTTGCAGTTTTAGTTTCTAAACGTTTTGTACGTTTTTCTTGAAATTGTAACATTTTTTGTTGAAATTCTTCTAAAAATCTTTTTTCTTCGTCTATTTGAAATTGTTCTTCATCTAATTCCTTTGTAATTTGTTTCAAATCTTTTATATTTTCCAATGAAGTTTGTTTAATAGAATCAAATCTATGAAGAATTTCATTTGATTGCTGTTGTAATTCAATATTATTTGTGGTTAATTGTTGTTTTATTTTGTCACGCATATTGTCTAAAGAAGATTTTTGTTGTGCATTAAAGGATTCCAAGGATTCCAAATTTTCTTTTATTTGTTGTTTAAATTTATTTTCCTCTTTTTTAGTTCATCGAGCAGTTTGATGATTGCAACTTGGTGTTCATTATTTAAATTTTTAAAAATGTTTTTAAATGAGTATTCCAAGGAAAATGATGTTGTTAAATATTTTTCTAGCAAATTATGTATATTTTTCACTTGATTATTGGAATTTTCCAATAGTTTTGAATGAAAAGTTGAGCAATACCCTAAAAAAATAAATACAAAATTTAATAAAAATTGCATTTGTTTAATAAAAATTGTATTTATTTAATAAAAATTGTATTTATTTAAATAACTAGAGAAATATTTTGCTATATCGAGGGCTTATATTTAATATATTATCTTAAAAAAACAGAACTTTACAGGAGATCATAAAAACTGTTTTTTTTTCTTATTAAAAGTGTTTTTAAAATTCAATGTTTTACAATATTTTTTTAAAGCGACTACTGAATCTCACGTACAATTTATTTTTAAAATTTTGCGTTATTGACAATTTTGTGGAATATAGAGGATTTTGCATTTGAAAATATCGATGTGTAAAAAAATTTTATTTGATAAAAGGTTTTGTAAAGTAATAAAAGAACAATAAAGGCTCCATTAGTCTTGCCGTTCCGTGACGTTTCTGTAACGTGCCGTTCCGGATGGCTGTTTTGTGTGGTTATTCTGTTCCGTAACAACATAGCAGCTTTGGCTTGTTTGAGTAGTTGTAATACTATTGTCATGTCACAAAACCTGTTTTTTATGTTATTTTGTACAATTTAGCTTATAAAACTAAAAAAAAATGTTTTTGTATTGGTTGTTTAGTTTTTTTTTTATGTGAGAGCAATCAGCTGTTTTTTGCTGTCACTTAACAAAGTAGAGAAAATTCGGTTTTTAACAGGTTCGTCCGGCACGCAACGCTACATTTCAGACAAACTAACCACACACACTCATTTTCATACATCAAAAAAAAAAATCAGCTGATTCGTCACGGAACGTAACGTACAAACTAATTCAGCCTTAAGTCTGTTCGATTACTCTCCCAGTAAAGTCCAGTAAAAATTACTCAGTAACAAAATTACAGAAAATTAGACAAGTGTACAAAAAAAAAATAAACAAACAGAAAATTTGTAAGAATTGGTAAAATATTTAAAACAGCGATTTTAAATACCAAATTATTAAAAAAAAATAAACTGGTCGTTATGGAAAAGATAAAACTTAATTGAAATTGTCGACCAGAAAAAATTTAGAATGTATTTTAAATTCTTACATAGTTAATTATTTAATATGTTTCACTTTAAATGCATAAACAATTTTAATTTAATTTAATATTTGCTTTTTTTTTATTATTCTGCCAACATTAGTCTTATGAAGCGTAATATAATTTTGTTTTTAAATACTCAGAATTAAATTTATTATTATTATTTAACATTATAGTCTGTAAGGATATAATTCCATACTCAAAATAAAAAAAAATACAAGTATTTTTTTCAATCACATATTTTTTTTTTTCGTACAAATTCTTAATGGCAAAAATTTATCCAGTAAAAACTTGTAAGTTTTTTGGCATCAACCTATCACTTTACTTTCTCTTTTTACTAGTTTTTACTGAGTATTTTGTTAACGAACACCTTCCAGTAAAAACTTTTACAAATTTGTACAAATTTTTGCGTAAGCGAACAAACTCATTATAAGGAATTAGTTTATGACTTCCGTCAATGTTTTTTATTGAAATATATAAGGTGTAAAAATAATAATAAATAGTATTTAAAAACGAAATAACTTAAAAACTATCCCAGGTAGAAAAATACAATCTTTAAAACGTTTTAAAAGCATTTTTCATGATGGTACAAGCGTTTTCAGAACATACCAAATTACAAATTTAAAGCGTTTTGAGAATGTGCAAAATGATAACCCAAATTTACGGTCTGAGGATGGTATTTTATAACGTTCTCAAAACATTGCAAAACAAAATTTTTGAAATGCTTTTTCAATCGTTAAATAAATATTTGCAGAACATTTTGGCTTACAGTTATTAAGCGTTATGAAAACGACCCAAATGATAACCGCTTTGAGGGTTGTAATTTTGAACATTGTCAAAACGCTCGAAAGAAAAATTTGATTGAAAATAGATTGTTTTGAGCAGTTTCTGTACTTAGCAGTCGCCAACCAGCGGCTTGTCTGTGTCAAAATTTTGGATGGTGTTTCAGTTTCAAACTGATATAATAAAAAATCTGTAGAAAATAAATGTTGTAAAAAAATACTTTTTTCACAAGTTATGTACTTATTACCCTTTAATTCTTCATATACTTGGGTTGAACTGAAATTTTCTTTGCCTACACCCTTATTTGGCTTTCCGCATCCACTAAACTGTTGTTGCAACTCGTTTGACATTATAACAGAGAGAACAGCTGCAATCGCAAAAAAAAGTATTTCTAAAGTACTATTGGCAAATGTTAGAAAAACGCTTTAACGCAATGGTTTTACATTGGTTTTATTTTATAAACCGTTGTAAATTTTGTACGATAAGAACTTCTTAAGTACTTTTTACAAACGTTGGAAAAACGCTTTGAACCAATGTTTTTACAGTGTTTTTATTTCACAAATATTTGTAAGTTTTGTATAAAAAGTATTCCTAAAATACTTTGTCCGAACGTTCGAATAGCAATCCAAAATAATGTTTTTTAAATGCTTTTTTTTCGTATTATTTGCAATTATCGCTTTGGAAACGCTTTTATTTTAGTACCATCAAAAACAAACGTTTTGAAAACTCTTCGTTTTTTGTACCATCCCAAATTTCTACCTGGGTATAAAAAAAAAAAAATAACATTTGTTAAGATTTTTAGAAATATCTAAAGTGGGCTTCTAAGGTCATTTGTTTTCAAAATAAATAAAAGACTATTTATTCATTTTTTCATCCGACGTTTCGTTGGATATTCCCAACATCCTCAGGGATAATTTTATTAATAAAGGGTCCGCCATCTAACATTTTTTTTTTTCAACTAGTGCTATTTCGTGAATGGTAACACTGAGCTCATGTCTGATTTGACAGATAATTAGTTTTATCCTTCCGCTGAACGAATATGGTTGTGTATGCGCTTAAACAACGCTGGGAAATATTGCGACATTACTTTGAAAATCATGGTAATGTTGCAGAATGTGTGCGAAAATTGCGTACGGATTTTGGAAGAAGAGAAGCACCGTCAGCTCCGTATGTTCGTTATCTTGTGATTTGACACCGTTGGACTATTATTTGTGGGGTGCCGTCAAAGATAAGTGTTACGCCAACAAGCCAGAGACAATTGACGCTTTAAAGGACAATATTCGTGAAGCCATTGGTGAAATACAGCTGCACACAATCGATAATGTGCTTAAATATTAGACCGATCGTGTAGGCTACTGCATGGCCAGCCGAGCCAGCCATTTGAATGAAATTATTTTCCATTATTAACCGGAAGGATTGTTCTTTCAAATAAAAAAAGAAATTTGAGAAAATATTCAGTAGTTTTTTTTATAGCATTTTCAAAAAAAAAAAAAAGTTATTTGGCGGACCCTTTATATAGTCTTTTTTGTCAAATTTTAAACATTTAATTCACAATATATTTTACATATGCACAACATAAAATTAGTTTATGTGGTACTAGTTTTTAGAGGATTTTACTGTGATATTTACTTTTATTTATTTTTTACATTTGTTTTCAATTAATTTTATGTGTTATGTTGTGTATATGTAAAATATATTGTGAATAAAATGTTTAAAATTTGACAAAAGAGACTATATATTAATAAAATTATCATTGATGATGTTGGGAATATCCAACGAAACGTCGGATGAAAAAATAAATAAATAGTCTTTTATTTATTTTGAAAACAAATGACCTTAGAAGCCCACTTTAGATATTTCTAAAAATCTTAACAAATATTTACTAAAAAGGTCGATAATACTAATAATCAATTAAAAAATAACATTGTTCTTTAACTTTTTTTAAGCTTTTTTGGAGTTTGTTTTTTATAGAAAAAATGGTATTCAGGAGGAATTACACAATTCAAATCTTGTAAATTCTTCATTCATTTAATTGTATTAAAAGTGGACCAGAAGACTTTCGGTTCACTGTAACCTTTATATGGTTTAATACGAAAAGGTAGATCAATGTGATCAATAACAAAATTTATTTTACATTTGACGCTGCCATATGGACGCTGCCACCGTTCTTTACACGACCTGGGGTCGTATTACGGCATATGTGATCGTCATTTAGCTATCAAAATAATTTAGCTATATAAACGAAATTTTTTCGATCAGAGATATTGTAGGACCGAACCTTGATTGGAAATAAATATAAAACTTTGAATTTTTGTTATTAGTATTTTTTTAGTTACTGATTAAAAGAACAGTTTTCGAACGATTTCATTCGATCACCAATGTCGTAATTTGGCCCCTGGTCTAATGGATGAAAAACGTATAAGTTTGTCATCATCGTAATTATGAAAAAAATTATAATTTAAACAAACTGCATCGAATGGTTTTACTTCAATAAAAAAAATTCGATAAAAAGTTTTTGGAAAGTCTAAAAAAGTTATGTTTTTGTGAGTGATTGCACCTGGGGTACATTCTCCATCCTGCAACCATAGCAGATTCTTTGGAAATATTTCCACAAATGGTAAACATTTGCCAAAGACAATACATACAGTAAAACGTATCAAAAGCCGACACTCCTACACCTCTTCTTAAAGAACAAATCAAACATAGATTAAAATGGCTTCTCATTTCCGCTGTCTTTTCTAAACTAATGTAGACCCATAATTATAAGGTAATCATGTCCAAAGCCCACATAAAAACTGACACTTTTAAAGTAAATCCAATTGTGGAATGTGAACCATGAGGTGGGGCAGTTTAACCGCTTTAGGTTGCTCAGAATAATCATTTTTCAGAAATCGAAAAAAAATATTTTAGAAAGAAATACATAACTGTTTTTTAGCAACAGTTAACAACAACAAAATACACTGATATTTTTTATAGATAAACAAGTGTATTGTCCATAGTTTAATCTTATAAAACCGAAAAATTTAAATTTTGAGTTGAGTCACTTTTGAACTATGTGTGCGATATATGCCTATAGGAATAATGGAAATATTAAAGTTATAAAACCAAAACTACAATGTGAGAATTTGCGATTTTCCAAGATTGTCCTTTCAATTTCCTTGATGATACTATACTCAAATCAAAGGTATTCTTATGTTCTTTTTATATTTATAAACACAGAATTATAAAATTTGGCCAGAGTCGTGATATACATACATAATTTATTAAGAAAACAAATATTGCAATTGAAAAAAATTTTTGTATTTTTGTTATATAAAGAGATAGAGGATTTTTCAATCACAAAAATGAATTGTTTAAGATAGAAAAATAACAAAATGGTAATAAAATTGTAAAAAAAATATAGTTCAACTTTGAAATTGACATTATAGATGAGGCATATTTTACTGATCTGCATGCATAATTTAGTAAGAAAACAAATATAACACAAAATTGAATTGTTTGGGATAGAAAAATAAAAAAATGGTTATAAAATAATAATAATAGAAAAAAAAAGTTGGCATCACTGATCATGAAAAGATAATTTATTTTGCCGTAGTATCAAAGGAAAATAAATAAAAATAAATAAATGATATTTTTATAATAAAAAAGTTTTTAAATCGTGATTTTTTCAAGTGTGGAAGCTGAGGTTTATAAAGGTTTATTGATATTGTGTCTCTGAGCCTGGAATTAATTTTATTTCGTTATTGCTGAGTGCCGGCCATTATCTGTTGCTGTGTTGCGTGCTTGTTTGTTTTGTTTATAACAACCAATATCATGGCGCCTACAACAAAAACTTATAAATGTCCGGAATGTAAAAAAAATGTTACTAAACAAAAACCTTGTGTGGGATGTGGTTATTGCAGTGAATATTTCCATCTGGAATGCGGTGGTGTGCCCCAGGATGAATATAAACTGCTGCTGAAATATTCTAACCTTAAATTTATATGTAGACATTGTGAAAAGGCTCCGATATTTAATTTTCAAAACGAAGTACGTAATGGCTTTATGGAACTGGCTAAATCAATGGAAGAAAAATTACAAGAATATAAACAAGACCTAGATAAAGAGTTTCAAAGTAATCTGTTGAAATTAAAGGATGACTACAACGATATTATTAGCAACATGCGTAGTGATCAGACGCCTGTCATTGAGGCAATAAGATCTGAATTGGAGACAATAAATTCTGACTACAAACATTGCTATTCAATGCTAAAGCAAGTGGATAAAAGTGCCTACGATAAAATTCAGGCTTTGGAAACAAAGAACTGCATTCTTCAACGGAGGCTTAACAGGGCTGATATAATTATTGCGGGATTACCAAAAAATATTCAACATTTAAGGGATCCTGTAAAAAAAATTGCTGAGATATGTCGTGTTCGAGTTGCAGATGCAGATATACACCATTGTACTTATTTTGCAAATCGAAGATCAGTACTAGTTAAATTCAATTCTGTGTATACCCGTGATTTAATTATGAAAAATTTTATTAAATTATCAAACTCTATACGTGCCAAAGATGTAGTTGGGGGTAACATAGATAACAAGGTGTATTTGGATGACCACCACACCCCAGCAGCTTCTAAATTGTTGTTTGTTTGCAGAAAGCTACGTGCTGCAAAGAAAATTCACAGATACTCATTCATAAATACGGATATCCCTGCTGTTATGGTAACTTTTCCTAATGGATCAACTGAAAAGTTATATATTCAACAATGTTCAGATTTATTGAATGGGTTATACAATGATTCGGCTGGAGGTAATAATCGAGTGGTTTTAGCTAATATGGCAGATTAGTTGTGTTTTTAACACAGTTGTGCAAAACTTCAAGAAAACTGATTTTATTTATTTGCTTATTTATTTTTGTTTAACATCCTTGATACTAGTAATTTATTTTTTTTTTCGTTTGTGATGAATGTTAATGATAACTTAGGTTTAATTATTTCTGATAATTCTTTCTTGCGGTCCCTATTCAACGGTAACACTAATAGTCTTAATTGTGCTCACCTTAATTGTGGGAGTTTCAATTTAAAACCGAGCTCTACTAAATTTAATGAAATTAGAAATATTTTTGAGGGTAGTTACTTGGATATAATTGGTGTAAGTGAAACTTGGTTACAACCAAATATATTAACTAATGTGGTTAATATTAATGGATATAATTGTTGTAGGAGTGATCGTCTTGGGAGTAAGAGGGCAGGGGGTGTGGCTCTGTATATATCTAAGAAGATTAATTTTAAAGTTATATTTAAAAGTAATTTGTATAATGTTGCTGAGTCATTGTTTGTTGAAATAGATTGTAATGGGAAACAGGTTTTAGTTGGGGTCGTTTATTTGCCTCGTGGCAATTTTCTTGAGTTTGAGAAGTCGGTTGCTGATTTACTTGTTAAATATGACAATATTATTGTAATGGGTGATATGAATAATAACATGTTTGATATGAACAAGGCCATTTTGGCTCGTGAGGTTTGTAGTAGAATGAACGTTTCTTGTTTTCACAATTCTACTCCAACCCATTTTGATATTAAGTCTAGGACTACATCTTTATTAGATTACTTTTTAGTGTCTAATCCTGACATGGTGACTGGATCAGGTCAGGTTCAATGCCCGGGAGTGTCTCATCACTCCCTTATTTACATCTTATTAGATTTTCCGGTAGATAGAAATGATAAAATTGTTCAATACTTTGATTATAATGCTGTTAATCCTTCCTTGTTGGAGGAAGTAGCATTGCATACCGATTTTTCAGATTTGTATGTTACATCTAGCGTAGATGAACAACTTTTGATTTTGGAAAATAACCTTGATATTGCACATGCAGTTGTGCCTTATGTAACTCGTACTGTGGCACATGTACCGGATACTTGGTTTCAGTGTCGTGAGATTCAGAATTCAATATTGAAAAGGAATTTAGCATATGAAGTATTTCGAGGTAATAGAACTGATGGGAACTGGGCGGCTTATTGCAGAATACGCAATAAAACTAAATCAATCATTAGGAAGAGAAAACGCATAGCTCATGCTAAATTATTTAATGGCTTGGACAGCAAACAATTATGGAATACGTTAAGAAATGGTGGTGTGGTAGAGAATAGCTCGTACACGGACCTTGTAGATGTCAACAGTTTAAATGAAACTTTTGCGGCCAACCAAATTGATGATGAAATTTTTGATTTTTCTCAAACTTCCTTTCAAGTAGAAGGTTTTTCTTTTAGGTGTGTGGATTTAAATGAGGTTTTTGAGCATTTATATGCTATTAAATCCAATGCTACAGGTTGCGATGGATATTGTTTGAAATTCCTAAAACTTGTTATGCCATATTATGGTGGCCACTTTTTGCATGTGGTAAATACTATTTTAACAACATCTGAATATCCAAATTCATGGAAGGTTGGACGTATTGTCCCTATTAGGAAGCATGGTGACTCCAATAACCCTGAAAATTTAAGGCCAATATCGGTACTACCTGTGTTGTCAAAGATAGTAGAAAGTATTATGAAGAACCAAATTACTTGTTATTTGGATAGAGGCAGTTTGTTGGACGATTCTCAGTATGGCTTCAGAAGAGGTCATAGTACGTCGTCTCTTCTTATTGGTCTTACCGATACCATCAGAAGTAACCTGGCTAGCGGTAATGTTTGTATCCTTCTATCCTTGGACTTGACTAAGGCATTTGATAAGCTTAGTCATAACTTGCTATTGAAAAAATTAGTTGAGTTATTTTCTTTTTCTAAGCCTGCGGCTTTATTAATTAAATCATATCTTTCCAATCGTGGTCAGTTTGTTTGTTCAGGGGAAGAATTTTCATCAATTTTGCCCATAAAAAGTGGTGTTCCCCAGGGTTCGGTCATTGGACCCCTTTTGTTCACAATGTTTTTAAACGATTTATTTTGCAACTTAAATGTTGGTAAATGCTTTGCTTTCGCATACGCTGATGATATACAAGTCTTATTTTGTGGCAAGAAACAGAATGTTCCTGTTTTTCAGTCCATTGTAGATCATGGTATGCAGTGTATTTCCAACTGGATGTCTAATAACAGATTTTCTATAAATGCTATGAAAAGTACGGCCATGTTGTTTACCCCTACCCGCAACTGTGTACTGGATATGACCATATCCATAGATAAAGTTGCTGTTGAATTCTGTGATCGTGTGAAAATTTTGGGGGTAATTATTGACAATGAATTGGATTTTGAATCTCATGTATCTCACCTTGTATCCACAGTTAACTTCAGTCTAAGGAGACTGTATAATATTAATTTGTATCTGCCATTGCATGTTAAGCAGAAAATTGTACATGGCTTAATAATGCCTTTATTTATGTATTGTGTGGAGGTGTATTCAGGTACAACTGCATATATTATGAATCGGCTGTACATGCTGTTTAAAAGGGTAATTCGTTACCTATATTCTTTACGTATTCGAGATCGTGTTTCTCAATATGTGGAACGGTTCTTAGGAACATCCTTTTCTAATTTTATTAAGATTCGTTCACTACTTCATTTTTATACAATCTTTCGTAATGGTTACCCCACATTTTTAACTATGCTCTTTACATTTGCCAGGTCCTCGAGATCTTTTCAAATGATTTTACCCCGTAATTCATCATGGCTGGAGCATTCTTATCAAATACGTGTTATACGCTCATTTAATTCTTTACCCATAGCGTTAAGGTACTTTAACGAAACTTATTCTACCCACAAAAATAAACTTATTCAGTATAGTTGCTCAAATGGCATAATTTAGTTCGGTATAAGCAATTGTCAAAAGGGACAGCAAGGATTATTATACATATTATTTTATTTTTTCTCTTTTTTTTATTTTTCTACGTTTGTTATATCAAGCATAATTTTTTATTTGTACATATTTACTTATTTTTATTTTTTAAGTAATTAGTTTACAATTGTGTGGATTATATTAGTGTGTGATATATTGTATTTATTATTTGGCCAATTGGGCTTACAAATTACAAAATGAATTTTTTTTAAATAAATAAATAAAATAAATAAATACTCTTTATAACGAAATGAAAAAATATACTTCTACTCTGAAATTTACATAATAGATAAGGGATATTTTGCCATCAAAAACGCATTTCGTGAAACTTTAAGATAAGATTATATTTAATATAGGCCGTCGATATAATCTTTTACATTCTTATTATTTCAAATTAAACGGTATTATTTTTATATTTTAAACATTTAGATCCAGTTTTTAGGATGTAAATTAAATGTCTGTTAGTTAAGCGTTAGTTAAGCCAAGAATTTTGTTTTTCGAATGTAATTTAATTTATATAGGTTTTAACAAAGGTTTAACTCAGCCTGGTTGGTCAGTTAAACTGAAGTATAACAGCTGTTAGATAATAATGTTTAGATGATGCAACATTGTAACATACATATTTTCAAATAGAATATAAAACGCTACCACCTTTGTAAGGCAATTGCAACCGGAAATTTAAAATGTTGTCAAAATCAATTTGGCATCATCGTGTTATTTGACATTTCTTAAACTAGAACTTAAAAACAGTTGGCGCAGCTTAATTCAGTTTAATTTTGTTTCGGGATTAACTTAACAGGACAATAAACTAAGTTTAATAATTGACATCATAAAAACTAGGCCTTAATGGAGTCATCATTTTACTTACCCAATTCTTCTTGTATGAGATGAGAATGAGTTTGTTGTTTAGTTTGTAATTGTTTAAGATTTTCATCCATTGATTCAAAATGATCATGCATACGTTCAGAAAATCGTTCACAAGCTGTTTGTATCTTTATATCTACATCTTTACGACGTTCAATGGTACCCTGATACAAAAACGAAAAACAATATCACAATTAGAAGAAAGCAAACATTTTGATTTGAAATTCATTTTCCAAAACTTACATGTAAAGCCTCCGTATCTTGTGTAGCTATTTCTGCCACTTCCATAATTTTTGTAGCCTGGTTTATAAGTTTCTCTTCAGTCTTTACGTGTGATTCTAGCAATACTTTCTTTTCTTTATATCTCCGTTTTGTGTGAGTCAATACCTTTTTTGTTTCCAACAACGTACCCGTAGTTTTCTTCAAATTCTGTTCAATCTTATTTAGCTCTTCGGTTTTTTCTACTAAATTCAAACTAACTTCGTTGAATATTTTCTCCTTTGATGATAATTCATCTTTCAGGGCTTTGAGTAATAGCATTTTTTCATTTAATTCACGATTTTGTGAATCCATTTTTAATGTCATTTCATTGTAGGTTTCTTCGGCCAAATATATGCCATTTTTATCTCTCGCTGCCATTAGATCACGTTTGAGTTTATCAATTTCTTCGGTATATTCTTTTAGTACAGTTCTCTTGGTGAGTTTTTGATTTACTTCTGGTTTATTTTGTATATTCTTAGCCCGATGTGCATATTCTAGGGTACTCAATGTTTCTTCTATATCTTTGTGGCCCGGTGAAATGGTGGCAATTATAGAGGTTTTTGTACGACCACCTATAAATTAAATATTTTTTTTTTATAAAAGTAAGCTCCAAAAAAAGGAACGTACAAAAGTACAACAAAAATTTTAAGGAGTTTCAATTCTATTAGTGTTTGGAATCTAGTGTTTTTTTAATAGAACTAGATCTGTTTCAGAGTTTTCGCATAAATGAAGTCTTCAAAATTTAAAGCTCTAAAAAAACCAACATTAACAATTCAAATTGTTTTTATAAATTAAAAAAATAAAAAAATAAAAATAACAGAAATTGTTTAAGTGTAACTATCAAATAACTGTTATTTTATAAATCCCTTTTTAAAACTACGTTAAAAATCCTTTATTAATGAATGAAATAGTTTTATGTTGAAAAATCTTCACTTTCAGTTTTTCATTCATTTTATTTTTTGCTCATATTTTTTAACTTTCAGACCTTAACCAATACCAAATGGAGTTACTATACCTGGGAGATACAGTCACTAAAAAAGTAATTTCCATTCGCTGCTTGTTGAAAAGTTGTAAAGTGGTTTACAAGTAAAACCAAAATATCCCAATTTTGAAATTTTGGTTTAATGAAAAAAAAAGTTTTGAGAAAAGTATTTAAAAACGGTGTAATTTTATTTGATCTCATCGCACCAAAAACAGGATACGAACATCACAAACTTTTAAGTAATTGGAGAAAACTGTGAAACATAATAATATGCAAAAATAGGTAATACTTCTAATTGGTTGTTATATTGGTAAAAACAATATTGGCAATTAATTTTGCGGCTGGTACTTCCAAAACACATGCTTTCTAGTACAATATTAGTTGTACTTTTGGTTATTTTAAACGCGGTGGTTTTTACAAATTAGCAGTGGTTTGCCAGTACTATTTTTTTTAGCAATTTCTACCTGTGCACAGGTAGAAATATACAAATTGCACAGCACTGGCAAAGCACTGAAATGTTTGGTATGAGTACTAGATACCAGTGATTTCCAAATGTCCAAATGATAACACCAGTCCACGGTGGTGCCAATGCTTTACGAAGCGTTCCCAGCGCCTATATAAAAAATTAAGTACTTTCCCAACACCCAAATAAACAAAATTAAGTACTTTCCCAACACCCAAATGATAACACATTTCCAAGCTGGTGCCAATGCTTTATAAAGCATTGGGAAAGCATTGGAAAAACACCTAGAAACATTAAAATCAAATGGTTTCCCTATGCCTAAGATAAACTCCACACAGTGGTGTCAATTGGTGAAATTATAAATAATAGTAATTTATTCCATAAATAATTTTGAAGTTGGCCAGAAAATTTCCCGTTTCCAAGGAAACAATTCACAAAAATTTACTCCAAATGAACATGAAACACTACCAGAGAAAGACAGTAACCAAATATAGTAAAAAACAATTGGGAGAAATACCAGCAAAATGCAAACAACTAACAAAATCCTTCATAAAAAAAAAATGTTTCGAATAATTTTGAATGATGGAAAATACTTTCATTTTGCTTGGAACAACGGAAGTATTAATTCTGGATTTTATTCTGATAACTTAAAAAAAAAAGTCCCGACAAGGTTCGGTATTCGGCAAAAGCGAAGTTTGAACCAAAAGTACTAGTGTGGGCGGGCGACCATTTCGGCAAAAGATATACCACAACTTTATATCCGGGATTCAAAATTTGTAAACGCGGATGTTTAAATTAATATATGATAAGTAAAACTGGGAAAATTGATCAGAGATAGACACTATAAAGGTGACATATTATGTTGGCTAAATTTAGCAAGCTGTCATTATGCCAAAAAGAAGTTGGAATGGCTTAATGCTAAAAATATATCTTTTGTACCGAATTATGCAAATCCTCCAAAAGCACGTCCCATTGATAACATTTGGATTATTTTATGTCAAAAAGTGTATGAAAATGGTTAAGAAACCAAGTTCACTGAAGAATTGAAGAAAAAATTGAAAGCTGTTAAAAAAAAAAATTGACATGAATGTCGTCCAAAGCATGATTGGAGGTATCAAGCATAAAATACGCCAAATAGAATCTCAACCAGTTCGCTCTCTACAAAAAAGAGAATTTATAGTCTATAATGTGTTATAAATAAAACTATTAAAAAAAACAATTAGTTTTTAAATTACAAGCGTTTTAAAATTTTCCAACTACTAAATTGGCATAGGTTACATCAACATTTTATTGCAATCAGAAAGGACCCATCATCGGTCACTCCTTTTTAGAAGATTTATAAGAAATATTTCTAAAACGATTTGTTTTTTTTTTTTATTTATATATTACTTGGTGTAAAACAAATCCTTTAATTTTAAAATTAATTTACTCACCCAAAGACTCCTGCAACAAACGTGTCAATTTCGATTCCCTATATGGTATATGCGGTGTTCTCTCTACCAAGGCTGTTATTACACGACCCAATGTCAATAAACTTTGATTAATATTAACAGTTTCTCTAACACGTATCCCCTTTTCATTGCCAGCTTTAGACACATTTTCACTACCAGCCAAATCGACTAAATTTAATTTACCAATTTTTAACATTTCTTCACCATCATTGCCGTTTTCTTTGATATGAACGAGTATGGAAAAGACTGTGTGAGAACGTGATGACTGTGCATTCATTAATGTGGTGGCGGTCTTACGGCGTTCTTTACCCTTTTCCAATAACTTGTAAACATCATCTTTACTATGAACCGGAATCTCCTCAAGACCTTGAATGATAACGGATCCTTTTTTAGTACTATCATCATAAATACGTATCTTGGTTGAATCGTCTGAGGAGAGTAAATCGCAGAGTTCTTCATTATATAATTCAAGATAAGAGATGCGCATAGAAAATTCTAAATTTAGCATACGCAATCCATCAAAGAGATGACATAAAGCACGTGGTATTATACCAATATCTGAATCCTGTTATATAAAAGGAAAAAAATAAATAAAATTAATCTCTAATGTGTGATCATCCTCAACAAAAAAAAAACTAGCGTTACAACATTTTATTAGTTTAATTTGGCTACACACAAAGTATCTTTTAAAATCAAGGTCTTATTTTGATTTTTCTACCTGTTGTTAACCCTTTAATGAAAAAGATGTTTAAAAGAGAACTTTAAACTTGAAACGATTAAAGTATATTAAAAAATATGACGCAACATAAACGAGTAAAATAGTTAAAGTTGGGCATGCCGATTATATGATACCCTTCACTAGTATGGTTGAAGCAAAGACCACAGGCTCGGATCCAGGAAAAGGGAAAAATAGGACATTTCCTCCCCAAAATAAATTTTTTCAATACAAAAATGTGAAAAAGATTAAAAAAAAGTTAGTTAAAAATACTCTATCTAGTTTTCCTCCTAAAAACCTTTTTCTGGATCCGCTCCCGAGAGACAATAAAAGTTATGAATTTAATTTTAAAAAATCACAAAGTAGATTTATTTTTTACAGTTTACAGTTATAACGAGCTTTCAAACTCCGTATGTTTACAAAAATAAATCAAATCAAACGAATTAGCTAGGTCGATACTAGTATTTCGATCTGACTAAAGATCTCATCAGAACTTGAAGTTTTAGAAAAGCTAGAGCCACCATAATAGGCAGAGCTTTAACAAAAAACCTATTAATCATCAATTTTGCTCCATTCTTGCCTTCCTAGTAATCAAACACGTGGCTAGAGTATTTTCCTAACAAGCATCATGACGTTACTAAACTTTGAAGACCAAAAAATATTCTATTTATATAAAAAAATTTAGTTTTTACTCTGGCTCGTTTTTATATTAATTTCAATTTATATTTGTTTTTTAAATAAAACACTTATAGTAGTTGTCTCCCGCATAAAGTGCATTTCCTTAAAACGCATTTTTTTCCAAGTTTTTAACATTAAAGTTGTACTATTTAGTTGACCAATAATACTGCACAACATATTTTAAATAAATGTTTACTTATTGTGTTCGTTATTTTGCGAATTTTTATGTGCAATTACGTTAAAATTTTAAATTATGTTAAAAAAGTCAAAAGTTATAACCCTAGTACACACACTTTCTGTTTCTAATAACCCGATTAAAAAAAATGTATATTATAATTATATAAGTTTGCATTAGTTTAGTCCAAATTTGATAATATCAGACTAAATTACGTCCGAATAATGGCACGATACAATTTAATACGATTTGCTTCAACGTCGTTAATCCTTTTAGACTTTGGCCACTTGCAAAAAAGTTAATTTACATTTTACATTGAACAAAATTTAAAACTAAATTAAAAACTCCCAATGTTACCAATGAAATAAGTTCTTTTTTTAGGGTTCCTACATCTTTTGTGTATAAGGTGTAGAAATTTAAGAACCAGAAAGAAAACAATTAAAAAGACAAATAATATGGTTATTTTTGTATATAAAATTAAACACAAAATGATATAGGCAATTAATTGTACTATTGTATTAATGTAATACATATTTATATCCAAAATATGATAAACTCTGCATGGGGTAATATACAATAGTGTGACTCTGCATGGGGTAATATACAATTGTATCCAAAATTTAATTTTGTTTTTTTTTTTTTAAATATGATATAATATCTAAATATATATTATTTTTTATTTTGCAATGTCTAGGTATATATAACGTCATTACAAACTGAATTAGTTTTAGCGTGTCCTAAATGAAATATACAATTATGTATTGAGCGAGATGCGATAAGACGCAACTATATAGGAAATCTTATTAAAATTTTTCGACGAAATTAATTTTATATATGAATTTATATAATTATGTCCGGTTAAATACACTGGCATACAAAAACTTTTAAGTGTATATAAAATAATGTATTATTTTATGCAAACGTTGTAACTCGGAAAATTAAAGATTTATAACCGTCCAAAAAACTATGTATTTTTTATTCGTGAACTCAAAAGATTCAGATTTTGTAGGCAAATATCCTGTATAAAGTGCCTGACACTTACAACATTTTGAACTTAATAAAATTGGGATATGAGATAAAGGAGAAAAAATCCCATGTTTGGGTTGTTAAAAGTGGCAGTCAAATTTAACACATCTTTGTATGAAAATATGTTTACAGTTTAGGAAATTTAGACTTATTCAAAAACAGCGTTGGAGAACAATTTATTCACTATTTCTCCTTTTTCATATATTGGACTTTTTTTAAGATCGGAGGGAGCTTATCGGGGCTATACTCCATGTATAGTATTAACAAAATCGTAAATTTTCCAAGGAAGCGTTTAAGCTGCGTGACTATTCCTTAATTTTTGCTGATGATTAAAATTGTTATTTTTTTTTTTTTTTTCATATAAATTAATAATCATATAATTACAAATTATATACTATTACCCTAACCGAGCACTATGGTCTTCGGCGCGTTGTAGCGAAAACAGACCAATGCCTTTGGTGGGAATCGAACCCACGACCCAATCACTGATAAGCCAGCACGCTACCAACTAGCCTACCGGGGCGCACGTAGATTTAAATTAAAAATTAAATTAACTATCACTATCAAATGTAGTTTGTGTCAATAATAACAAATATGGCATTTTGGAGGGTAAACATCTGTCATTATAATTCAGTATTCGATAGACGCAAAAGTGTAAACACACATTTTTTCAATCGCTATAATAATGTCGAATTTTGTTCGTAAAAAAGATGTTTTGCGGGGAAGTATGATAACCATCTTTCATTTGAAGAAAACGGCTGTTGAAAGTTAACGATTGTTGGCAGAAGTTTACGGTCAACATGTACCAACTCGATAAACTTGTGAACGATGGTTTGCGCAATTCAAAAGTGGTGATTTCGACACGAGAAGATAAGGAGAGGCCTGGTCAGCCGAAAAAGTTTGAAAATGAGTAATTGGAAGAAGCATTACTCCACGAAGATTGTTGTCAAACGCAAGAAGAACTTGCATTATCATTGGGAGTCACATAACAAGCCATTTCCCTACGTTTTAAAGCATTGGAATTCATTCAAAAGCAAGGAAATCGGGTCCCATATGAATTGAAGCCGAGAGACGTTGAAATTTTGCATGTCGAAAATGCTGCTTGAACGCTACAAAAAGAAGTATTTTTTGCATCGTATTGTTACTGGTTATGAAAAATTTATACATTACGATAACCCCAGCGCACAAAGTCATATGTTAAGTCCGGCCATCAACGCCGAATCCGAATATAAATGGCGCCAAGGTAATGCTCTGTATTTGGTGGGATCAGAAGGGTGTTTTGTATTATGAGCTGTTGAAATCGGTTCAGACGATCACAGGGGACTTCTACCGAACACAATTGATTCGTTTGAAGAGAGCAATCAACGAAGAACGACCAGAATATTCGACCGGACACGAGGCCATAATCTTCCATCATGACAACGCTCGGCCACATGTTGCAAAAGCGGTCAAAAACTATTTGGAAAACAGTGGATGGGAAGTTTTGGCTTACCCGCCTTATAGCCCAGACCTTGCCCCTTCTGACTACCATTTGTTTCGATCGATGCAGAACGTATTTTAATTATTATCTCATTTTTTTATTATTTTATTTATATCAAATTTTATTTTTAAGAGAAGCACCGTCAGGTCTGTATGTTCGTGAGACGAATTTTGCATAAAGACCTTGGTATGACGCCATACAAAGTCCAATTGGTTCAGGAGTTGAAGCCAACTGACCATCCAATGCGTTTTCGACCGTTTCGTTGGACCGATCGTGTAGGCTACTGCATGGACAGCCGAGGCAGCCATTTGATTGAAATTACTTTACATTATTAACCGGAAGGATTGTACTTTCAAATAAAAAAAAAGAAATTTGAGAAAATATTCAGTAGTTTTTTTTTATAGCATTTTCAAAAAAAAAAAAATTGTTTGGCGGACCCTTTAGTATAGAATTAAGAATCATATTCCGGTAACAATCAGCAAACAGCTCACACATTACAGACATTATCCAAAACTCCATTTTATGAAAACATTCTACAAATTTAAAAAAATTCGATTCGATTACAAAAGTCGAAGATACAAAGAATTTAAAATCTGAACTTTGGAGTTCCATAACTCGGGAACCGGGTGTCGCCCCCAAAACTAAAAAGGTATTTTTGAGTTCAACATTATTCTATGCTCATTTCTACTGACCGTCAAAATTTTAATCTAATCCGAGTTGTGCCCGTAAACTCCAGTTTAGTCATTTCTTTTCATTTATTTAAAAAAAAAATCTCATTTTTATTTTATTTGTGTGTCCCTGCGGTTTTCTATTTGATGTAAGGGCAAAAGTGCAGTTTACGGGGTTTTGGAAATCAAAAAAAAAAAATACATGACCCCCTCCAGAATAAAAAAAAAAAAAAACCGAAATTATTTTTGGGAGGGGCTCGGCCCCGGGAGGCCCGTGGGAGGCAAAAAACAGGGGGCCATAGTAACAGGGTCGTATGGGTACTCAAATTAAAGGAAATTGTCTCACGATTTCAAAAATGATATTTTTTTTCGGATCCATAACACCTATTCCAAATTAGAGCCATTATTCGACCAATAGTAATATACGAAAAAAAGTCAAAAATAAAATTAAACAAAAACAAATAAACTAATGTTTACTTTGAACTAGTAATATAATTGAACATTATTTTTTTTATATTCTTAATCTGTTTTAAATATATTTTTGGGGGTTTTTTACTTAAGTTTATCGCATAGCCGGCCTTCGGCCGGGCTTAGGGGTTTTTTTACTCCCATCAGTCCAATTCTCGGCTTCGCTGAGGCTTCGCCCCGGTATGCGTAGGAAGTTGCTTTGATTAGCAAAGTTTTTCTGCGTAACCGGCCTACGGCCGGGCTTAGGGGTTTTTTTACTCCCATCAGTCCAATTCTCGGCTTCGCTGAGGCTTCGCCCCGGGATGCGTAGGAAGTGGCTTTGCTTAGCAAAGTTTTTCTGCGTAACCGGCCTACGGCCGGGCTTAGGGGTTTTTTTACTCCCATCAGTCCAATTCTCGGCTTCGCTGAGGCTTCGCCCCGGGATGCGTAGGAAGTGGCTTTACTAAGCAAAGTTTTTCTGCGTAACCGGCCTTCGGCCGGGCTTAGGGGTTTTTTTACTCCCATCAGTCCAATTCTCGGCTTCGCTGAGGCTTCGCCCCGGTATGCGTAGGAAGTGCCTTGCTAAGCAAAGTTTTCCAAAAAACCCGTTTCCGTTTTTTTAACCCAGGGGGGCCAGGCGCCATAAAACGATTGTAGAGGGCGCTTCGTATCATGGATCCAAAAAAAAATCATTTTTGAAATCCAGATGAAATTTCCTTTCATTAGAGTACCCCCACTTATATGTTACTACGAATACCGGTTTTTTGGCCCTAGAGGGCCCCAGGGGCGTCAGCCCCCTTAACCGAAGATAGAAAAAAATTTTCTTTTTTCATTCTGGAGAGGACCATGTATTTTTTTTTTTTTGATTTCCAAAACCCCGTAAACTGCACTTTAGCCGATGTAAGTGTGTATAAAAAAATAATATAAACTGTACTTACATCTTCCCATGATGATTTCAATTCCGCGCACTCATTACCCACCATGGTGTGTGTCTTGCCTGTACCTGTTTGGCCATAAGCAAATACAGTGCAATTATAACCCGCTAGTACCTCTTCGATTAGGGGTGCTACAACCGACTTATAAACCTCCACTTGTTTTGAGTCCTGACCGAAGGTTCGATCAAATGTGAACTTTTTGGTTAGTTTTGATTCCAATGTATGACGGACTACCAGTTCTCTGGGGGAGATAACGTCTACAATTTCGGCCGAACGTATACATATTTCACGATGATTTAATGGTCTAAATTTAGGCAAAATTGGGATTAGTCCTTTTTCGATAGATTGTTGATGACCTTGTTACTTACCTACAACGCACATAAACTTGTATATTTTGATTAGTTTTTCTTGGCGGCTGCTGCGAATGGTTTAAATTTTTTTCAGATGTATTCATTTTTATTTATGCTAAAATTATGACCTTTTTTTATTGTTTTTAAATATCAATTGACTGCGTTTTTCTTTTTTTTTTTTTGTCCTTTAGTTTTTTTCACTTTCACACTTCAAGCAACGCGCTACGAAGAAATGATGGGCAAATTCGAAAAAACCGTTCATTCGTCAAGTTTGTTTTGTTTGGTTTCGTTGTATTTGGGCATAAGTGATGCCAAGTTTATTGTATATATATTAATGCTACCAGACTTTTACAAGTCGTCAGCTTATTATTAGTTGGACGGTAATAAAAACAGTGTTAATTAACAACTTAAAAACCTTTAAAAATAAGTACATTTTTTAAATAAAATGATTAATGTAATGAATAAAAAAACACTTTTGATAACACATTAATGTAACGAAACATATGCAAGCAATCATGAAAATTAACGAGTGTTAAACCAAATAAAATGGCATTTCTTATTGGAAAAAAAATTCAATTCGTCATCCAGTTACTTATTTTTTGTTCCCGGCGATGATAGTTTGGTATGGGACCAGAAGAGCAAAAATAAATATTGTGCTTCTAAGAAGTCATCCAAAATAAAAAAAACATCATTTTTAGCAAAATTAATATTGGTTCTTCCGCTCGTAAATTAATAACTTATTGGAAACATTTTCAGTTTGATGTTATATTATTTATTTTGTTTTGTTTACAAAATGTTGTTGTTGTCAAGACAAAATCCAGTTTGCCTGCCAAAGTTTCTTAAGCTGCATATACATTTAATATCGAAATCCAGTTCAAAATAGATTTCGATAATATGGTAGTGTATAAAATGATAAAAGAACTAGATTTCTTAATCTAGCTTACTGTAAACGAAGGTTATTTGTAACTGGATTTAACTCGATTTTAAACCAGATTTCGTGGAAGTGTAAATTCAATATTAAACTGTATATCGTGGGTAATGTAAATGCAGCTAACACCTTCTATATCGTTTCTCTCGATATCGACTTTTTAATTTATACGTCGAGACCAATAATAACCTGACGATATATTAAAAGTGCTGCCAGTTGATCTGGCATCCCTGATCAATTTAACGAAACTGACATTGAAAAGTGCTGCCAAATTCTAGATCAATATAGAGCTTCCATGTCGCTGCCATATTTGTGGAGCACTATTAAGTTATCATTTCACAGTGGATATCAAACAAAACAAAACGTGAATTTAAGAAAATTGTACAAACTATAGTAAAATATTGATAAATAATTAGTAAAACAAATCAAAATCATGGTTAATACAAAAAATATAAAGAATTCGAAAACGCTTACCAAAACGCACCAAAATAAATTTAAACAAAGAGCAGGAGGATTGGGTGGCGGTGGTGCACCTTTCAAAAAGCAGGCCCATGGAAAAGCTGGCTTTGCGAAATCAAAAGAAGCCCAAAAACACGTAAAAAATGTTTAAAATTAACATTGCTTTAAGGTTTCTAATTAAATATAATTGTTCCATTTTTTTTTTATAATAGGAAAGAGCCAAAAAATTTCAAGAACGTCAAACACAACGTGCCGAAAAACAAAAGGAATTGGAAGTAGAGCGTGCCAAGGTCAAGCAAGAAAAAGAGGAAAAAATTAAACAGTACAAAAAGAAACGTTTGGAACGAACTAAAGCATTGAGTAAAAAAACCCATCGTGGTCAACCTTTAATGAAAGATCGTATGCAATTGTTATTGAAACAAATACAAGATATGAAAAAGAATGGTTAAGATTAATGTAGAGAAGAGGAGTTGTTTAAAATGATTTTTTTTTTTAGTTTTAAGATTTTTAAGGAATATATTTGATTTTATTGAAAAAAGTTAAATTTCTTAGTGAGAAAAGTGTTTAAATTCAGTACTTTTTTTATATTTAACATTTCGCTTAACCCTCTAACCGCTAAAAGTGCCTCAAGGCACTTATCACAAAATTCGAATTTACCAAAAAAGTATTTTTTTTTTTAGTGTAAAATAATAACGGTGACTTAAGAAATGGACCTATTGACATTTCTCTTTCAGGTTCTAACGCATTCTGACGTTTGGTTTCGTTTCTGTTTGCAGTTTTGTGAGACAAATCATATTTAAAACACGTAAAAGTTTTAACGCAATTTTATTTTTTCAATATAAAACTGGTTTATAGACAGATCTTGTTGAGATAATTTTTTTGGAAAGGTAAGGTATTCATTCTACTTTACTTTTATATATGTATTTGTGAATGTGAAAAAACGAGTGTTAAAAACCCAAAAAACTGATAAGTGCCTCAAGGCACTGTTGCGGGTTTTTGCTAAATTTTTCGTCGTCTTCTTTGCGATTGTTCTTCGTGCAGCACATTGTATATTAGGTCTGTCTGCGTACACATATTTTGCATCATTTTGTGCAAAATGTTGTCTGCGTACTCCAAATTTCTTGCAGCGAGAGAGCCAAAAAGAGAATTTTTTGACAGTTGGAAGTTAGAGAACTTGCAAAATGTTGCTGGAGAAATTTCTTCTTGCAAGATTTTGCAACTAGTTTGAACAGCTGTTTTTATTTACTGTTTGAATGAAATAATTTTTGTGAAATGAAAATGAAAATATGGTATCAATCTCTTCTTTGGAAGATTCTCTAGCAGATTAATGCATCAATCATAATTGTGGGTGGGATTCAAGGGGTTAATTTTTAATTTCAAAATAGGCCTATTTTGCGAAAGTAACAATGTGTGGGATGAACATATCTAAGGAAGTAGGAGGAGCTTATCCAAGATTTTGGTATCAATCTCTTCTTTGGAAGATTCTCTACCAGATTAATATCACAATCATATTTGTGGGTGGGGTTTAAGGGATTAATTTTTAATATCAAAATAGACCTTTTTTGCCGTATTTTGTGAAAGTAACTATGTGTGGGATGGACATATCTAAGGAAGTAGGAGGAGCTTATCCACGATTATGGCATCAATCTCTTCTTTGGAAGATTCTCTACCAGATTAATATCACAATCATATTTGTGGGTGTGGTTTAAGGGGTTAATTTTTAATATCAAAATAGACCTTTTTTGCCGTATTTTGTGAAAGTAACTATGTGTGGGATGGACATATCTAAGGAAGTAGGAGGAGCTTATCCACGATTATGGTATCAATCTCTTCTTTGGAAGATTCTCTAGCAGATTAATGCATCAATCATAATTGTGGGTGGGATTTAAGGGGTTAATTTTTAACTTCAAAATATTCCTATTTTGCGAAAGTAACAATGTGTGGGATGGACATATCTAAGGAAGTAGGAGAAGATTATCCAAGATTTTGGTATCAATCTTTTCTTTGGAAGATTCTCTACCAGATTAATACCACAATCATATTTGTGGGTGGGGTTTAAGGGGTTAGTTTTTAATATCAAAATAGGCCTTTTTTGCCGTATTTTGTGAAAGTAACTATGTGTGGGATGGACATATCTAAGGAAGTAGGATGAGCTTATCCACGATTATGGTATCAATCTCTTCTTTGGAAGATTCTCTAGCAGATTAATGCATCAATCATAATTGTGGGTGTAGAAAGTAGGAGGAGCTTATCCAAGATTTTGGTATCAATCTCTTCTTTGGAAGATTCTCTACCAGATTAATACCACATATGCTAAAATTTTTTTGCTTTGTTATTTCAATTGTTTACACACCGATCAGCTGTTTTCTTGCAAGATTTCACTGGATACTGTCTGCGTACTTTTTGAGATATTTTCAGCCGACAGAGTAAAATTGGTCTTACTCTCCCAAAAAAAATTACTGAGTATTTGCTACTGGAAAAGTACCCAGACAGACCTATTTTGACAATTTTTATACGTCCCTCCCATTATTGGTTTATTTGCGTGCAAGGGGAATATATGCCCTGGGCACAATGCGAGTAAACCGTATTCAAAATTGTAAACTTCCGAAGGATAATGCCATCAAAAACCAACCTAGAGGTTACTCCGTTGAATTTGTGGGATCTGCCTATGGAATCGAAATCAGCAATGTTTTGTGGAAAGACAACAAGTGTGTGCGATTGGCTTCAACTTACGTTGGAACTGAGCCATTTGCAAAAACAGATCCCGACTTGAAAGTGGCAAAGGTGCTTCCCTATAATCGTAAAATAAAACAATATGATGAAATTGATTGTCCTCAAATCATACGGGAATACAACAGCCATATGGGTGGTGTGTTCGAGTAAAGACCCACGATGCTATGATTTGGCTCTTTTATCATTTCATCGATATGGCAACGACTAATGCCTACATTTTGCATGCCTACGACTGCAGCAATAGTTCAGCTAAAGCACAGAAGTTGCTCCAGTTACCACAATTTCGAGGAGAAATTGCTGCTGGTCTAGTGACATATACAACTAAACGTGCATCTGGTAGTCCAAGCAGTAGCTCAAAAACTCCAGTAAAAAATCCACAACCAGGCAGTTCAAAAGTTGGCGATACAGCAAAGCATCCAGTTGATGATATCCGTTATGACAAAATAGGCCACTTTCCAATATGGTTACGAAAGGAAGGTGGTAAAAGATGGTGCAAACTATGCAAAAAATCACAAACACAGTGCGTGTGCTCAAAATGTGACCTTCATTTATGCTGCTCAAATGCAAGAAACTGTTTTTATGATTATCATCATAAAAAGTAAATCTTTTAATTATTTTTGTATACTTTTCATTACATTTTCCAATAAAAACTTTTCATAAATCAAAATGTATACCTCACTATATTATTTTTACCGAAACCGCCAACAGTGCCCTGAGGCACTCTTTAGCTTTTCTCACCTAGCTCTTAAATTAAATTAGCAAATTAATTTCTAATGATTTTTTTGTGTTTATTAGGTAATAATTACCCTAGAAAAAATTGTGTGAGTTCAATTTTTTTACTTTTAAAGATTTGCCATTTAGAGGGTTACATTTATTTTCATAAAAAACTTTTTTTAATTTATGACCCAGCAAGAACAGTGACGGTCATATGACCGGTCAAATGACCGGAACTGCTGATGAAAATATCCATCAGCGCGTAGAACAAAGTTTCTATCATTTTCTTAAGGGCAATATGAAAAAAGTGATGGAAACTTTGTGTACGTGTGATTTTGCATCTTCCTCTAATTTATAAATTCATAAGTTAGAGGAAGATGCAAGATTTGCATGTGTTAGTTTCGGTCATCCATTTCTTGTAGGGGAGTGATCCGAGTTTAGTCTACAGTACACTTAAGTATAACCATGTGGGCATTCTATAGCACAATCGATAGTTATCATCTGCTTTTCCAAGTTAAATATTTACCATATTTTACATAAAAATCTAAAATTTATTTTAACAAATTTGGCTCAATATTTTCTTCTTTAGCAAAGTTTGTAATAATATCCCACCCAGCAAGAACAGTGACGGTCATATGACCGGTCAAATGACCGACACTGCTGATGGAAATATCCATCAATGCGTAGAACAAAGTTTCTATCATTTGCTTAAGGGCAATATGAAGAAAGTGATGGAAACTTTGTGTACGTGTGATTTTGCATATCCCTCTAATTTATAAATTCATAAGTTAGAGGAAGATGCAAGATTTGCATGTGTTAGTTTCGGTCATCCATTTCTTGTAGGGATAATATCTAAATACGAAAAATGGGCTATATTTTTTATATATATTTGCCCCCATTGTCCAAAATTAAAAAAAAAAACGTCAAAATTGAAAAAAAAATATTAAAAATTAAAAATTATTAAAAAATTAAAAATTATTAAAAATTACCGAATTGAAAAAAAAAAAATTGTCAAAATTTAGAAAACCGCCAGAATAAAAAAAAATTCTCAAAAATTAAAATTTTAAAATTTTTTTTTTTAATTTTAGGTTAAGTTTTAACTATTTGTCGATTTTTTTTTATAAATTTTGACGATTTTTTCAAATTTTGTGGATTATTGCAAATATAAGCGATTTTTTTTTAACTTTAGCGTCTTTTTCCAATTTAAGAATTTTTTTTTTTTTAATTTTTACTTTTTTTTTATCTAGGGATTTTTAAGTTTCGGCGATTTTTAAAATACATATTTACAATTTTTAAATTTTGGCGATTTTTTTAAGTTTTGTAATTTTTTTTTTTACTAATTCGGGACGTTATAAAATCGCTAATTAAGATTTAAGCGATTTTTTTTTTCAATTTTAACGTTGTTTTCAAGCGATTTTTAAAATATTTAAAGTTTTTTAAATTTCGGTGATTTTTTCAAGTTTTGTATTTTTTTCACTATATTCGGGACGTTATAAAAATGCTAATTAAGATTTAAGCGATTTTTTTTTTAATTTTTTTTTTTTTCAATTTTAACGTTTTTTTTAATCTAGGAATTTTTGAAATTTCGGAGATTTTTTTTAAGTTTTGTATTTTTTTTACTTTATTTGGGACTTTATAAATCGCTAATTAAGATTTAAGCGATTTTATTTTAAATTTTTTTGGCGATTTTTTTTTTAATTTTAACGTTTTTTTAATCTATGAATATTTAAAGTTTTTTAAATTTCGGTGATTTTTTTCAAGTTTTGTATTTTTTTTCACTATATTCGGGACGTTATAAAATCGCTAATTAAGATTTAAGCGATTTTTTTTTAATTTTTTTGGGATTTTTTTTTTCTATTTTAACGTTTTTTTTTAATCTAGGAATTTTTGAAATTTTGGAGATTTTTTTTAAGTTTTTTTTTTTTTTTCACTTTATTCGGGACTTTATAAAATCGCTAATTAAGATTTTTTTCGGCGATTTTTTTTTTCAATTTTAACGTTTTTTTTAATCTAGGAATTTTTTAAATTTTTGCGATTTTTTTTAAGTTTTTTAATTTTTTCATTTTATTCGGGACGTTATAAAATCGGTGATTAAGATTTATTCACAAACATTTTTGCGTCTTCTAAAAATCCTATCTGTTGCCGTTCAAATTCAGATTTAACTTTTTCAATCACCTCTGTCCTATGTTTCACATTCCCATGAAAGTGAAATCAATACGACTTTTTGGTGCTTTGTCTTTCACATACCCATTTTTATTTTCGATTTACTTTCCTGTAGAAAGTAAAACGAAAGCACTTTCTTCCTTATAGAAGTTTTTAAAAATCATAAGACTTCTTTATAAGTTAAAATTTAGCATTCTGACCGAAAACATATGTTTTCGATAATTTTTCGACATTTTGCGATGATTATTTCGAATTTTATACATTTATGGGGATTAGAAAGCACCAATTTTCAATTTCATATGCTTTTTTAAATTTATTCGTATTCAAAAAGTAAGGAAACCTAGGACATGGGCGAATAGCTTATTCCTTCACGCACTCAAAAAAATTACAGTTAAAACATCTTTAATTTTAGTTAAAAGGCGCCAACAGTTAAACCCAATATTTATTTGGGTTTAACTGTTGAAAACCAACTAACAAATGTAGTAAACATAACAAAAAATGGGGTATTCATAATACGGTTTGCAGGTTTGGAAATTAACAACTGTTCCTTCGTTTCTTCTCGGTTTTCGAAAAATATTCATATACTGTATAGAATATTTTATTATAAACAGTCCAAACAATTATTATTTTATTATATTATTTTTATTTTGTTTAAATATTTGAAACATTAAAAAAAAAAAACAAAACATTGTATAATAAAATTTCCCAAGGTTGGCAAAACATTTATGACATTAATGTTATAAAAATACGATGTTTACACTGTATACGACATTACATGAATCCGACTGATATCGTAAAAACAACTGACAAACATTTTGAGACCGTTCCGTTACAATCCCTCTGATTATGTAAGGCGTTGCCGTTTTTGGTTAAGCCATAAACTTTGGTTAATTTGAGATAAGTTAGCAGCTTAGAGTTGTGAGATCTAGAAAAAAATATAATTATTGTCAAATTAAAAAAATAAAATAAGAAATTTTTAGCAAAACAATTTTAATCCGAATTTAAATCCGGTTATTTAAAGCAAGAATTATATCTTTGAACTGAACTCTAATTCTGCACTCAGAGTATTCGTACAGTAACTACATGTAGGTCATTCGGGTAGTACACAGTAGTAGTTGTTTTAAATTTTATTTTGAAAAACTAACCAAAAATACTGTACTCCTCTAACAGTTGTTTTGAGTAGTTATTTTAGTATTTTATTAATTAAAGTATTAAGTAGTATTTTATTTTATTAAAGAGTACAACAAAATGTAAACAGTTAATTTTTGATAGTTATTCAAAAATAGAAGATTATGTCTAGTTTTTAAAAATTCTCGTTTAGTTTATATTTATATATAGAGCAATTCCATATGAAAGCGATCACCTTTTGGACGACCCCTCTCCGATTTTAAAATAAATAGTCTCAATCGATTGCCCAGCAAAAAATAATGTACCTACATATATTTTTTTTTTTTATAGTGACTGGTTTAGTGGTGGTGTGCACCACTGTCATGTGACAAAATTGAAGAATTCTTCATAAGGGACCTCATTGAAAGTTGTTTTAAAAAAAACTACTGAAGTGATCGCAACGAGTGATAGCTCGTTGGAAAGGTATTGAATCAGGCTTTAACCGAAAAATAAAATTTTCCTAATTTTTCTTGTTAAATAATTAAAAATAATTCAATTATAAAAACTATAAAAACAATGAGAACAAGGTGGTCTCTTAAATGCTCTTCTCCTGTCCAAACAAGGAGTCGGGGCCCATTTTTTTATTGCTGATTCTTAAAGCAAAAATTATGAGGAATCCAAAAAAAATAAAATTAGCCGGAAAATTTAGGAGCTTCTGTGGAAAATCGGAAAATTTAATTTTCATGGGAAAATTTAATTTTCATGGGAAAAAGGTAAATTTCTGAGAAAAATTAGGAAAATTTTATTTTTCGATTAAAGCCTGATTCAATACCTTTCCAACGAGCTATCACTCGTTCCGATCGCTTTAGTAGTTTTTTTTAAAACAACTTTCAATGAGGTCCCTTATGAAGAATTCTTCAATTTTGTCACATGACAGTGGTGCACACCACCACTAAACCAGTCACTATAAAAAAAAAAAAAAATATGTAGGTACATTATTTTTTGCTGTTCAATCGATTGAGACTATTTATTTTAAAATCGGAGAGGGGTCGTCCAAAAATTTGGCAATTTTGATCGTTTTCATATGGAATATATATTGATATGTTCATAGTTTCCAAATAATAATTAGAAAATTTCATAGTATCTCCAATGCATAAAAACGTTATAACTGCAATACCGTTTGGAAATTTGACTTTGCATTTTAAATTGCATGTAGGAAATACAGATTTTTATTGTAATTAAATGAAAGAAATAAAGTTTTTTGTTAAAAAAAATTTCAAAATACCGAAAAAAAATTATATCAATATAAATATTTATATAGTCATATAAACATTTATGTTATAGCATAAATATTCGTTTATAATTGTATATGGCTTTGTGTTGGTTCAAAAAATTGTATATATGGGTATATATAGCAATATACTATTTTATAGGGTCCTGTATATAATTGTCATATATATATATATATATATGTATGCACAGCGCATACTTTAGGGACACGGCCAAAATTGCCCCCGATATATGCGGTGTATCGAATCAATTGTCCTCATATTATACGCTAGATGTATGAAAAATGCATAAAAACTTTGCGGAAAGTCCCCAAAGTAAGCTAATGTCCCTTAAATATTAGGGGGAACGAATAAATGTCCCAAAAGTATGCGCTGTGCATACATATAGTGTTATATATGTGCTCGTATATAATTCAACATAAATGTTCATATAATTATATATAACTCCATGCGAACCAATAATAAAATTAACTTTTTATAATTTTTGATAAAGCCATATTGTTCCATACATAATTATATAGATATTTATAAGTACCCTTACATTGGTTCTTTTTTAATAATCACCGATATGATTATATATTAGGGCGGGTCGATTTAAAAATCGCTCAACGTTCAAGGAAAATCGTATTCTAGGGATCAAAATAAGAAACTTTACCGAAGGAACCATACCTCTAAAACGAATTCTGATGTCCCGACTTTTGACCCGTAGGGTGAAATTTTGAAAAATCCCACTTTGACCCATTTAGAGTGACACAATCGAATCCAACCCAATCGAATATATCTATACTCTATTTCTTCCGGAGAAGAAATAGAGACCCTAATCTTGGAAAGACTCCTCCTACTTTCTGAAATATCTCTATCCCGAGATTTGTACATTTTGCTAAAAAACACGGCTAAAAAGACCCTCTTTTAACTTAAATTTTAACCCGTAGAATGATGATTTATGCATTAATCTGCTAGCGCGTCTCCCTGAGAAGAAGTATCTCCCATAATCTTGGAGAGATTCCTCCTACTTTCTGAAATATCAAAGTAGGCTTTTTCAAAAGTTGACCCTACGGGTCAAAAGTCGGGACATCAGAATTCGTTTTAGAGGTATGGTTCCTTTGGCAAAGTTTCTTGTTTTGATTCCTAGAATACGATTTTCCTTGAACGTTGAGCGATTTTTTTTGCCTCCATACAAATCGACCCGGCTTATTATATATGGTCCATTATAAAGCCACATTAACGTATATGTGCTGCCATATCAAAATTTTTTTCTAAGTAATTTTATATATAATTATAAAGGGTGATTTTTTAAGAGCTTTCGTATTTGATTAAAAAAAAAAAAAAACACATACACACAGAAAAAAATTTAGCTATTTGTCAACTGAAATTCGGTTACTACGACTCAACTTAGGTTATTACGAACTTCAGACGGTTGACGCAACTTAACATTAGTTTTCACAACAAAATACCGTTAATTCAACTGAGTTTTAGTTGCAACACCCAAAATATTCAGAAATCTAATGTAAATATCGTTGTACTACCTGAATTGATAAGTTGTTACTGTTAATATACACTTTTCAATTCGGCTGGCACTTTATTTCTCTGTGTGCAAATTAAATTTAGAGAAATGTATGAAATCTTTATTTGAGTCGACAGAACGATCTACATATATAATTCAATGTTTAAAGATGATTTCATGTGTGTGTGGCTTCAATTCTTGCACCAGCTGTATTTTAAAAGGTTTTACACACAATTCTTGCACCAGCAGTATTTTAAAAGGTTTTACACACAAATATGGAATATTTTCCTCTGTCCGCACTCTACGAATGTGTGTTGGTGGTTTAATATCCAATAATGTAAATTTTGTGCGAAATTTAGTCACAAGATTCCGAATGGCCGCCTCAGAAGCGATGCATTTTCTTAATCGATAATAAAATTCAACAATCTGCAAGCGATGTTCGTTTGTAAGTCGATTCATGGTCAAGTTATAGACCAAACTGAACATGTTTAACAGTAACAAGTTACACGAAAACAGCTGAGCTGGCAAATACCGTGTTGCCAAAAAGAAAGTTGCTAAAAAGTCATCCTTATAATATACGCAGTTAACATTTCGGAGTTAATATAAACAATTTTGATTTTTGTTCACAAGAACGACTAACCCCGTATTAGGTATGTACTTAAAGAGACAATTGACCAATTCCACGTTTATCAATGTGGCTCCAATAAATCAAACAATTTATATAGAAAGCAATCTTTGGAAAATTAATAGAAAAAAATTATAGTTGAAAAATCGGAGAAACGTAAATTTTCTACAAAACAGACAAATTATATGTTATTAAACTTTTCGGAGTTAAATTGTTAAAATAGAGAATCTTAAAAATACTGTAAAAATAATATTTACAATGACATGTATTCAACCCAAAAAACGTTAAATAACTAGAGATGTCACGAATATTCGGTATTTTTTTTATAATAGCACTATTCGACAGAGTTATTCCGTTAAAAGAAAATCTGTATTTTTCATCTACAAAATTGGGAGAAATTTAGTTTTTCAAAAAACTTTTCTCTTTAACATGTCAAACACGGCTGCTTTTTCAATCTAAAAAGTATTATTCGGCAAATATTCGTTATTCAAATACACTGCGTTACATAACTATAGCCGAGCTACATTTTTCGTTATATTTAAAGTTTAAGAAATAATTTAATGAAACTTGTTACGGTTCCTTAAAGTGTAATAAAGTTAATTTAGTTTATGCAAATTTCAGCCATTAACTTTTAAAATTGGCGAAACAATATAAATGCATTTCTTAGTGTTTCATAACTATAGCCACACTTCGCTTTAAATTATTACAATATAACGAGTTCATATCAAAGTTTCGAAATCAGAAAATTACTAAATGGTTAACCAAACACAGTCATCCCCTTTTTGACTACATTTGTAGTAATTTTTTAGTCATTTCTACCTTCTTAATTCCCTAAATATTGTGATTTCTAAAAAATTTCGCCCATTTTTTAAAAAGCGAAATGCGATTAATTCCTTTAGAGGAATACATGTATTTTGTCATTGTAACGAAAACAATATACACGCATTCCTCTGAAGGAATTATTCCGTCCGCTTTATAAAAACAGGGGGCTTATCAACAATATTGAGTACCCCACATCACTTCAAAAAGCTTGATTTATTTTCTTGAACATATAAAAAAAACATTTCAAAATAAGTTACCCAAATAATTTTACTCAAAACTTGAAGTATAATTTTTCAACAATTACAAATTTCATCATTTTTTTTTCTATAAAATAAAATAAAAACTAAATTAGATTTTTTTTTATAAATTACCACCGATTTTAATTAACCAAAAATTTGCAAAACAATGGCCCAAAATTTTCTGTACATGTTTGAATTTGTGGTCGATGATCTATTGGTAATACGACCAAATTATTGTGCACCCGAAGAATATCCAACATGCTGCGAAGTTTCTTTCCGAAACAGCGTATTCATCTCAATATGTGATAGAGAGTTTGGTCAGTGTGTTGATACTCGTTCGCCGAAATGTGGTAAATGTTGCCTATTTGCATTAGAATCCCCTATTACCGATTCGGATAAGTTACTGATACATGTTTACAAAAAGAAAACGGAAAAGTGCAAATTTTTAGTGGGTTGCACAGAAATGCCTATAAAAAGTCTATTCGATAAGGTCATGGAAAATTTTAATATTGAAAATCCCAATTGGCAGGATATACAATCCAAACATCTTCAGAATATTCCAAATTTGGGTGAATCCAAAAAGCCTATTGAAATTATCGATAATGATTGTGACTGCGATTCGGAAGGCAGACGTGAACAATTGTGTCCAACTTCGGAATTGACAAAAATTTTACTACCTCTGTTCAATTTGAAACGTTGTCAAACCGGTAATGTGGTTTTAATTATACGTTTGGTAGCTAATGGTCCAGCTATTGTATCCACATTTCCATTCGCACGTATTTGTGAATCCGGCTGTGAAAGAAAACCGCCCATTTGTAATCCCAAACCAAGGGCAGTTGATAATAAATCTTGTGGTGGTGCTCAAGATATTTGCAGTCCCATCTCTGAGAGTTGTCATGCAGTTGGTGTTAATGGCAGACGTGCTACTGGTGGTTGCGGAGGATGTGAAGACGCTAATCGGATTGATAAAGCCGGTGCCAGTAAATGTGGTGGTAGCAAACAATACAAAAGTTTTCAAATTCAAAATAACGGTTGTATGCCATTGCGAGATCCTTGTCTTAAGGAGGTCAAGAAACCCATTTGTAGACGTTATTTTGCCTGTAACGCTGATAAAGGATGCCCTTGTGATTTGGTAGAAGATGAATGCGAAAGATGTAAGTCCAAACAATCTGTTTAAATGTTTTTATATAATTTTTACTAAATATGCAGTGGTTTAAAAGCATTTCCAAATTCTTATCATATGATTTTTTCTTCAAATCTGTATGAATTTTGAAGAATTTTTGAATTTTGTCAGTAGAAACTTTTACTAGAATCTGGAGAAAATTAAATTTGGAATAAAAGAAAGTCTCTTAAAAAGACGACATAGTTAATTACTTTTACTATAACTAAAAATTTAGTTTTTTAACTGCCCGATAAAAAATCAACATATTTATGAACTCATTCATGCTCATATATGAAGTGATTCGAGGTGACACATGTTCAAATACCACCATATAGGAATCATATATGTTCATAAAAGTTAATATGTTATCATATATATATAATATAATATATATATAATGTACACATATGACCATGTATGGAAATGTATAGACATGTATGATTATATATGTAAATATTACCTCAATGTTCGTTAATGCACATAGGTTACATTATATGATTCCTCATATGAACATATAAGAATGGTTTATGAATACATATGAATCATGTATGGATGCATGTGGGCATGTATGAAGTATGTGTGTTCATGTATAGATCCATATATGTAGATTTTTAACAGGGTGATGAAAAAAAACTAACAATGTCGTAAAGATAACTGACCATTTTTTACAACAACAATATTAAAACAACTGTGAAAAATTGGTAAAAACTACTGTTTATAATAGTTATTTTTTCGGTATTTTAAAGAGGTTTTTTAATAAAAAAAAATGTCCTTTCAATTACAATTAAAATTTATATATCCTACTTAAAATGCCAAGTCAAAATTCCAAACGGTGCTCCAGTTTTTATGCATTGGAGATTTAATGAAATTTTTAGTTATTATTTGCAATATAAAAAACCATCAAAAAGTGTAAATGTAAAACGCCAAAAAATTATAAAAATTCCCAAAAAAATAAATAATTTCCCAACATAAAAAAACGTTAAAAAAAATAAATCTTCCAAAATTAAAAAAAAAAGTCGTCAAAAAATTAAAAAAAATCTTATCAACAATCGATGAAATTAAAAATATTATGAAAAATTTATAAAAAAAAATTTATTCTTGTGTAATCATTTATCCTCTTAAGATACAGGCGTTGTTCCAAATAAATGCTCTTGTCCCTATGTGATGCTTAGTTTCCGAGAAAAACACGATTTAAAAATCTATCGACTCTAGTCGGTATTGGAGTAAAGGGGGCGCGCTTTGACCAGTAATGCAAACATTTTGTTTCTAGCTTCTTTAGTTTTCAAGATACAAATGATACCTTTTTGATCTGCGATGCTTAGTTTTCGGGAAAAATGAGATGAAAAAATCTTGCTAATAGAAATTTATAATGGGGTAATACGGGCGAGTTTTGACCAATGGTTCACATAATTTTTCTCTAGCTCTTTTAGTCTTCGAAATGTTCTTAAGTTATAAGTTTTTCGTTTTTTTTTTCCAAAATTTGTAGATTTTTAAGATTTTTTTTTATTTTTAATTTTAACTATTTTTCTATTTTTGGGATTTTTTAAATTTTGGAGATTTTTTCAAATTAGCGATTTTTTTGGAATTCTGGTAAATTTTATATCCTCCACATAATGTGATGAGGTTATAATCAGTTTGTCATTCCGTTTGTAACTCATCAAACACTTAGCTCATGTCTGATTTGACAGATAATTAGTTTTATCCTTCGCTGAACGTATATGGTTGTATATACGCTTAAACAACGCTGGCAAATATTGCGACATTACCTTGAAAATCATGGTAATGTTGCAGAATGTCAATGGTCAGTCAATGGCGATCGTTATCGGGCCATGTTGAACGAATTTTTGTTCACAAAAATTGAAGAGTAAGATATTGGCAACATTTGGTTTCAACAGGACGGCGCTACGTGCCACACAGCCGAAGCAACACTCGATGTTTTGCGCCCTGTTTTTTGAAGATCGCATTATCAGCCGCAGAGCTGATGTCGTTTGGCCACCTCGGAGCTGCGATTTGACACCGTTGGACTATTATTTGTGGGGTGCCGTCAAAGATAAGTGTTACGCCAACAAGCCAGAGACAATTGACGCTTTAAAGGACAATATTCGTGAAGCCATTGGTTAAATACAGCTGCACACAATCGATAATGTGCTTAAAAATTGGACCGATCGTGTAGGCTACTGCATGTCCAGCCGAGGCAGCCATTTGAATGAAATTATTTTCCATTATTAACCGGAAGGATTGTACTTTCAAATAAAAAAAGAAATTTGAGAAAATATTCAGTAGTTTTTTTTTATAGCATTTTCAAAAAAAAAAGTTATTTGGCGAACCCGTTATATTCTTGATCCCTATTCAATTTTAAGATGATTTACCTACCCGAAAAGTTCGGTATTTTATGAGTGAAAATATGAAGGTACCTCTAAATTTCCCATACACATTTTCCATAACACTGTATATTAGTATAAATTCATAGTAGCGCTTGATGTATAAAATATAACGTCATATTTTTCCGCCAGACACTAACGGGTGAATAATAATTAAAATTCACCTAAAATTTTTATTTCTCAAATTTTTTTACCACAAACATTTTTTCACCTCAAAAATGTGTTTTTACCTCAAAATTTTGTTTTCACCTCTAATATATTTTTTTAAAATATTTTTTTTGTTGTCTCATTTGTATGGATTCATTGTGGAGGGTATAAAGAACAAATTTGGTAAAACCAAATTTAATGCATTTAATTTTTTTTTTTTATTTTGGCGATTACTCCCACTTTAGCGTTTTCAATTTGATCGATTTTTTAAGTTTTTCACGTTTTTTTTTTAACCAATTTTGTAAGTTTTTTCCAATTTTAATTAAAGTTTTAATAGTATATACTTAAAATAATGGAATCAAATTCAATTAAACTTTTAATTGAATCAACAAATATTGTAGTTGAAAGTCGATTTGAGTTTTTTCTGTGCATCAACAGAAAAAAACTAAAATCGAGTTTCAATTAAAATATTGGCTGATTCAATTAAAAGTTTTAATTGAACTCGATCCAATTAAGAAAATTGTAGTATCAATTAAAATAATTTATAACTATTTAATTTATTTGATTTTCAATTAAGTTTTTAATCATATTCATTAAAAATTTAATTGAATATTGTTTTTAATTTAAAACAAATTTCCAAAAAAAATCGCCAAAATTTAAAAAACGTCGAATTAAATAACGCAAAAATTTAAAAATTCATTAAAATAAAAAAATATCTGAAAATTTAGTTTTTATTTCGTTTAAAAAACATCCAAAATTAAATATATATATTGTCACAATTTAAAACAACTGCTCAAACTGCTGAAACTGAAAAACAATGCCAAAAAAAAAACAAAAAAAAAAAAAAAAAAACGCTAAAATTTGAAAATAATTGACAAAATTAAAAAAATGTTTAAATTATAAAACAATTGTCAAAACTAAAAAAAAACTCAAATTGGAAAAAATCGCCAAATTTGAAAAAAATCGATAATATTAAAAAAAAATTGTCAAAGTTTGAAAAAATCAACAAAATTGAAACCAATCCCTAAAATTGAAAAAATCACCTAAATAAAATTTAAAACGTCTATTAATTTTGGAAATGTTTTTATTTTAATTTTTTAAAATTTTGTGGATTTTTTAAGTTACGCCAAATTGTTTTTTCAATTTTAGAAATTTTTTTCAATTTTAAAGAAAAAAATTTAGATATTTTTTTTAAATTTTCTAGATTTTTTTTTCCTTAATTTAGGTGATTTTTTAAAATTTAATCATTTGTTTTCTGTTTTGTCATTATGGGCTATAGAAACTGAAATTTTTGTGTGCATCAAATTTATTTTAAATTAAACATTTAATAGATATTATTAAACTTTTAATTGAAAGTGAGTTTGAAACAAACAAAAGTTTTATTGGAATTTTTTTCACAATGATTTTTCTATGTACAAAGTTTTTTTTTTATCGTTAGTAGACTTCAATGCGTGTTACTTGCCTTTTAACAGTTAAAAATAACACCATTTTACCTTCATAATTCCATGAGCGCATTCAGAAATATTTGTATGCAGAAAATACTTTTTTTTATTAAGAAAAGTTAAATTGACAGACATCTTAAAAAATTAGAAACCATAGATTACATAGATCTCATAATCTTTGACATTTTCTGTCAGAGCACGTAACTCATGACTCATGAGAATATGTTAGACATACGTCGTATACCAATACAAAAAATTCTTAAATGTGAATAAAGAAATGTATTTTTTTTTTTAAGAAGAAGAGTTTGAGATCTATGTAATCTATGTTAGAAACCCCATTAATTGAAATTTACAATTATGCATTAAAAAAATCAATCAAATGAAAATCTATGTCCATAAGTGGTTTCTAATTGGCAGAAACAAACAAAAAACCCCTTGAAAAATTGACGGAATAAAATAATTTTATTTATATCCTTACAGCCCCAAAATGTAACAAACAAAAGCAAACATTGGCATGCTGTGGAGTTCCAAAGCCATCATGTGGTGGTAATCAGAATGGTTGCACGCAATTACAAGGTTGTAATTGTGAAGAATGTATGGATGCATGCGAAGCTGGTAAGTAAATATAGTTATATTCTATAAATGGACCGTACCCTTTTTGTAATGCGTTTTCGATTTACACAGAGAGAATTTATGTTGACAAAAAATAAAGAAAATTTTCATTAAAATAATGAAACTTTTTTCACAAAATGAACGAAAAATTTCTTAAAATTAATGAAAAGCTAAGTTTGATATAATTTTTATTTTATTTTATTAAAAATAAAAATTATGTTTTTTTCAGCCTTTAATTGTGCAATGAAAATAAAAATTATTTAAGTTCGAGGCCATACTCTATATTTCTTTATTAGGATATTGTCCTAACAAATAATCTTTAGTTTTTGTTTTCATATTTATTAATTGACCACTTTCAGGAATGTGTTGATAGATCTATTTCGGTAATTTTCTAGGTTACCATCATCAGAACACGTTTTGAAAGCGGTAACAATCCCATGCCAAACATCAAACATTCATATAAACTAGTTTACTCACTACATGAGAACTAATATATGAGCTTGAAGTTAAAGATTATAAACCATTATATATATCAAACTTGTATAAAAGACAAAGTACTGTCTAGTTTACTCCCCCCGTGTTGTTTATAAACTAAACAAAATAAAAAAAGGAGAGAAAAACAAAAAACGTGTATTGAATATCCACCAGAGGTGGACCTTACACATAACAAACAAGTTTTCAATTTATTTTTTGATCAATGGTTATAATCTTTAACTTCAAGCTCATATATTAGTTCTCATGTAGTGAGTAAATTAGTTTATATGAATGTTTGATGTTTGGCATGGGATTGTTACCGCTTTCAAAACGTGTTCTGATGATGGGAACCTAGAAAATTCCCGACATAGATCTATAAACATATTCCTCAAAGGGTCAAATAATAAATTTAAAAACAAAAAACTCTATAGATTATTTGTTAGGACAATATCCTAATAAAGAAATATAGAGTATGGCCTCGAACTTGAATAATTTTCATTTTTATTAATAAAAAGCTTAATAATTTCTATGAAACTGATTTTCTAATGAAACGTATTCATTGAGCGAATGACATATTTAATAAATAAAATCATATTTTTCATTAAATTTAATGAAAATGAAAAGTTTTACTGGTTGAGTTCCAGTGAAACTTAATTGCTTCACTTCATTGATTCTATGCCAAAGCTCAATAATATCATGCAGATAATTCTCTCAGTGTATGAGCTCTTTTAATTATATATATCGGCACCCAGATAAATATTAGTTTTCAATTTAAAAATTAAATTTCTAATGGGTGCGTTGCATTTATAAGTTTTTTTTTTTTTTTTAAAATGTGACTGTAAAAGCTGTACACAATTTATTCTAAATTTCATTTTATAGCGAAACTTAAGGCATTAAGGAAATTACGTTATTTAATGAAAAAATACAGTGGCCAGTAAATTTTTAACAAAAGTTGCAAACAAAAAAATTAAGCAAAAAAAAAAAGACAAAAACGTAAAATAGCAAACAAAATTCAAAATTTTTGGTTTAAGTTAAAAACGACAAAAAAAAAGAAAACCAGTTTATATGTCCCAAACACTACACAAAAAAGGGTATGTTCTTTATATAAAAATTATTTTGAAATTTAAGAAAGATTTTTAAACAGTTTTGTACTTATTTCAGTTCAAAATTCATTTGATTTAAGCGCTCCAACTGATCCATTTTCAACAGACACTTGTGATGATTGTGTTAAAGATCCATATGCACCATGTGGCCAATGTATGCAGCCCTGTTTTCAAACACCACGGCGACCTGATCCTGGACCAGAGGCATATGATGAATTTGAAGCTTGTTTAAATGGCAGTGGTTTAGTGATACGAGTACTCAAAGATACTCATCAAGTGGAGAATATTTGTGATGGCACTGAAGATTTCAATAATGACAATGTCAGTGAATGTAATCAGAACAATGGAAAAGTAAGAGAAATTATAAATTACTATTTTCATACACAGTACGCTCAACAAAGTTTGACAGTATAATCTACTGAAAATGAGAGTTAAAAAACAACTGACAGTTAACAAATTCAGTAATAAATAACTAACAATGTCGTAAAAATAACGGACAATTCTTTACTACAAAAATGTTGAAACAACTGAAAAAATTTAAAAAAACCACTGTGTTTAACAGTTATTTTTTTTGGTATGTGTTGATAAATTTTAATTTTTTCTTTCAAAAACAAAAAAAAAAAAATTTATGTTATTTCCTTACATTTTTATGTATTGAAGATGCTATGAAAGTTTCCAATTATCTGCAAACTATGAATATATCAATAATAACAAATATTAACTAAACAAGACATTGGTTCTCTGAAGAATTACTGAGACGGGAAATGAAATATGTAAGGACCTGTCAGTAGATAATATCAAGTGTTGGGCATTATAGTTCGCAGCTCATTTAGTTCACTTTCATTAGCAAACTAGTTCGTTCTTCTAGTTCACTCGCCCATTCCAAATTTTTTCAATTGTTTATAAGATTATTTTGGTCAATGGTTTGTTTTAGATATGGGCAAGTGAGTGAATTTTTACTCACACTCACTCACGCTCACGAGAGCAAAACTCTACCCACGTACAATCACTAACTAGAATTTGTTTACTACTCACGTGAATAAATTCAGATTTTACTCTCACTCACGCGTGATCACCAGTCATTCACTCGTAATTCACGCAAATTCACGAAACAAAATCTAAACGCAAAAAACTAAAATGTAAATTATGAATGATGTTTAATTCAAAATTGCTCTAAATATCGCCACCTAAAATCCAGAAGGTTCGCAGCTCATTTAGTTCACTTTCATTTGTAAACTAGTTCGTTCTTCTAGTTCACTCGCTCATTCCAAATTTTTTCAATTGTTTATAAGATTATATTGGTCAATGGTTTGTTTTAGAGATGAGCAAGTGAATGAATTTTGACTCACACTCACTCACGCTCACGAGAGCAAAACTCTACCCACGTACAATCACTCACTGGAATTTGTTTACTACTCACGTGAATAAATTCAGATTTTACTCTCACTCAGGCGTGATCACCAGTCATTCACTCGTAATTCACGCGAATCACGCAAATTCACGAAACAAAATCTAAACGCAAAAAACTAAAATGTAAATTATGAATGATGTTTAATTCAAAATTGCTCTAAATATCGTCACCTAAAATCCAGAAGGTTCGCAGCTCATTTAGTTCACTTTCATTTGTAAACTAGTTCGTTCTTCTATAGTTCACTCGCCCATTCCAAATTTTTTCAATTGTTTATAAGATTATATTGGTCAATGGTTTGTTTTAGAGATGAGCAAGTGAATGAATTTTGACTCACACTCACTCACGAGAGCAAAACTCCACCTACGTACAATCACGAGAATTTGTTTACCACTGACATGAGTAAATTCAGATTTTACTCTCACTCACGCGTGATCACCCGTTATTCACGCGAATCACACAAATTCACGAAACAAAATCTTAACGGAAAAAACTAAAATGTAAAAATTAATGTAAAATGTTTAATTCAAAATTGCTCTGAATATCGTCACCTAAAATGCAGAAGTCCGTAACTACACTTTTTAGTTTATTATAGGAGAGACAAAATACATTATAAATTAGAAACTACTTAAAGGTAAGTATCCAAATTTTAGAATTATGCTTAAGAAACAAAGACTGATTAGATTCTGAGAAAAACATTTATGGAAAAATAGTAGTTTTTAAATAATGTAGTTACGGCCTTTTGTACTTGATTTTTCTGAAACCAAAAAACCGTAACTCCAATACAAAAATTTATAAAAAAAAAATAAAACAAAAGTTTAAGATAAAAATTAATTCTTTTCGGCAGTAGTTAAAAAAGTTTTTAGGCAACTTATTATTTTTTTCTATTAGTATTTTTAAACAAACCGCATTTAAAAAATTTCTAGAAAAATTAATTAAAATAATTAATTTAATATAAATCATTACCTACATAGAAGCAAATCGACTTTTTGGTTAAATTGAAATTGGTGAAATTGCAGTTACCGCCTTTTGATTTTAGTGAATAAAATCGGTATTTTTTTGTAAAATTTTCATTGAAGGTGTATTTTGGTTAACTACATCGTATTCAATCAAACAGTCATTTTAAATTTTTTGTTAGTTGCGGCCTATTGTATTTTAGGTGACGATATGTAATTATAAAAATTCTATTCACACATCTATTCACACTCACGCAAAAAATTTGAGCATTGTGGTATTTTTTTTGCTAAATTTAGCAACACATGTTTGCTGCACTGTAGTAAAATTAAATTCGTAGAAAAACATAGTAACCAAATTTTAGTAAAACTTCAGTAAACTGCAATTTAAAATTAACTTGCTAATATCAGCAAAAAATTTGCTAAATTTTAGTACATAGTACAATAGAACTACACAGAAAAAAAAATTAAAAAACCCGGTTAAAAATAGTTATAAATTATCCTATATATATATGATTAAGACATATCTGACTTTGAATGGAGTCACATTACGGCTTATGATAATTTTAATTGAGAGAATATTTTATATGATACCTGATATTATTATATGCCTCCAAATCTTACTCCATATATAAATATATACATAAGCCATATAATAATAGAAATATAATTTTATTAAAGTTTCTGTGACGACATACTGCAATTTGTTTCCCTATAATTTTATATACAGGGGGCCCTCGGTTAACAAACACAATTCGTTCCAGAAGCGTGGTCGTTATGCGAAACGTTCGTTAAGCAAAACCATTATTTCCATATATGTATATCAGTGCAAAATAAAATAATGCGTGACGGAAAAAGTACACACTAACATATTTCAACATCAATATTTATTGAAAGTAATATAACATATATTTATAAACATTTTTAAGGAACTGAATATAGGACGAAATGAGACAATCTGCAATGAAAAAAACGAAAAAATTACAAAAAAAAAATGATTTTGTATGATACCTGGACGCATACCTAGTTCTTCTTTAACAAAAAACTGTCTAGAGTCGTTTGTTTTTGGCGACGCTTCAAAATTTGTTGAAAATGCGACACAGCATTATCAGTGAATAAATCTGTTGCGCATTTAGCCACTGTCTGATTGGGGTGATGCTTTTTAATGTTACGTTCAGTGTTGCCACCAACTAAATCGCAAATTACACATGGATCGTCCAAAATTACACATGAAATCACAAATTACACATGCTTTCTCTTTGAAACAAAATAACGTTTTTTTTTTGTTTGAATTTTCAAAAAATGGCTTTTTTTGTTTAATTTTTTAAAAAACGTAACGATTTTTTTATTTCATATACCATTTTAAAAAGTAATTTAAACTTAAAAATAAAGAAATTAAATATTGAGATTAAATTAATATTGAAACGAAATTCCGTTTTCGAGATATTTAAAGATTCCAATTTTTGTTCATCATGTTTTGAGTTGGCTCAAAATTTGGTCCGCCATTTCCATGAATTCCTTCTTTCGTAAATAAAATCGATGAAATAGTATCAGATGACAGTTTATTTCTTAAATTAGAATATAGTTAATAACTATTTGCAAAGTAGGAAATAATCTGTCTCCCAAGGAATTTGTTAATCTAAAAATCTTTTTCCAATATTCTTCCGGAATGAAGTTCAAATTTGTTAAAATCTAAATGTGCATGCTGTTGCCATTCATTATCAATTTGTTGCAAATTAATATTGAAGGAAGAAAATCTTTTTTTTAAACAAATACAAAGCTTGAGTTGAAAAGATTGTGCAATTTTTAGATCAACTATATCCACAATGGTATAAATATCATCACTAAAATCAAATCTTGTTTTTATTTGCCGAATTGTCTCTATATAAAACTCCCGACAATCTTGAAGTATACTTTTTTTTCAGAATTAGAGCATGTCGTCAAAGATTCATGAGCATCAACACCAATGTATGTATCATTAATGTTTATATATATATTTTTATCCGAATGGTTGATTTCCCATAAGGATTGGGATTTTTAAACATCCACTTTTATGTAATTTGAATAAAAAGTTGCCATTATTTGCTCTTTTTCGGATTTCATTTTATACAATACTGGCTTTTTTGATTGAAAAAGAATATTAAATGAAGTTAAAATTTCTAACGGATACAAATTCGAAATAAATTTTGGTTTTTTTCATCATCTAATGCCTGCAACATCGATTCAGTAGTCTTGGAGGGATCTTCAAAAACTTCTAGTCTTAAAAAACTTCTTAAAGACTCATATTGTTCAAATTGTTTTGTGACAGAAAGAGACGTACATACTTTTTTTAAACCAAGTGTTGGAAACCGTTTTTAAACAACAAAGTAATATAAAAAAATAGTGCTCAAAAACGTAAAAATTTGTAATTACACATGAATTACACATGCAGCCAATTACACATGGGCTACACATGAAACGAAAAATTACACATGATATGTGTAATTACACATAAAGTGGCAACACTGGTTACGTTACACTTTCACAAAAAATAACAACACGTCTTGTTAATTGTATGAACACAAGTGAAGCTAAAGCTAAACACAAACAGAGAAGTTTTATGCGCAATTCGGTAGTTCCCCTTTTTTAACAAAATCAAATAATGAACATGTACTATATGTTTGTATGTCTCAACAAGTCTTCTTAATTGTATGAACACAAGTGATGCCAAAGCTGAACACCGACAGAAGTTTTTCGCGCAATTCGGTATTTCCCATTTTGCGTTGGTCGTTATACGAAACTTTGTTCGTTAAGCGAAACATTTTTTTTTTTAAATGTGTTCGTTGTGCGAAATGTTCGTTAAGCGAGGCGTTCGTTAACCGAGGGTCGACTGTATCTTTATATATATAATTCCATAAATATTTTCGCAAAGTTCAATATCAAATTAAATTATCTGCAAGTTCCCGCCTAGCAATTGGAAGATTGTTTTTTGATAAATCACCAAAACGAGTCTTTTTCGAGTACTTTTGGTGATCAATAACTGATTAATCACTTACACGGTTAAAAAGGGACTCGAAAATGTTTCGCGCTTATGAGTAAAAAGTGCTTGTTTTAAAACGCAACAACAAATTATATAGCACTCGCAAATCAATCTTCTAGGTGTTTAAAATGTAATTGTTTTTTTCGTTATATAAGATCACAATTTGCTCATCTAGAAGATTGAAAACTGCGTGATCGCAAATAGATAATGCAGGTGTTTTAAATGTGATTAGTTTTGTTTGTTTTGCTATCGTATTTGGAGCAGAGAGATGATTAAACACTGCCTGTTTGTTGTTTTTTTTTTCTTAAGAATAACGGGATAATTTTTGCGTATTCTTGAGTAAATGTCAACAAGTTGGATATTTGTCTAGTTATAAAAGTTTCATTGAAGTGTAAGCATCCTTTAAATTAATTGTGAAGAAAAATTAAAAGAATTAAAAAGTCTTATTTTTTCTTCACAAAGGTGTGTGTGTGTTCTCTGAATTTCAATTGATATTTTCTCAACAAATTAAGACTTGATTACATATGGCTTCACATATAATACTTTTTCATTGTGTGTGTTAAAAGAAATGTTTTTATTATTTGTTACAAAAATTATACCTTTAGCGTTTCGCGATATAAAGAAAATTTTTGTAGCATTATTTTCAGTTGGTAATAAAGGGTCCGCCAAATAACTTTTTTTTTTTTTTTAAATGCTATAAAAAAAACTACTGAATATTTTCTCAAATTTCTTTTTTTTATTTGAAAGTACAATCCTTGCGGTTAATAATGGAAAATAATTTCATTCAAATGGCTGCTTCGGCTGGCCATGCAGTAGCCTACACGATCGGTCCAATTTTTAAGCACATTATCGATTGTTGAAAGCGTCAATTGTCTCTGGCTTGTTGGCGTAACACTTATCTTTGACGGCACCCCACAAATAATAGTCCAACGGTGTCAAATCGCAGCTCCGAGGTGGCCAAACGACATCAGCTCTGCGGCTGATAATGCGATCTTCAAAAACAGGGCGCAAAACATCGAGTGTAGCTTCGGCTGTGTGGCACGTAGCGCCGTCCTGTTGAAACCAAATGTTGCCAATATCCTCCTATTCGTTCAGCGGAAGGATAAAACTAATTATCTGTCAAATCAGACATGAGCTAAGTGTTACCATTCACGAACTAAGCACTAGTTGAAAAAAAAAAACGTTAGATGGCGGACCCTTTATATGTACTTTTATTGTGTGTGATTAAAAATATTAATTTTAAAAGTTTTTGAAAAAGAAAGTGTTCCGTTCATTATTAATAATTTTACGAAATAATTTTTGACTTAGAATCGAATGTCGCACAGTGGGTTCGATGGTACCCAAAGTGGCGATTAATTCATAGAAGCCGCAGTTTTAAAATATTATATATTTTTATTAATGCGTTATTATAAGCACATAAAAACACAGGATTTGAGAAAAAAAAGTTAAAAAAAAAAATTTTTTTAACCCGTTAAGCGCATTATTGTTTTTTGGAAAAAAAGACCTTAGTTTACAATTTATGCTGTAACTTTGGAATGAAAAGCGATAAATTAATGAATGAAATTGGAAATTAAAGCATACTTAATGTGCTACTAAAAATTCAAAGAGTAAATTTATTGTATGCATTTATATTAGAATAAATTTAATTTAAAATCCAATTTTTGTTTTTCACAAAATCTCATAAATGTACAAATTTATTTCAAAAAAGTCACAAAAGAGAATACAGTAGAATCTCACAAATTAGAACTCTTACAAATTAGAAACGTCCAGGAATTAGAACCGGCCATTTCAATGTATTGTACGCTCTGAAATTAGAACCTGTGGTTCTAATTTCTGGAAGTTTTTTTTTATTTTGTTTTGTGTTTTGACTACAAACTATTTTTTTGCAATGTATTGTACGCTCCAATGTATTGTACGCTCTGAAATTAGAACCTGTGTTCTAATTTCTGGAAGTTTTTTTATTTTGTTTTGTATTTTCACTACAAATTATTTTTTTGCGCATTGAAGTAAAAATAAAACGGGGATTCCCCGAGTTATTCGTGGTGAGTACAATTCGGTCATATGCATGTGAAATTTGATATGCTTGTACAAAATTAAATACCTAATAATAAAAAATTTTTTTAAAGTTTTCCTATGAATTTAATATGTTCAATTAATTAAATATTATTAAATAAAAATTGTTTTGTGTTAACATAAAGCTTACATAACTAGTTTTATTATAATTTTCTGTAAAAAAAATGTCCAGAAATTAGAACTTTTCAGAAATTAGAACTGCGCGATGCACAAAGTGGTTCTAATTTCTGAGATTCTACTGTATTATAATTTTTTAGTAATGAATAGTCATAAATACAAAAAAACACAGGTTTAAAAAAAAAAATGGAAGAAAAATTTTTTTTAACCTGTTAGGCGTTTTTTGTTTTTCGGAAAAACATGATCCACAATTTTCGCTGCAACTTTGAAATCAAAATAAATTTAAAGAATAAGTTAATAATATGTATTCCTATTAGTATAAATTTTTATCCGGTTTTTGCTTTCACTAAATTCAGTAAATGTAAAAATTAATCTGAAAAAATAAAAAATTTAAAACTTTTTGGGGAATCTTTGTTTTCGTTTTACCTTTTTAATAAAAAAATATATTAACATATTTGTATTATTCTGCATTTTAAAATACATCACAAATATCCCTATTATCATACTTAGCAGAAACCTATTGAAAATATCTTCATTGGACTTTTCCCGGCTGCATTTGCGAGCAAAGTGCTCTCTATAATTTTTAAAATCGTGATTAAATTAAAATTTAATCAAATTTTAAAACAGCAAAAAACACCACTAAAAAACAAAACATAAAAACAAGCACAAAAATAACGGCAATAGAGATGGGAGCGTGAAACAGTTTATTCGCAAACATTATTATTTATAAATTACGATAGTCAGTTTAATTTCAAAAAATATTAAACGTCAAACGCATTGATATAAAAAAGTTGATTGCCCAAAGTACGTGATTGAAAACAGTTATTATATAGGCGTGACTATCTCGGCACGGGCAAATTAGTATAAGATGTCACGTAAATTATTAGAAAGTCCTATTTTTTCGCTGGAATTGAGTGTTAATTTTTATTCTTTTCTGATAAATTGGTCACCCTAGTGAACATAGGTGATCAAACGCCACTCACGCAGCCATCTCTATTATATATCAAAATATATTGACAATAATATCAACAACAACAAAAATAGCTAACATTGAGAGTAAGACAATAGTAACAACAAAAACACTGTGGGTATGGTAAATAAAGGAATTTTGAAAACAAGACTTTTTACATAAAATTATTAATATTTTAAAACGGGGCAACAAAAAGGCAAACTTTTTTGTTTGTAATATCAAGTAGAAATCCCATACTTTTCAAAAAACACGACTTCAAAGCCGGCACTTTACTACTTTGTTACTTCTGGTCCATCATATCGCACTTGATCAACAAGAGGGTATTAACTCAAAATTTTTAAAATATCACTTTTTTCAAGAAATCAACTAACAACATCAATATCTATCTATTGTAAAAATTTCAACGTATTCCGATTACTCTTTCATCTCGAAAACCACTTTTGAGACCATTTTCATGATAATGTAGTGATTACCTTTATTTCAACAAAAAGGTATTATTTCGAGTTAATACAAAAGTTCAAATAGAAATGAATCGTATATTTTCATAAAAAAGGTATTATTTTGATTTGAGCCTTTATTTATGTTAAAAATAATCAAACTGTTTTATTTATATTTGGTTGTATTTTGAGTTGATACTGTTTTGTTGATAAAATTTGTTTTATTCTATAAATTTAAATCGATAAAATTTCAAAAAAATGGTATTAACTCAAAAACTTGATTTTTTTTTTGCAATGAGTGGTAAAATTTAAAACAAAAACAATGTATACATATTTTCAAATGAAATTTGCTTATTATGATATGTTTGAATTTTTAAATTCTGTTAAAACGTGGCCATAAACAGTTTTTGGACTCTACTGAAAATTTTAAAATTTTTAGTTAATACCCTCTTGTTGATCAAGTGCGATATATGGAAAATACCCCCATTTTAGAGCTTTTTTAAAAAAATATTACAAATATTTCCACACATATTTTTATGAACACAAAATCATTTTTTGTACACTTAAATACCTGAAGTTGAAGGTTCCATCATAAAATTTTAACTTTATTAATTTTAAATTTAAAAAAATAAGCACTACTTTTTATCAAATTTCCATTTTTTCAGTTTTTAAGAAAACAGCAATAATTAGCTAACTTTGACAGCTCACTACGAATGAAGTACACAACTTAGATGGTTCAAATTTTAAATAGTGATGTAGAATTTTATCTAGTTTTATTCGATACCAATCATTATGGCAAAAGCTTAAATCTAAAATTTCAATTAAGCGCCACTTTGGACCCATTTCAACCCAATGTGTGTCGTGTTCAAATTTCATATTAATAAATACCTGTTTGCTCTGTAGTTAAACTGATCCTGCGCAGTTGAAATTTAAAAAAATACCCGTAAAAAAGTGATGAAATCACAAAACAAAAATTTTTTGACAAACTAAAGTAAATGTATTTTGACAGTGTACCATTTCACAATAAAATTGTCAATGAAAATGTACAGTCTGTTAGATATTTATAAATCCAATAGATTTTTGCGGATTAGATCTTAACGTACTGTAGCGATCTGTTAGATATCTTCGGAAGATTGGCTCGTCTTTCAATTTGGTTTCACTAACTCACGCTCACGTGAGTAAAATCGGGTTTCACGTGAATCACACAAAATTCTGCTTACGTGCCCATCTCTAGTTTGTTTGACAATTCTGAATATAATGAAAGTAAATAAGGAAAAATCATTTGAAAATGAACTAGTTCGTAAACGAAATGAACTAAAATGCCCAATTCTAATAATATCTGCATTGAATTAGTAGATGATGTGACACGGTTTTTTGTTTAACAAATACAAATTATCTTGAACTTGAATAATCTTGCTCACCTCATAACTAAACAAGAATTTTAAAAAACTCGATGAAATTTTATATTTTTTAAATAACCAAAAAAATAAACTGTTTACTGGAAAACTACGGTTTTTGTAGATGTTTATTAATATACTAAAATAAATGCTTCAAACAACTGTTACAAAAATACAGTAATTTTCCTTAGTTGTTTAAATAACTATCATAAAAAAAGTCATAAAAGTTGTTTTGTATTATTTCCCAGAGAAACAACTGTAATTAATTGCAGTTAAAAACAGCAACTACTGATTACTACACAAACAACTGTTAAGTGGTAATTGTAAAACTTTTTTGTTTTTGAATGTATTATAACTTTAATTATTGGACTAAACTTTATACAAAATTTACTAACGGCTCGTTTTGTTAAATTTTACTATTAAATATTAGAAATACATTGTTTTAACTGTTACAAGTCACTTTCAAATTTCTTAAAACTTCCAGGAAAATCAACAAAACTCTCAGTGTAGTTTAACAAAAATACTTCAGCGTAGTAGTTTTGCTCGTAATCACATTAAACGTCGTACTGGAGGCCATATTATCAATCATCCTGATTTACCAAAAATTCGTGCAAATATCAAATATTCTGGCAAAGATAGTTGTTATCCGGAAAAGTATTATGTTCCTTTTACAAAAATTAAATCATATTGTGACAACCAAAATAATAAGTTGGAGAAATATCGCAGTCAACGTTCAAAACTTAATTGGGATGAATGTGCTCCAGCCTGTTCGATTAAACAGAGAAAAGATGAAAGGAATTGTTGTGTTCAAGTTAATCGGGAGGATATTCGAAATATTATGAAGGGTCTTGATGTGGATACACGTAGAAAAGGAATTGAGGTAAGCTAAACTATATTTATAAAATAAAAACGATACTGACTGACTCATTCAATATCGCCCAGTCTATACCGCTGGAGCTAGGAACTTGAAATTTTGCCACGGAGGTTCATCCTCCAGGCTAGACGTGCACTAATACGGGATTTTTGGAAATTTCTACGGGGAGGGAAAATAAGGAGAAAGTTTCCGCTATACATTAATCTGCTAGAGCGTCTTCCAAAGAAGAGATTGGTATCATAATCTTGGATAGACTCTTCCTACTTTTTGCGATATCTCAATCCCGAGGAGGGTTAATTTTTATAAAATTGGCTAAAAATGCTATTTTTGACTTAAAAATTAACCCCTTAAACGGCAGCTTGAAATACGTTTTACGAATTAATCTGCTAGAGCGTCTTACCAAAATGAGATTAGTACCATACATAATCTTGTATAGACTTTTTTGCGATATCTCAACCTAAGGTTGGTTCATTTTTAAAAAATTTGACTTAAAAATTAACCTCTTAAACGGCCGCTGAAATATGTTTTATGCCTTTATCTGCTAGAGCGTCTTCCAAAGAAGAGATTGGTACCATAATCTTGGATTGACTTCCTTCAATCCCAAAGTGGGTTCATTTTTAAAAAAATCGGCTAAATATGCTATTTTTTTACTTAAAAATTAACCCCTTAAACGGCAGCTAGAAATATGTTTTATGCATTAATCTGCTAGAGCTTAGCTCACTGATATGATACACCCATAAAAAAGCCCGTTACAAATAGTTGAAAATTTAGCTAAAATAGAAAATAGTACCTGAATTTGCACCAGCCTAATTTTCAATGCAGTTGAGAATCACATTTTGCCAAACTTAGGTGACCTAAATTTAAGTTGACAGTTGTACTAAATTAAAATGAGCTAAACCAACAGAATTTTTGAGCTGAATCAACAAAAAATTTTGACCAGAGGCAGGTTCATATCTATAATAATAAGTACTTAATCTGTACGGAGTAACGATTTTTGGTCCATTGCGCTTTATTTCGCTTAGTTTTTGAGATATAGCCTATTTTATGATTATAAAATAAAAAATATCATAAAATTACGTCATTTACTAATGAGACTGATAGCGGACACAATGGAAACAATGTGTGGTTTAAATTAACTGGCAAAATTTGTAAATTTGAGAATCACGAATTACTTAATTTTAGGTCAAAAAATTTGTTCAAATACGAATGAAATTTGTTCTTGAGGTAAAATGAGATAAAATAAATTCTACGAAAGTTAGTCCAACTGTACTAAAGAATAAGGTTTAAAATACCGATTTTTAAAAAATATTTTTAAAATTTTAAGTGAATATTTTCCGTTTTTAGGGCATTTTTTATGTGAATAAGACCGAATTTTGAACATGATTCTGGTTGCCCTGGTTATCACAAATCTCATATATCACAATTATCCATTAAATTTGAACAAGTAGTGCATTTATCTAATAGTACACTAAGAAACAAAATCTGATGTTAATACGGTTAATTTAACTATTTTGAGCCTTGCTGTATTTTTGCTAAATTTAGCAACATATGTCTGCTGAACTGTAGTAAAATGAAATTAGTAGATTAGATTAGATCAGAAGGCACTATGCACCGCGACCAATGTAGGTCTTTTGTGCTGCCTAAAGTTACCTACAGATTCAAGCTACCTATAAAGCCAATTATCCTATTAGGCAAAATGTTCGCGATTTTGGAAGGCGAAATGAAGAGAGCACCTAGAAACCTAAGTCTCCTATCACAAAGCCTGGGACATTCGCAGAGAACATGCTCCGAGGTCTCAGACACCATCTTACAAAACCTACACGTATCCGTGTCCGATTGACCCTTCTTGTGCAAATGGTATCTGAGATTACAGTGTCCAGTTAAGTACGACGCTAGGGTCCTCAAACCCCCCTTTCAAGCGACAAGAGTCGCCTCGACCCCCTACTGGAAAAAGAGATCAATCTTTTAGCCTGGCGCTGACCAGGAGAGTTTTCCCAATAACCAGAGAATTCCGACTCTCCATGCCCTGAGCCTTTCCCTAACATACCCCGCAGGTATTCCACAGAATGGTTCAGGCCCTCTCGTTCCCCTCAAGCCCCTTATGACCAGGAATCCACCCCAAGATTAGAGAGTTGCCCCTACCGAGCCTATTGAGAGTCTGAATGCATTCCATGTCCAACCCAGACTACACCTTATAAGCCATTAAGGCCCTCAGTGCAGCCTGACTGTCAGAAATAATGTAGATGCGAGTTCTGCGAGTTACCCTTCGCAGGCATTCCCCTGCACAGACACAGATAGCCCAAATCTCCGCCTGAAAAATGGACGGATGTTTTCCCACAGGTAAGGCACGCTGGAAGCCTGATCCAAAGACGCCCGCACCCGTGTTCCCATTCGACTGCTTAGAGCCATCAGTGAACCACACCTGAGAACCATCTTCCGGTTCCCAGGATTGATTGGTCCACATGTCTCTGTCAAACAACAACACATCAAAATATCTATCAAAGATCCACTCCGGTGACACTCTGTCCGCAACCTTAGAAATCGGGTCATCTATTAAGATTCGCGCGATTCTCATGTGACCCTCATGTCGCCCCCCTCATGCCTCCGAATTCACTAAGTCTAGAGGAACCCATACTGGCAATCTCCATTACAGAAATATGCAATGGCGGGATCCCCAGCATAACCCCCAAGGCATCCGTCGGGCAAGTTCCGCCGGCCCCTGTAATGCCAACACACGCAAGACGGTAGATTCTCTTAAGAGCATCCCTTGCCTTACTCTGCTCAACTTTTAGCCACCATGCTAGGGCAGCATAGGTGATTATCGGTTTAACAATAGTAAATTAGTAGAAAAAATTAGTAAAATTTCAGTGAACTGCAATTCAATATTAATTTGCAAAAACAGCAAAAACTTTGCTAAATTTTACATACATCCAATAGATTAAAAATTAAAAAAAGTAAAATAAAACGACTTTATTTTTCAATCCTTTTTCCTTTCTTTTATTTTTAACTCTGTAATAAAAAAATTTATTTTTTTAAAATATATGCATATATTTTTGTTGTTGCTAATACTGGCTTTCCAAAATTAGTAAAATATTTTGCTAAAATCATCAACAAAAATTAGTACAAAATTCAGTAATTTGTAAAATAAGACTAGCAAAAAATGTTACTAAAATGAAAAAATTGCACTAAAAATGTGTATAAAAATAGAAAAGTGTGATTGAAAATTTTTTCTACTAACTTTTTTTTCTGAGTGCAGCAGCGTGACAAATAGAAGAATCTTGTCTATTATGCAGAATACCCACATATGAAAAAAATATTTTTTGAAGTAAACAAAATGTTTTTGTTTCATAGCCCTGATTCATTATTTTACTTCGGTGGGGTTAAGTGCTATGGGAACACCGAAGGTGGGCGCAGCGATACATATAAGTGATAGAAAACTCATACATATTATTTTTCTAAATTGATGTTGTCGTCACCGGGAATCGAACCCGGGACCATCTGTGTAACAGTTCAACGCGCTAACCATTACACCACAACGCCCACAAACAACTGAAATTACAGCTTAAGTAACTACGTACGTTTTTCTGTACAAACAACTGTCATGGATTAACGGAAGACAATTTCTGAGTGTAAATGTGTAATTTAAATTTCTTCCCACATATTACATGTTAAAATTTGTTACGATTTTTAAAAACTAAAAGATTTATAGACACAGATGTTGGTTTAAATAAAAGATAATTTTTAATTTTAAATAATGATTAGTTAAATTCATGCTATGTATATTAGGATGTCCCTTAAAATGACGATTTTTCTCTTTTCGTTCATTACACCACCCGAAGATGGTGGTTATTGCGCACATCAGGTTTTAAATGCAGATTAAACTGGTTTGTTCTGGAAAAAAATGCCTAATCGTACATACATAGCAAAATCCGAAAAAAAGCTAGTGGGTTTAAGGCCAGCAAAGATCGAATAACTTTTTTACTATGCAGTAATGCTTCAGGTGATCGAATGTTAAAACCACTGGTAGTAAACAAGTTTTTAAGACCACGAGCTTTAAAAGGCAAGGATTTAAAGCGATTACCCGTACATTGGATGGCTAATTCCAAAGCCTGGGTAACAACCGCAATTTTTACTGAATGGTTTATTAATTGCTTTGTTCCCGAAGTAGAACTTTATATGAAGCAAAAAGGTTTGCAATTTAAAGTTTTGCTTATTGTGGATAGTGCTCCTGGGCATCCACACATCGAACATAACAATGTGAAGGTAGTATTTTTTCCACCCAATACCACAAGTATTCTCCAACCATTAGACCAAGGAATTATTTCTACATTTAAAAAATATTATATTAAACGTACGTATAAATTTATAGTCAACAAAATTGAAATCGAATCATTACCGCTAAATGAGGTATGGAAAAAATTTACAATTTTTGACTGCATAATTCATGCTTCATCAGCTGTCTCAGACATAAGACCACACACTTTACATGCTTGCTGGAAAGCGACCTGGCCTGAGTGTGTTGAAAGTAATGCAAAAACTGAAACATTAACAATATCTGAAGACATCATAGCATTGGCGCACCAAATCGGAGGGGAGGGATTCGAAGAACTAAATCTCAATGATTTGGAAGAATTGCTCGAGGATATTCCTTTAAGTGACGATGAAATTGTTAATAGCATCACTACAGAAAATGATGAAAATCCAGAAAGTGAATGTGACGAAGACATTATAGCACCTCTCAATGGTCAAACGGTTGGAAAAATTCTTCAGATAGCAACTGAGTTACAAAATCAAATCCTTCTGAACGAACCAGATACTGAAAAAGCCTTAAAACTCAACAGAGAAATTTGTAACCTTATGTCAGGATATCGTGAACAACACAATCAGTTGAAAAAAAATACAACTCAAAAATTAATGACAAATTATTTTGAGAAAACAGATCAAAATATTCCAAATATAGATTGTATTCATGGTCCGACCATATCAACTGCTAATGTTTGTCTTATTTCATCTAGCGATGATGATTTGATTGGTTCCTCTAGCGATGAGGGTAATTTTCCACCAATTCAAAAGCGGATCAGACCCTTACCAATTAGTGATTCCGATAATATGTAATGTCTCACTTTTATGTATCAAATTTTAATTTTATATTTTATAAATGAATTTTTTAATTTTTTGTTCGTACTTATTTATTTTTTAACTCTTATAAAACTGGTTTAACCAGATAAATGTGAAAAATGAACTGTTTTCCCCTTTTTAATGTGATTTTTATAAAAAAATAAATGAATTGTTTTTGGTTATTTTTTATCTTGTGACTTTTTTTATGCGAATTTGATCTAATTTTTACACCTAAATTTGAAGTTATGCGGTTTTCCAACTTTTCCGAACGAATTATCCATTTTGTGTGAAAATGGAGTCTTTTTTATGCGGATTTCGTTTATGCGGTTTTTTTTGGAACGCATCTACCGCATAAAAAAAGACCTGAGTGTATTAAAAATTCCAAAAATTTTAAATTTCGAAAAAACTTACTTTTTATTTCAATTGTCTGTTTAATATACTCAAAATTATAAAGATATGGAATTCTGGCTTCATCGGATATCATTAACCGACTTTAGATTAGAATCCATAATGACCCACGAATTTGATAAAAATGCAGAAACGTCTTTTTAAAAAAATGTATTTTAAAGATTTTTTTAAATGCATAATTTGACGATGTCTATTGCTATTTTTGTAATATAATAGCTGTTATTGAAAAAAAAACATAAATTGGAAAAATGATAATTCGAGTTTGTATTTGGAGCGACTCCTTTCCATGACATTTTATGAAAATAGCTTATTTTGTGAAAAATAGAACAAAATTTGAATGTTTTCATAAAAGTTTGCATAATTTCCCGTAAGATATCACTTAAATTTATTAAGACTATAATTATCTTTACTGTTATTTAAAAGTATTTAACCCTTAGTTGCCTGGGGACATTAAAGACCCATGGAACTAAATTTTAATTATCGTGTTTTTATAAAAACCAGATATTATTGTATCCGGATTCTGACCTAAGAAATATATAATAATATAAAAATATTTGGATATATACAATCATATATTACAATATATTTTAAGATTAAAAAACATAAGAACATATATAATTTTTTTTGACTCGTCTATCAATTATCTCTTGTTATCACAGTGGGTAGAGCTGTCGGCTGACAAACTGTCGGCTAGGGTTCGAATTCCGGTAGGGCCAAACAAATTATAAATGAACTGTTTTGTAATTTTATTTTGGAAAATTTATTTTTAGACAACCTATTTTATGGCTTTTCCAACTTTTTGCCAAGGTTGTCTACCCAGTGTTTTTCCGACACTTTTTAAACCGACGAACCTTTTGCCTAATGATGTTATCATTTTGGGATTGGAAAAGTAATTATTGCTAGCACTTGCACCACCGGTGGCCCGTTTGTCTTTTTTTTCTGAGTGTGTGGTTAGACTTTTGTATTTGAAAGGTTTTCACTTAGTGTTATACTATATACTAAACTAAACCAAATTTTCTCAAAATCGGGGGTCATGGCCAAGAAAATTTTTAACTATTTTTGATTGATTTGAGATTGAATGACCCGTATTAGATTTTTAGAAATGCTAGCATTCGATATATGTTCCTTTCCAACCCAACAAACCAAAAATGGAACAACTTTTTTAATTTGTTACAAACAATGGCCGAAGTAGGCGTGGTTAAATATTGACAAATATTGACAAATTTTGTGTTTATTTTTTGTATTATTTATATTAATTTAACTAAATTTGAAAAATCTAGAAATTTGACTAAAGGAAGGTTTTACAAATTTTCGACACACCTGTCAGATATGGTCTTTCAAATTTCATTAAACTTTTTATTTATTTTCTCATAGTTAATATCCAGTAGTGTCCGACCGAACAGTTCGGTCAGAAAATGCATTTGGTTGGTATTTGGTATTTTAAAGCATTTTAAAGCATTTTGGACAAATGGGAAAATATTTATTGGGCTCATTAGATGCGATGTTGAGTGTACAATTTAAAGAAAATTCCGCAGTCAAGCAATGAATTTACTTCGGAATAAACTTCGGCTTTTTTTTAAATTTCGTACAGAAAATCGAATTAAATCGGCTCAACATTCCAATACTAAAATTTATTCTAATTGCCTCTAGATACCAAAATCTTACCAAATATAGGGTTTTGGCCGAACTGTTTGATCGGACACTAATATCTAGATTACGTGTTTTTATTTTTCAAAATTCGTTTATCGCTGCTCAAAGTTGGAGTTTTTTATTATTTTTCCCACACATGGAAAAATCGATATGCATGTCAAACAAGAGACCACATGTAGTTAAACTACGTACTCAGATTTTCGATATCACATCGATGTCCTTTTAAAAGAACATTTAAAGTTACATTTTTAAACAACTTACTTAAATACTTGTACTCATTAAATGAGGCCAATATGGATATCCGATGAAAGATTGTAATAACTGCTATTCCACAAAATTATTTGTCGTAATATTTCAGGACCAAAAAAATGTCCTTTTAAAAATTCGATCCTTAAATATGTTTGATTGTTTTAAATCAGTTCATCAAAAGAAAAACTTTGTTATAGATTTGACTGTGTAGTCATACATACTCAAATTTCAGCATTTTAGCTTTATTACAATCATAATAGAAATACGAAAATAATGTCAAACCAACAAAAACTTTCGTAAAATGAACAATTATTGTTTTATTTTACAAAAGTTTTTGTTATTTTGACATTTATTGGTAATAATAAAATACATATAACTTTTTATTGAGACAAATTGTCTTTAAAATAAGGATACACAATTTTCCTTAATATAAGAAAAAATTCTTTAAAACAAAGAAAAAAATCTTTAATGCAAATACACAAAAACACAAAAAAATGTGTAACTTGTAAATAGAGAATTGGAAAATTTTTTCCCAAAAAATTATTTTATACTAAAAATTTGTGAAAAAAAACTCTAAATTGCGATACAAAACGTTTAACTAATTTTTTTACTAACTTTTTTATTTGAGTGCAACAGATATAAGTAATATCGATAATAGGATCACAATGTTTGATCTGATATTTATATGCAATAAATAACAATTTATTATACAATTTTCTTGTCTTTCACAAATTTTTTGTTTTTATATTTTAGGTCTGCTACAAAACTTGTGAAGATACTGATAGTGATGTATTTCTGGTCAAATTGGGTAGCAAACATAAATGCGAAAGAAAAAAGAATAATATTGAAATTGAACTGAAGACACCTAAACAGCCATTGGTATTGCCCAAACAACATGTAACGACCGAAACTCAAATCAATGAAACGGAATTGGATGCCGCACTATCGGATGCCTGCAAAAGGAAAAAAGGAAAGGGCAAGGGTAAGGGTAAGAAGAATAAAAACAAATAAAATATATAAATTAGAGATTTGTTCAATGGAAAACAAAAATGTGAGAATGTTGAGAAAAAGGATATCAAATTTGCAGTAAAACGATGATGAAAATGATTAAAAAAAAAAAAATTATAAAATTATTATTTAAGTTTTTGTTTTTAACATCATTCTCTCTTTTAACTTTTTCTTATATATTTTTTTCTAATTTGTAATGAATTTTATTAACGTATATTTTCAATTGGAGAGACTTAAAAAAAATATAAATTTGAGTGCGTGTTTTGGGACACATAAACCAACGCAAATTGTAGTTTTTATTACAAATACTATTAATTTCCTTGATTTCTTATCAAATTTCAAACACAACATACCAAAATATTTAAACATTCAATATATTAAAAACAACAGAGGAGATAATGGTAGCACTAGAATTCCAGATGGTTAACACTTTTCCACAAATTTACAGTTTTTTCAGAACCCCCTCCTACAATACATATTTTCCAATAAACCACCCGATGAAAAAAGTTCCAATATGTGTATATATAAGCATATAGAGTCATATATACAATTTCATATCACATTATATCTTAGTTGATACTAAAAATGGCATTCATAACCTTGTCTCATGTTATCCCATGTGAACTCATCTATAATTTGATCCGAAAATGGGTCTATCTAATTAAATCAAGTTATATATAATTTGATACAATCTGATATAACTTCATAAAATCCTTTAAAATTGTTTGGAAATCCGCACTAATATTTTGTTTCACATTTCAAATAATTATGAAAATTTAAATATAAATCGAAGGATTTTATAGTAAGATGTGATTTTAATTTGACTAATATGTCAGATGTCATATACAATTATATATAAAGTAATCGTTTGTTTTCTTGTTTCTATCATACATATATGTTTATTAGACCGACTCACGAAAAACAATTCTTTTGTCCACCCCTCAAAATGTACTTTGGTTTGTTTTATGATAATTCCTAAAATATTTCGTGTCTTGCATTGAGATCCTATGAGCTGGATCGTTTTCAAAAAAATGCTTTTATTTAGGTTTTCAAAAAATTTCGTATTTTAGCTAAAGACAACGTATGCAATATTAGTATCTGATGAAAGGTTTTTTAAGGTGTACCGAATTGTATATAAAACATGTCGTATCCTTATTTCAGAGATATTCTGTAAAAATTAGTTTTTTAGGTTTTTTTGTACGGAGATTTTTGTCATTTTAATGTCAAATTTGCATGATTTAATTCTTAGTCGATATAAGTAAATACGTGTTTCAGCTTTTTTTGAAATTTGCAATAGTTCGCTTTTTACAAAAAATGCAATGTGGTGTGTAAACTATATTTTAATCATATCAATATCGGTATCAAAATATGTCTATGGGCAAGTACGTAATCTATGTATGGAAATATTAAGGAATTTTACAAATTTAGTAAATTTTCCTCGGTGCTGTGAACCTAGTTATTTAGAGAAATTTTCAATTAATCCAATCTGAAAACATTTTCAGTTTCAAGTTTCTGTAAGAATGAAAATGTATGTAACTTATACGCATTTTTTCGCGACATAATTTTTTTCGCGAATTAAAAAAATGTATGCAGTTTTTTATTTTTATATATATCGAGCTTAAATTATTACACGTTTAAAACATAAATTTATGCAAAACTTTGAATTCGCGAAAAAATATGCCGCCAAAAAAAAGCGCGTGGTAGAATTTTTTTCTTTATGCCGAATTTTCATCCTTACATTAACTGGATTAATTCAAACTGTTTTTTTTTTTTATTGTGGTTTAGAAAAATGAGGAAAATGCATTCAATTTGCAAAATTTAAAATTATTTCCGCACATATATGATGCATTTAACTAAAGAAAAATTTTAATACTGAAATTAAACTCATCATAATTTTGGGAATCTTCATGATGGTACATTTTAAGGAGTTGACAAAAATCACGGGTTTTTCTCCATCCACGGTGAGTGGCTCTAATGTTTATATTTATTTATCAGAGAAGGCCAATTAACTTTTTTCTTTGGGGTGTTTTCTTCACTTTTTTTATAATTGCTTTTTTTACGATTTTCTGACTTAAAATGATTATTTTCCTCATAAATATTATTTAATCTATTACCTAGCCGAAACGTAACATATAATCATGCATTATTTTATATAAATATATATGTTATTGCATGCTATTATATGTGATTACATATGTTTATGTATGCTTATATATAACAATTTTTTCCTCTTTTCCAAAATATAATCGTATATGACATATACAATTATATATTGTTAATCTTATTATGTACGAATAGATGTATAATAACATGTAATATCCAAAAAAATAATTTAATTTTGGATAAGACGATATTTTAATTCATTCATAGTTATATATCGTTCCATATCAGAAAAATGTAGATCTTCTTTTGGATAAAACTATATTGTCGCAGGCTATGTATTCGACTGTTCCGAATGTAAAAAATTTGCGAATTTCGTTATGTACTCAAATGATAGGTATTATTGAGCTGTTTAGGGATAAAACCCAACATTTTTTTTGAGGACACATATAGTGTCTTCAGTCTTCGTAGTGTATTTTTAAAATTTTTGGGGAAGACAGATCCTACAAATCGGAGTAGCGAACTACAAGTATTCTCGATTTTTTTATTTTTTTATTTTTCCCATAATCAACTGGATAATATTTATGGGCTGAGCACTATTACGTAACCCTTGTATTTATGAAGGGTTTCCTACATACGGTAAAACTTTTTCTTTTGAGTGTATCTTATATCATAATTTCATCAAAATCTGGAGCAGACACGAAAATTTTAATTTTTTTTGCATTTCTATATAGACTATCCAATAGTTCCTTTTAAACCTGTTTTATTGCAACTTTCCACCACTATTTTGAAGACCAATTATGTATAAACTAAAAATAAAAAAAACAAATTCTGGTGTCTGCTGCAGTCGTCATCGACATGCATATTCCCAAAACATATTTCCTTGCATTGTTTTTGAGATAGTCTCCATCAGCCGGACATTTATGTCGGTATAAAGTTTTAAATTTAAATTTTTTTCCGATATCAATTTCATTTTACGCATCTTTGAACTAACGGTCATTTATCAAACTACAATGGAATTAAATTTCCAATATTAGGTAATACAACCTACTACTAGTGCTTCAAGTTGTTTGCATTTTTTTTTTTAAATTTTCATTTCAATTCTACGATATTCAAGTAAACAGCATCAAAATTTGCTACATAACAAATTGCATTCACAAATAGTACTTGTTAATACCGTGTAATATTCAGCCAAGCGGAACAAACCGGTGGAGGATGGTCATCATCAAGACAACAACCGTATAAATGTTTATGTTTATTCCATGGATGGCAACCGATTCAATGCGGTTATCGGTAAGGGCAACGCGAATTTCTTTTGTTTCGTTAACGGTATTTTAGGGGTAACGTTATTTTAGTTATTTCGGTAACGGTATTTTAAGGGTAACGTTATTTTAGTTATTTCGATATCGATATTTTAAGTATAACGGCTGTATCACACACTGATATTTTTAACCCCATCCAAAAAATTTAGGAGGTGGAGTGGTTGCAAGAGGCTCCTCATCGTGGTCAAAGATGGTGGTAAAGGGGAAAAAATAACAAAAAGCCACACACACCACCCCGGAGTCGCTCCTAGAGGGGTAAAATGTAAGATCGACCACATTAGGTTTTTTTCCCCAACACACCTACCCCTGCCTTCACTCCCTGAGTGCTCTCCCTGCTCTAACTGTCCTAACGGCGCCACTATCGGAGTCAAATGTATGACCGACCCAAAATATTTTTTGAATCCTAACACTTTTTCAGAAAATACCTACCCCCTATATCCACTCCCTAAGGGAAGTCCCATGCAAAATGACATTGCTCCCACAGTTCTAACTATCTTAAGGGTGCCCCTAGACGAGTCAAATGTATGACCGACTGCTAATATTTTTTTAACCCCAACATTTCCTCACAACGTACCTACCCAGTATCTCAACTCCCTAAGGAGGCTTCCATACAAAATAAATTTTTTTATAAAATTTGCTTCCACCGCTCGAAATCCCATGGTGTGTTCTACACTCAAGGAAAAAGCTTTTCATAAATATGATTAAAAACTTCATCGATTTTCGTCCACTGTAACACTCCATAAATATGATGAAGCTGTTTTATAAAAGGGCAAATTGATGACAGGCTTGTTTATCTTTATGAAATGATGAAGAAGTTTCATAAATTTTCATGAAAAATTTTATAAATGCTATTAAATATTTCATACATTTTAACGAACTTTTAATGAATTTTTAGAAATATGTCATAAATATTATGCAACGTTTCATATTACAGATTAGTTCGCTTATAACGAACACCGCTTATAACGAACACCGCTTATAACGGATTATTTTATAACCAACGGTTTTTCTGGTCCCAACGCTTTTTCTAACATATGCCATGCAAAATAATACGGTTATAACGAACATCGTTTATAACGAATTAATTTTTTGGACTCATTTATGGCTTTTCATACAAATTTTTATGCTTATAACTAACATAAAAAACCGAGACTTTAAAATGAAAAATGTCTTAAAAAAAATATTGATTGTTGCTTAAAAATTTACCAAAAAGAATTAAAAATTGTAAAATACGTAATGAAACGTATTACGATAAAAAATTTTAAAATTAAGTCAATCTAGGAAAAAATTTAGAAGTTTTAATCATTTTTGGAAAATGTTTACCACACTTACAGTGAACTTCGATTATAACGAACAAAATCCCTACGAGGTCGTTATAATTGAACTCCACTGTATATTCAAAAAATTCTATTTAAAATTAAAAATACATACAGTAATATATAATTAACGTTTCAGAATTTCATAAATTTTTGGTAGTTTTTGAGTTTTAAAAAGTCTAAAGCCGTGTAGGTTTTCTATGAATAACCCATACACAGAGAAAAATTTAGCTCTTTGCCAACTGAAATTAGGCTATTACGACTCAAATTCGGTTTTTACGAATTTCAGATGGTTGGCACAACTTAGCATTAGTTTTCACAACAAAGTTCGGTTAATTCAACTGAATGTTAGTTGCAACACCTAAAATATTCAGAAATATAATGTAAATATCGTTGTAATAACTGTTTCCATTAATGTACACTTTTTAATTCGGTTGGCACTTTATTTCTCTATGTGCAGAGCTTAAATTTATCCAAAAATATTTCCATACAAATATGACATTCATAAACTTAAAATTTGGTTAATTTGAGATACGTTAGCAGGTCTAAATTGCAAGTAGTGCCATGTGTTATTTTGACATTTTTTATTGTACCATTGAGAAGCGCTATTGGTCATACATATATCTCTACCAAGCGGTTTTGAGATATCTTAATGGGTTTAGAAGATGGCAAAAAGTGCTATGTGTATAACTCATATAAAAATAAATAAACTTTTATCCTATCAACAAAAAGTGTTATGTGTACAAACTGGTATAAACATATTTTGAAAAAAGGCTCCTACAAAAGGTGTTATCTGTAGTTTTTGTTAAAAACCAAGCACCGTTCTCTAACAGATATTAAATCGTGATTTCTTTTATTACAATATTTTAGTAAATGAGAACGCGGCATTTGATGTTAATAAAATATCGTAAACTGCTAATATAAATCAATTTTTTTCGCTCAGAAAATCTGTGGTGGTGTTGTAGCACTACTTGCAGGCAAGCCCACGAAATGGTATTTTCTAAGTTTTAAATAAAAAAATAAAATTTAAATAAAAAGCTAATCATATATTTTTATGAAACTTTTCATTCATAAATATGCTAAATAATTGATGACAAACGATTTATGAAACAATATCATCAATATGATGAAACTTTTTTGCAATGGTTCCTTGGTGAAAATATTCCCAATCATAATTTCAAGCCCACCATGACCTACACTAAGGGAACTTCTGCTGTAAATATTTGTACACAGAGATAATTTTTTGAACTAGTTTTAATGACATTTTTTTCACTAAACTAATGAAGTTTTCTTTACAATGTAAATGAAAAATTTCTAAATCTTTATGAAAAAGCTTTATAGTTTTAATGAAACTGTTTTAAATGAAACTTTTTCATTAGTCGTATGAAATTTTTAATAAATAAAATTACATTTTTCATTAAATTTTATGAAAAACTGCATTAATTTAATGGAAACTTTCATAGATCTAATGCAAATGGCATGCATAGAATTCTTTCAGTGTAGTTGTTTTGAGTTCTAACGCAGTATCTTTATTTTTAAATGAAGGAACAGTCATTTGTAGTAGAAATTTCAGTTTTGACTACAATTGAAGGGCTTAGTGCAAAAACTTGATAAGCCACAAAATTAAAATAATGAAATAATCGCCTTCAAAGTTTAAAAACCATGTCAAAAATAAGGCTTTAACTAAACCAGACTGTAAGCATACATAATAAATTGTTAAGGAAGGCTACCATCACATACCCGTTCATGGATGATAGAAATCCATCGGAAACTGCTTTTTTACAAAAAAAAAAGTGTGGCTTATCAAGTTATTGCACAAAGATAATTAAAGAAGTTCATAGTCTGAAAAATGGTAGCAAATTAGATGGTCTTTCTTGATACTTGTAAAAAGTGTCAAAATTTGTCTTCTATTACATGGCCTTCTTCGGAAGACTTTAAGACAGTAAAAACCATTTTATGAAGTCAATGTGGCTTATCAAGTTTTTGCACAAATTTTATTTAGAATTTTTTAATTTAGAAGAAATGATATCTGTATTTCAGGCATTTCGTGCTGTAGGAAATTGTAAAAAATGCCAAGATATGTTAGCACTTATTACAAGTATCTGTTGCTCGAAAATCCTGCAAAAAAACAACTATTTCCTCAAAATAAAAAAATCTTAAAGAGAATTTCTGCAATAACTTCATAAGCCATGTGGATTTGAAAAAAATGGGTTTCACTGCCTTATAGTCTTAAAGCGATGGACATGTAATAGAAGACACCTCTTGGCACTTATTACAAGTATCTAGAATATAAAAGTCCAGAAAAACAGCGACTTTTTCTTAAAAACAAGAAAATCTTAAATTAAATTTCTGCAAAAACATGATAAGCCACATTGATTTTAAAGAAATGGTTTTCAATGACTTCTTGGCAGCTGTTAAGCAAGATGTTCGAGCTATAAATGCTTGTAATAAGTGACAGTATGTGTCTTCTATTACAAATCCGTCGGTGGAAGTCTAGAAGAGTGTAAAAACCATTTTATTACGTCAATGTGGCTTATCAAGTTTTTGCACAAATTTTATTTGGAATTATTTAATTTTAAAGACTATGTAGCTTTTTTGAAGGATTTTCATGATAAATATACTTGTTGTAAGTGCGAAGATGTGGCTTCTTTTACATGTTCCTCGCTGGGAGACTATAAGACAGTACAAAATATATTTTATTGAATTAATGTGGCTTATCAAGTTTTTACAGAAAATTTATTTAGAATTTAGAATAAGCCACAAAAATTAAAATAAATCATACATCGATGGTTTCTTAAACGATTCGATCATCTGTTGGAAAATAATCTTTATCCACCATACTTCAGTCAATATATTTACAAAAAAATTCAAGTTCGCTTTTATTTTCTTCAGAGTTAATCTTTTTGTTCAGAAGTGTATCTTATTGGTGTGGCATATCATGTTCTTGCGTAAAAAAATATTGAAATATAGTCGAATTGTAAAAAGTAACATTTGCTCTAGATCTGAAAGTATTTGGAATTTAGCTTAAATCATTTAAGTGGATATTGATTAGGTAATGCAATCAGGCACGTAGCTAGGAATTCGTTTCGGGGGGGGGGGGGGGTCTTTTCGATTTTTTATTTTGATTATATAATTTTTTTTTTTTATTGCACACTAGAGTAACAACTTTTTTTTTTTTTTTTGTTTGCTAAATTTTTGTTAAATTTTTGCTAAATTTTTACCGTAATGGGCAATCATGTATTAATAATATAAATCGCTTTCTCAGGTCATTTTGAAACAAAAACCTCCCGCATAAAGTGCATATCCTTAAAATGCATTTTTTTAATTTTTTACTTATTGTGTTTATTATTTTGCTAATTTTGATGTCACAGTCCGCGAAACACGTCAAATTTGAAAACGTTTGTGTACTTTAAGTTGGATATGCATCGTTAGTGTCTAATTACGTTAAATTTTTAGCTAAATATTAATTTTTAGTTTAATTAAATAAAAAAGAGGATTATGCGGAACACTTTTTGAAAACCGCGAAAAATAAAATTACTTGATATTTTTATGTGCTAGTATATGTCTAAGGTAGCTAAAACTTGATAAATGTAAAAAAAGTAAAAAAGTTTCAACTTCTAATAAGCCGATTAAAATTAATATGATGCTTTATATAATCATACGAAATTTAATATGAGTCTTAATATAGTTTTATACGAGAAATTAAATATCATCCGAATAATGACGCGATACAATTTAATACGATTTTATATAGCGGTATTAATTTCCAGTTTTTGATTTTAAAACGTCATGACAATTCGAAATATCTATTAATCCTTTTAGACTTTAGCCGCTTGCAAAAGGTTTACAACTTTATAATTTGTAACAAATTCCATAGCATTTGGAAATTTTATTTAAAATAAAATTGTGTTTTTTTAAATATGATATAATATCAAAATATATATTATTTTGCAACGTCTAGGTATATAAATATAACGTAATTATTAATTGGATTAGTTTTAGCGTATTCTAAATGCAATATATAATTATACGCAACTATATATGACATCATGTTAAATTTTTTATACGAAATTAATTTTATATATGAATTTATATAATTATGTCCGGTTAAATGCACAGTCAGACAAAATCTTATAAGTGTATATAAAATAATGTATTATTTTGTGCAAAAGTTTTAACTCGGGAAATTAAAGATTTATAACCGTGCAAAAAACAAATTCAAAGCAAATATCCTATATAATTTGCCTGACACTTACAAGGAAGCTTTTCCGGATAGGTGATAAAGCAGCAAAAATATATGGAAAACGTATCTATTTTTAAAATTGGTGGTGAAATTTAACACATCTTTGTATGAAAATATGTTTAAAGTTTAGGAAATTTAGACTTATTTAAAAACAGCGTTAAAATGCTCGAGAAAACACACATTTTGAAAACCATTTTGACACTATGTCGTGGACCCCGGCTGCCACTTATTTGAATTATTTTAACAAATTATTTTTTTCCCCTTTTTCATATATCCGACTCATGTCTTGTATTAAAAAAATCGCAAATTTTACAAACAAGCGTGATTGTAGTCTGAAAGAAATAATAATAAAGAAAAAATATAAAATTGGAAAATTTAAAAATATACCTGACATCGCCAAGGTCTTATTTAAACTAAATTATGTATTTCCAATTCACTTTGATTTATATTCTGGACAATTTCAGACGCTTTTCAAATTGTCTTTAATCAATTTTTTAAATAAAAACCCTTTAAAATGTCTAAAAAAAAACTACATCGTTATAACACAAAGACTGGTTTAGCTACTTGATTTTAAAATGTCGCATTTCAAGGAGCGCCGATAGAAATTTGTTTACATTTAGTTTAAAAAAAATTGAGAAAATTTGAGTTACATTGGACCACGTTAACACATTATGCATATCGATCAAAGTTTGAGGCTTAAATTTGTTTCAAAAAATTAAAAAAATATATGAGATATCGTAATATATATCGTAAAAAAAATACTGAAAACTATGTTACCGGATGAGTGCGTAGCAAACCAAATTTAAAAAAAAAGATTGCACTGTACGTAAAGTAAGGACTTTTACGGCACAAGTAAAATTAATTTTGAGTCTTAATGGTATCTCCATTTTAAAAGATTATGTCAAAATACACAGAAAAAATCATTGTCAAAAAAATTTCAATTAAACTTTTGTTCGATTTCAAACTTACTTTCAATTAACTGTTTAATTGAAAATGAATTTGGTATCAAAAAAAATTTTTCAGTTTTTATAACGTATAATAAGAAATGCAAAAATTTTAAAAAGTCACCAAAATTAAAAAAATCGTTTAAAGTAGAAAATTCGCGTTTCTTTAATTTTGGTATTTTTTTTAAATTTTTTTCGAATTTTGGCGTTTATTTTTGGAGTTTTTTAAATTTCTGCAATTTTGAGGATTCTTTTTTAAATTTTGGCAATTTTTTTTTCAAATTTTGCGATTTTTTCAAATGGTCTCGATTTTTTTAAATTTTGGCGATTTTTTTACAATTTTGGTGTTTTTTTTTAAATTTTGTAATTTTTCCCAATAGTAAACAATATTCAATTAAATTCTTAATAGATGTGAATAAAACTATATGTAATTGAAAATAATATTAATTAAATAGATACAAATTATTTTAGTTGTTACTACAATTGCATCAACACGACCGAATTCAGTTAAACTTTTGCTGAATCAACAAATATTTTAATTAAAACTCAATTTTAGTTTTTTCGGTGTAGACATATTTAATTTTTAGTTTGCATTGTCTCAAACTATTTTTTGATTATATTTTAAGTCAAAGACTTCGAAATCACTTATGGAATGATTTTATTTATTGCTTTTAGTCGAAACTCAACTCTAACAATGATAGCCGCCCATTTGCAGGCGATGTTTTCTAACGAAATTTTAAGATTCGAACCATATAAATCTATTTCCTATTTGATCCAAGTCAAAAATAAATATTTTCATATTAAATTTATCAATAACATTGTTACTTTCTAACAAATTGTATTAAGTTTTTCAATTTGTAAAATCTTTTCGGGGGGGGCTCTAGCCCCAAGCCCCCCCCCCCTAGCTACGTGCCTGAATGCAATGAACACATAAAATCATTTTTTGAAAACGTGTGGCTTATCATGTTTTTGCACTAAGCCCTTCAATTGTAGTTCATTTAAAAAAACAAACCACATCAAATTACTGTATTATGATTTTACATTCATTTTATATAGTAGTTTTTTTTTATTTTAAATAATAAAGCAAATAAAAGTTAGTTTATTTTTGGTTTTATTTTGGTGGTTCATTTCTTGAACAGTAAAAAACAAATAACAATGTTAATTAAATTTACTGAAATGTTATGGCGTTTTCTTTTCTGACAAAAAAATGTTGCATTTTTATAAGTGACATTTAAATAATGTTGTCATAACCCTCTTAATATGTTGCCATATTCATAGTCACAATAAAACATGAATTTATACAAAAAATGCTGCCCTGCTTTAGAACAGCTGATTTGTTTATAAAAGAAAACAAGTTGAAAAATAAAAAAGCGGCAAATTGCAAATTGGCATTCAAATTGTTTTTAATTAATTTTTTTTATTTAAAATGGATTCAGGAATTGATGCAAGCACAACATTTCGCTCCTGCAGAACACATATTTCCTCTTCATCTGATGATGAGGAAGAATAAATTAGTACCCCAACAACATTGTTTACGCATATCACTACAGCAGCTTTTTCCATTTTTAGCAATTTAAATGTATATTTTTTAAAATTATTATAATTTATAAAACAAAATTTGTTAATTTTCGTCTTTAAATATTTTTTTTCAAAACAAAACTATAAAATCAGCTGTTTTATAGTGCAACATTTTCACCCCATCATTTTATAAAGGGTGAAAATGGCAACATTTTTGCATGTTAATAGGGCGACATATTTTTAAAAGAACATGATTCCTTTTTAAAGTGCTGTCAATTTTTTAGAAAAGAACACAAAAAGTGCAATTTTTTAGAAAGGGAAAACAAAATGTTACATTTTTTGCCAGAAAAGAAAACGCCAATAGACGCCCTTTTTTCAAGTCAAATTTAATTTGTTTTTAATTACAATTACTGTGATCTTTACCTACAAAGTATTCTAAGTGTATTAGTCAAGCTCGATGGATGGCAAAAATACATGTACTGCGGGAACAAGAACGAATTAAATGGACTTAGCGATGTTACCATTTTCACCGTAACACTTTACGTGACACTTTACGGTTTAGCACCACCAGAACAACCAAAGATCCAAATAATGATTCGAATTTTTGAAAGCGATTGCTGGTTATGCTACAATTGGTAAGATTGTGTCGCAAGGCTTGGTGAAGAGATTCTGTGTAAGTTAATTTCAGTTAATTATTCCATTAGTTTTTTCTTAAATAAAATACATTTTTTGTTTGAATTCTTTTGATTACATTCTTTATTGTTTCCCGTCTGATAGCATACTTAAAACTAAACTTAATACTCACAAAAACATATAATTATATCAACAAAAAGCATGATCGCGTAGTTGAATTGGATCAGCACTTTTACGCCGCGCGTGTAGTGTAATCCAATTCTTTTGTTTTCTTTTAAATAAAATATTTAGTTTTGCAGACATAGTGTCAGCAAAATATTGTGAGAATTATCTGTTGGCAAGCCGTTGCCTTAACTCCCCCCTCCGTAAGTTGAATCGTCCCGATTCTTAATGAACAGGAAGATCGTTGATGCTACGAAATTCACATCTTAATTTGGATGAAGTATTTGGCTCCTCAAGACTAGGAGGATTGCCCTCATTTATTATGTTCGTGACTATCAATCCACTTTTGTTCTTAAACCAAATTTTGTAAGCAATCATAAATATACAAAAAATCAACACAAACAAAAGACCAAAATTGAGGGAAAACATCAATTTATTCCCAGATGACAGTGATGTCAATTTATTAATATTATTGATCTGCAAGTCCTTCATTAATTCTAATGAAAGAACTTCTTCGATTTCCCGATTATTTTTTATTGGTTGCAATAACGCCGGAAGCGGCCTCCAATCAGATATTTCCTTTGAAACAAATGTCTTGTTACCTACTGTTATGGTATCATTATGAAACTTAAGTAAATAAGTCCCTGACAATTCATTTGTTTCGTTATTCGAAGTTTTTATAAAACCTTTAAATTGATTTAACAAAATAGTTCCGGAAGATAATTCCTGTATTGAATTAATATGCTGGTTATTCAAGAAAACGCAATCATGATTTTTGCTGGATAAGAGAGCTGGAATACAATTTGTTTTACTTATATCTATTAGGGTTTCTTTATTGCAAATACATAACCCATTATATTCTTTACAATTTTCTTTTTCTTCATAAATTTCTTTATTACATCTAATTATATTTTCAGTATTGATTTTAACAATTTTTTCTTGTATTTTTATAGGCTTTATTAACAATTTCTCACAGTTATTATAGAAGGAAGATTTATTATATAAATTAGAGCTACGTTATCAGTGGCTATTTTTACTGTAGCAAAACTTAGAGCTTGTTGAAGATCAGTGTAAGGAAATTTTTCCTCATCTAAAAATTGTCTAACTTCCATTATTTCCCTCTCAGATAAAATAAAAGAATTTATAATACCCACTTTTGACCATTGTAGGGCATATTCCACATTAATAATTTCCTCCTTTAAAATTCTCAATTTATTTGTTAATGTTTCCTCATATGTTCTTCTAACCTCGTCCAAAGATTGAACAGACTTGATGACATGATTCATTGAATTTGATAATAAATTTACTCTTTCTACAACATTCCTATTGATTATTCTTTGTTTATCATTATTTTGTAGTAACCCTGCCATTTGATCGGTTACTATCTTATGATCGTCATGATCTGGGGTACCAGCTATCCACTTCCAAGCTGTGCCCAAAAAATTGATCGAACGCTTTTTCCGAGGCTTCATAATCTCGATATGTTCCCTTATTTGTTTGACATCATGGGAAAGAAATGGTAGTATGGTGCTACTTTTAAGAATTTTGTGTTGGATCTCGGACTCTATTTCACTAATTGCCGATTCATAATCTGTGAAATTCAGAACATGGATCAGTTTGAAGTTTCCATTTTGTAGTCTAGCCTGTCCCATATGTATTGAGATCAGCTGCGAATTTGAATAATCCAATATCTGTACCTCGGATAGGCAGACATTGTATATCGTAAGTAGTATTACCAGTTTAGGTATCATTATTGGTAGTTGTTGTTATTGTTGACCCACTTGTTCCTTATAGCTGTTTCGATAGGCTGCTTTAAGCTGACCCGGTTCCACTCGTACCGGGGTGATGCTGCCCAGCTTTGGCAGTGAACCAAATTCACACTATCAGTTTTTTTAATAAAAAATAGTATTTCTTTTTTTCCACACTGCGTAAACTATTTTAATTTTTTTGGTTTTTATATTTTCGTTGTTTCTTTTTAAATATAGTTAAAATAGTATTTTTGAATATAGTTAGAATAGTATTTCGGTTTTTTTTTACACAATTTTTTTTGGTTTTTATATTTTTGTTGTCTCTTTTTAAATATAATTAAAATAGTATTTTTGAATATAGTTAAAATAGTATTTCGGTTTTTTTTTTTTTTTACACAATTTTTTGGTTTTTATATTTTTGTTGTCTCTTTTTAAATATAGTTAAAATAGTATTTTTGAATATACCCTGTAGGAAATGTCACTAGTGAATCAGTACTGATTCACTATTGACACTGTCACCAGTACTAGTGACTTATTATACCCCGACAATGCTTTTTTACTATAGACATTTAACATGTGCGTGTCATTGGAAATCTACTACTGACACTGTCACTATTGAGTAGGTGGTTCTTTTGGGACCATATGTAGACATTGTCACCAGAGATTCACTAGTGCATTTTAGTAATTCTAGTCTACACTTTTGATAGTTTTCTGAAATAGACGTCCCCTGCAGGAAATGTCAATAGTGAAACAGTATTGATTCAGTATTGACTGTGTCACCAGTACTACTAACCAATTGTTCCCCAAGCAATGTAATTTGCTATAGACATTTAACATGTACGTGTCATTGAAAATCACTAGTGACATTAGAACTATTGACTAGGTAGTGAATAGGTAGTTCTTATGGGACCATATGTAGACAAACTTTCCTTACACAAACTTTGTGTTTCTTGCCCAACAAAGTTGCTGCTGATCGAGGAACATCCAGGCCTTCCTCCTGCAATATGGCAAGCAGTTTCTCCAAACATTTTCTTGAAGGTGCAGTCTCTACGTACCAATTTTTTAATTTTTCTCGTAAAGAAAATTTTGGAGTGGTCAAATTTACAAATGCCTCAACATCGTCTACGGGCTCCAAAAAACCTTCAGCAGTCTTCAAAAAATCTGCAGCAGTCTCCACAAAATCATTGGTGATAGAAGATTCACTAAAATCTGTTTCATCGTTATCTCTATTTCTATTTTTGTACAAATCTGATTGTTTTTTCACTTTTCTTTTATAATTTCGTTTACTCATTTGATTTTTTGTTTAATTTCCCTGCAGGAAATGTCAATAGTGAAAAAGTATTGATTCATTATTGACTGTGTCACCAGTACTACTAACCAAATATTCCCCAGGCAATGTAATTTGCTATAGACATTTAACATGTACGTGTCATTGAAAATCACTAGTGACATTAGAACTATTGACTAGGTAGTGAATAGGTAGTTCTTATGGGACCATATGTAGACATTGGAACCAAAGATTCTCTAGTGACTAGGTAGTTCTTATGGCACCATATGTAGACATTATAAACATAGATTCACTAGTGACTCGGCAGTTCTTATGGGACCATATGCAGACATTGGACCAAAGATTCACTAGCGACTCGTTAGTTCTTATGGGACCACATGTAGACATAAGAACCATAGATTCACTAGTGACTAATCAGTTCTAATGGGACCATATTTAGACATTGGAACCAAAAATTTACAAGTGAGTAAATAAAGTAAAAAGTGTAGACGCTTAGTTGAAAATGTTAACAAAATAGTAGACAAAAGTGGAGACTTGGAGACACTTGACCCCAAGCTTCCTGCAGGGTTGTTATAAAATATATTTTTATTCACCTTTTTTTCACTTTTTTCAATTTATTATTTTAACACTTAAGTTTTTCATTCAAACACGTGTATATCAAACAAAACTTTAAAAATAATCAAAAAGAAGAAGAAGAAGCAGAACTACAAAATTCATTTGTCACAAAATGTCTCTACCCATTAAAAGCAAAGTAAAAAGTGTAGACGTTTAGTTGACAATGTCAACAAAATAGTAGACAAAAATGGAGACTTGGAGACACTTGACCCCAAGCTTCCTGCAGGGTAGTTAAAATAGTATTTCGGGGTTTTTTTTTTCCACACAATTTTTTGGTTTTTATATTTTTGCTGTCTCTTTTTAAATATAGTTAAAATAGTATTTTTGAATATAGTTAAAATAGTATTTCGGGTTTTTTTTTTTTTACACAATTTTTTTGGTTTTTATATTTTTGTTGTCTCTTTTCTCCTTTCCTAAGGATACTTGTTTTTTTCACTTTTCTCCTTTTCTAAGGATACTTGTTTTTTTTTCACTTTTCTCCTTTTCTAAGGATACTTGTTTTTTTTCACTTTTCTCCTTTTCTAAGGATACTTGTTTTTTTGTTTGGCTATCCCGGTTGAGCCCCCAGTTAATTTCAGTTAATTATTCCATTAGTTTTTTCTTAAATAAAATACATTTTTTGTTTGAATTCTTTTGATTACATTCTTTATTGTTTCCCGTCTGATAGCATACTTAAAACTAAACTTAATACTCACAAAAACATATAATTATATCAACAAAAAGCATGATCGCGTAGTTGAATTGGATCAGCACTTTTACGCCGCGCGTGTAGTGTAATCCAATTCTTTTGTTTTCTTTTAAATAAAATATTTAGTTTTGCAGACATAGTGTCAGCAAAGTATTGTGAGAATTATCTGTTGGCAAGCCGTTGCCTTAACTTGTACATCTCTTATATCTCAGTGGTGGTGCTGTTGCTCTTGCTTTATTTGATCCGAATATCCTCGGTGATATCAATCAGAAAATGGCGAATGCAATTCGTGTATTTGAGGAAGGGAAAGAGAAATACGAGGAAGAGTTAGACGTAGAGTAGACGACGTATATGATATCATGGAAGAAGACGATAATATCGAGGAAGAAGACGATAATTTCGGTAACGGCATTTTAAGGATAACACTATTTGATTTATTACGGTAACGATATTTGAGCGAAAACGATATTTAGGTTATTCCGGTAACGGTATTTTAATGATATCGGTATTTCAGTTTTATCGCAAACGGTATTTTACGGATAACGGGGTTTCAATTATTTCGGTAACTGTATTTTAGGGATAACTATAGTTAGTTGAAAGTTTTTTGAATCGATAACGGTGTTATAGCGGTATTGCCTGTCAACCCTGGTTTATTGTGGTCTATTACATGATTCTGCCAAGTAAAGTTACTAACTTGAAATATCTTTCAAGTGATTTCACAAATAAAATTAGTGGTTTTGCCAATAGAATTTTAAAATTTTCATTATTGGCAAAGAATTGTAAAAAATGGTTTCAAAAATAAACACATTTAACTAAGGCATCAACAATTTTGGAATGTTTCGTTTGTTGGCAACAACAATGCAACTATTAAATTAGTGCTTAGATTTAAAGTTAACACCTGTCTAGAACGTTGTTATGTTTGACCTTCATGAAAAAATATTGTTCAGTTAATAATTGCAATTATAACTTAAATCTCTATAATTATTTTGAGAATCTTTTGTAGCATTTATTTATTTATTTATTTATTTATTTTGTGAATTAATTCACTTAACGCTCTAACCGGTATTTTAAATTGGCCATAATAAGAAATTAAGCTATTTCGATAGAAAACCAAATTTTAAAAATATTTTGTGAACTTATTTTTTGTGTGTAGTGCACGGTTTGGCAGCGAGAAAGTTAAAATTTCGTAAAATTTCAAAAAACAAATATTGTGAACTGAACACAATTTTCAAAAATCTTTGAAACATATTTATGTAAACTAAAAACCATTGGTCGTAAACACAAAATAAGATTGAAGCATACACTTTAAAAAACAATTTTAATTTTGGTCCAAGGACATACAGCATTCTTGTAGGATATCTCTAAAGAACATCGTCTTAAATTGAAAACGTATGGATTTTTATGAAATTTGTCAGAAAGATTATATTTAGTAATAGTAGTAAAGCTTTTAAGTTTAGCCAATATATATGAAAGACGTTTCTTGGTAAGACGAAAAATGTGTACCTAAATTTATTCATTTCTATGGATTAGATTTGCTCTAAACCTATTTGGGGCCATATCGCCTACATTAGGTAACGAAAAAAATTATGTTTAATTTTCGTGCCAAACAATTGGTATACATTTTATTGCAAAAAAGCTCTGGCCGGTTTGAAGGTTAAAGCAAAATTTGAGTAAATATTATTTAAAAAAAATCTATTATTCTATTAAGATTTTTTTTACTTACAAGGAAACTGCACAGTGGTGTATCCGCAAAAATTTCACATTAACAAATAATCAACGTGCACAAATTTCTAAGACTATGGCTATTATAGTACTTTAGATATATGATATTAAATATTTACTTTGTATGGGAGCTGACACGCTCACTGGTCCGATCACGCCCATTTTTCCCATGACTTCACATTAACAAATAATCAACGTGCACAAATTTCTAAGACTATGGCTATTATAGTACTGTAGATATATGATATTAAATATTTACTTTGTATGGGAGCTGACACGCCCACTGGTCCGATCACGCCCATTTTCCCATGACTATTCACATTAACAAATAATCAACGTGCACACATTTCTAAGACTATGGCTATTATATTACTGTAGATATATGATATTAAATATTTACTTTGTATGGGAGCTGACACGCTCACTGGTCCGATCACGCCCATTTTTAGATGTTGGCCGATTCTCAGACCTACTCAATATGCTCACAAAATTTCATGAGAATCGGTCAAGCCGTTTCGGAGGAGTACGAGAACGAACATTGTGACACGAGAATTTTATATATAAGATTTAATTTTTGACAAATTTTAATAATTTTAATAACTCTCATATCACTCATACGTTAAAAAAAAACTTAACTCATTAATGGCAAGTCATATACGCAGAAGTAATGTCACAGTGTAGGCAAAGCGTCGGCGACGGTCAGTTATGCGTTGGCAGAAAGTGAGATTAACAGTCTTGACAGTATTGAACTTGCCACCATTGGCAAAACCAGCGTGGTTTTAAAATGGCTTTGTTGGTTTTAAAATAGCTTAAAGTAAATTAAATCGGTAAGTCATTATTTTATGTTTTGAAATAATGCAAAAGATTATTATGTATTATTACAAGGTAATCCAGGAGTGCACAATTATTGGTAACTCATTAGTTTATGTTTCGAAATAATGCTGATGCTGCCCATTACAAAGTAATGCGTGATGTAATCCATTGTCAGTAACTCACTACTTTTTGTCGGAAAATTATTATACATGTAAGGAGTATACATTACAAGGTAATGTATTACTTTATAGCACCCATTACCTAAGTTTTGCTGGGAATATAATAGTTTTGCGATTGTTGCGATTTTTTTATTGAATATTTATTTAAAAATTTCGCTTAATTTCTGGAAATCGGACCTTTTGGTGTAAAATTTGCTTAATGATTTCGACCCCTTATTTGAGCAAAATAATGTCTGTTATTGTTCAAGGATATTTTAAAAATATCTTAAAAATGTGCTATTTTATTGCATTGTTCTCGGTGCCGAATGTTTTTCTTCAACATGAAAAATAGTTTTTTACCAGTACAGTATTGTGCAGATGGTGGTGCCACGTAAAATAGTTATAGCCCTATAGAACAACAATAATATGTAAATTAAAACGGTAACTGGTCCATTGATTTGTATTTAAAAAAAAAACCTTATTACGAAACAATTTAAGCTTTTTTTGTAAAATATTAGCTGAAATAGAACATATTTTGATTTACTCGATTAATCGACCAAAATTGTTCGAGTTATTCGTTACTCGAAATTGGACATTTTAATTTACTCGAACAATTGTTTGAATGAAATTCATCGATTAATCGAGTAACAAAAATTTGCAAATGCAATAAATCTAATTTCTTACTACTTAGATTCCCGTTTTTAAAATAATTTTTTTATTTTTCACGTATTCTATCGCAAAATATTTAATCGAGCTAATCAAATGTTCACACAGTATAAATATTCATTTAAGAGGAGTAAGGAAGAAGTTATTTTATCAAACGTTTTATATTAATAATTCGCGACTTGTCAGAAATTTTAATTGGCTCCATAGCTTTCCAGGAAGATTTCAAGATCCAGCTTTCAGTATGATATAAATATACTGAAAGAATTATCCTTCATGATATTACGGAAACAATTTCATAGAGTGTTTTCGTAGATTCAATAAAAAAATTCGTTATATTCAAGAAATTGAATTAATATTAAGAAATGAATCAAATCCTTTTTTTCATAAAATTTCATAGTTTCATAAAAAAAATTAATTTGATTTTATAAATTATCTCTTCATATATTTAATGAAAATTTTCTTTGGAGCTATGAAATTATTTCAAACACTTAATTTTTTTTATTTTTTTATAAAATTTCATAATTTCATTAATTTTCATACATTTCGAACTTTTGTTTTATTTATTTATCGTTCAAGTGTTCAACATATTTTATAAAGTGCTTCATTATTTCAATGTAGCCTTTTATTAATTTTGACTTCTATGAAATGGTTTAAAAACTCATATGAAGCAGTTCATTGGCTTAGTTCCAATGCATTTTCAAGTCATTCATGTAAAGTTTTATTAATTCAAGGAAACTTCTTAATATTAAAAAAATTTATGAAACTGTAAATTCTATAAAAGCTTCATTGTCGGAATGATTCATTAGTTTTATGCAGATTTTCATTAATTCTACAAACATTTCATAAACATTGACTTTAATGAAACTTGTTTCATAGATTCTATGAAAAGTTTAAATGGGCGAGTTCCAGTGACTAATTCATTACTGAACGGAAGATAATTCTCTCAGTGTACATTTCAAATGTATGTACACTGAAGCACACAAAAGTACACTCACATAACAAATTCGGTTCGGTCAACAGAATTACATCCAACCGAACTCATTCGGTTACTGCAACCTCGAAAATTCGATTGTCACAACTGAATTCGGTTTTTGTAACCGAATTGATGGTGGTGGCAACCAAATTTGATTGTGAGAACTGAATTCAGTTTTGACAACCGAATTTACGAGATTGCAGCAACTGAATCAATTCGGTTGGATGAAATTTTAGAATTTTTATTAAATTTTGGGGTTTTTAATTTTTTTCAATTATAAACATTTTTGGCTGATTTTTCTTCAAAATTATTCAGATATCTTACTAAAAGTTGGACCCTTGGTTCATCTCGGAAAGCTATGCTGCCATATAAATTTTTTTTCAAATCGCGCGTTTTACATATAAGGCACCATATTCGCAATATGCTCTTACTAGTGCCTGACCATGTGTTAAGATCAATTGTTAGTTTAGCGATAAAATACGCTTAAACTGTAAAAATAGGGAAAAATCAGAATACCCGCTAAATAGAGGGTTTATTATACAGTTTTGTGAAATATATATTATTATATACAAAATATTTTTACTCGGGTTATTAAAACTTTAACATCGTATGGGCTGCTCCGAATCTTTTGATGACCACCATCTCAGTATTTGATTAAACCTTTACATTTCGACATCTCTGCAAAGCTTAGTTTTCAAGAACAACGCGATTTTATAATCGAAATGCGTTTGGTATCGGGTAAGGGGAGCGGATTTTGATATGTGATGCTTTCCGATTAAAACTTATTTTTAGCTATTTTAAACTAAATCTATCCCAGGTACCGATGTTTTGATTTTAATATTGAGTTAATGTCGAAAACGTCTTATATTTGTAATTGAAGATTTTGTCTTTAAAATCACGAATTAAGTCAACTGATGATGATTTTTTTTATTTATTTTTTTATTTTATTTTGCTATTCCAAGCTTTGCATGGATACATTGCCATTATCTGAAATTTAAGAATTTTAGTTAAAACTACAAACTTTATACAATGTTTAGTTACTACTCACAAAATCATATTCAATTTTGCTCTTAAATAGTGATATTTTGCTTATTTTAAAAATTTAAAAACATTTAGATATTTTCTTTTGAACTTTTGAAAAATTTTACTTTTGACACTTCACCTTTATATTGGAAACTTTTACACATTTAATGCCTATTTTTATAAATTACACACATTGTGTCTAAAAATAAATAGTAAATGAATTAATATTAAACAAGCTAATAAACTTTTCTATTGCTACATTATGTGTTTATTTTTTAGCACACAATAATGTGTACGGAAGTGAAATACACATTTTATGCATACGTTTAAGCATAGTGTGCATTTTTTAACAAAACTTTACGATATTAAAAGTAGTAAATTTAAAAGTTATTTTTAGAGAGTAGTTTTGATTTCGGAATATTGTTCTCACAAAAACTACCGAAATTCCAATGCGTAAGGTGCACAGAGAAAGCATATTCGCACTGGTAACCGAATTTGTTGCCAATTGAATGTTTTTTTTGTGGTTACCGTTTTTTTTTTTGCTAAAACATAAACAAATACGAGAATCCCGAAAAATACGGAAATACCCCCCCCCCCCCCCCCCACACAAAAAAGGGATTTCAAACGATTCCGAAGTCCAGAAAAATCCCGGGATTTTTAAAGATCAATGTCGATTGGCATCCCTAGTATAGAACCACTGTGCATCGTAGGGCATGAAACCATAAAATTGCAATTTTTCGAGTAGTTTAAGTTGGGTCGTCAAAGATCTAATCGTATTGTTTAAAAAAAACATATTTTTTTATTAAACAATTAATTCCTATAAGCAACTGCTTTGAAATACTAGTATCAAACAAATTTGCCTTCTTAAACATGGTTAATAACCCTCTTTGTAGCCAATACAAAAATCGCTACACTTAAAAAAAAGTTAGTAAAGTCAGCAAAAAATTTTGCTGATCAGCAAAATTATTTAATAGAAACATTTTCTTTTAATAAAGACAATATTTTTGATAAAAACTTCAAAAATGGCCTTTTTTATACGAGCATGTAGGAAAAGTAATAATATATGACCATATATGAATATTCATATATGCCCATATATGACCATATATGTCCATATATGACCATGTATGTCCATATACCCTCAAATTTCGGATCCGAATATATATGCATTCATATATGAACTCATATATGTGACCATATATGACAATATATGAACATTTTCACCTGGGGAGTCAGCAACATTTTAGTCAGAAGGGTGGTAGCTAAAAAATAGCTAATGTCAGCAAAGTCTTTTGCTGAAAATCAGTGTGCTGATTTTTAGCAACAAAATTAGTAGATTCAGCAAAAGTTTTGCTAACACTTAGTGGATTAGAAATTAAAAAAAAAACCTTGCTAAAAATGAATAAAATTTTTTCTGAACGACATGAATTAATGTAATATAAAAAAAATAGAAATAATTATTAAGAAGTTAAACAAAATTATCTTTCCACTACTTACATCAATGGTTATCTAAACGATTCTATCTTTTAAAGAAACGCAAATACCGCAAACAAAATATGACATATACAACCCTTTTCTTGTGATAAGAAAAATGAAACACAAAAACCTACGTAAGATGTGTGTCTTTCGCTTTAGTCTGTCTACCTGTCTGTATATTTGTTTGCAATTTGACCACACTAGATTATTTATCTATAACAATTTAGTTTACAAATACACATTTAATCTTTATTAAATTTAAATATTTTATTTTGTATTTTATTTAATTAATAGACAATTACTTTCACAAGCAGGTGGCAACTCAAAATTTTAGTTGCTTTAATCCACAATTTTGTTTTATATATGAAAAACAGATACAAAAATCTTCCATGGGTGATTTTTTTTGTATGTCTTACAAGAGTTGTACTTTTTAGTATCATTTTCATCGTCACTATTGCATCTTGACATGCCACGACATCTAGTTTATTCTGCGTGTATCTTTCAATCTGGTCGTCGCTTATCAGCAAAATTGTTTTATCAAAATAAGTTAGTAAAGCATTAGTATAATATTAGTAAAACATTAGTTCAAAACAGTTAATTGCTGAATAAGTATAACTAAAATTTTAGCTGAAAACTTTAGCAAAAACTTTTGCTGAAACATAGTATACCTGATTTACAAGACGTTTAACTAACTTATTTTTTGAGTGTAGTTAAAAGTCATCAAAATCGATACTTGACTACCATGCAAACGCTACATACCTGCTATATTTTGAATAAAATTATGTAACGACAAGTTTTGCACCTTTTTGTTGGAATGTAATTAAAAAAAAATGTTTTGCATACAATATTATAAACAAATTATTATAACAAAATGAGAGGATGTTTGATTAAAGCAACTATTAAAAAATCATTTAGCAAAACACAAAAAAAAAAAAAAAACAATGCTTTAGGAAAGTTAACTAAACATATACAGACATATTTTTATATGATTATAAATAACAATAAAAATTCCAAGAGATTATGAAGAATTTAACATCCAGAGAACCGTGAGGAGAAAGGAAAATTGATAGAGCTAGAGAAAAAGAGTGATATTTTTCAAGCTATACTTAAACTGGCTTTTTTTTAGTTTGGAGTGTGTTGAAAATAATACCGAACAAAACCAGTCTCTAAATGTTTCTTTCAAAAGTTAGTCTTAGGTTTGAGTGGTTGATAACAACACAAACAAGCGTAGAAACATCGGCCAAGAAAACGGCTAAGATGATAAAACGAGAATTAGCGCAATCGATGTGAAACGTTCGGCAGTTGGTAAACGAATGAAAGCTTGTTTTTGAAAAACGCTTTTTGAAAATATTTCAATTAAAAACCGATGAATGAATACTTTTTAAAAGTGAGAGTTCTAAGCTTAACTTAAAATTGAGAAAGAGAGTGAGAAAAGATATTGAGAATAAATGTTTTATTTTATTTTTTTTTTTTTTTTGTAGTAAATTTACAAAGAGAGAAAGAAAGTTTATAAGTGATTTAAATTACAATTTTATAATACAAATACTAACAAATTTTGTCTGAAGGCAAAATTTGTAGGGATTTAAAAACATTAAAGTGGTGACTTTTAGCAAAAGTGCGCGTTTTTTACCGTTAATTTAAACTTGACTTAAGAAAAAACATAAGAAAAATTGCCAACATTGTTTATACTTAAAAAAAATAAAAAAAAAATATAAAGTTTTTCCATCACAACATGTTTACACTTGATTAAACATGATTGTAAAATGATCTACTAAAGGGCAAGGCCATCATTATTAATAAGTGCAACATTAAAATATTCATCATATCAGATGCTTTACATCTTCGTCTTCTTCTTAAATTTAATAAATTAAAACTGAAATGTAAAGTGTTTTTTTGTTTATACATTAGGGTGTCCCTTAAAAATAGATTGTCATTACATATATGTGTGTTGGGTCAAATTGATTAAATTTTAAACTTACCACAAATCTGTTGCTGTCTTTTTATTAAAAAAAAATTAAAGACTTTGAAAGGCAAATTTTAAAAAATCTTTAAAAATAATTAACAAAAAAAAAATGTTTTTGCATTTTTTTTTCAAATTTGTGCGTCATTTTTGATTCTAGGCTAAAGTGCCTTAATGATATCCCAGGAAGTCAGAACTTCATATCTCAATAATTTTGAATATATTATAGCAATGGCTATGCAATGCTCTCACCCTCTGTTAATACCTTGTGCCTTCCTGTACATGCCGTTTTAAGGAAAATTAAAGCTAAATTGAAAAAAAAAATTTGCTCAAATCATAACAAATTGATAAAGCCAATTTATCAATTTCAAGTTGCCAAAACATATTAATTTTCCAATTTGCAGCCACAAGTTATATATTTTTTCTCAGTGAGAGCATTGCAATCACTTTATTTTCTAAACTTTTTGATTAGAGGAATAAATAAAATAAAAATACAATTTTTTAAAATTTCGAATTTCGGGATTTTTTTTTAATAAAAATACGCGTTTTTTTCAAAAATATGCTATTTTTTGTCAGAAATTCAATGCTTTCCAAAAGAAAATCGATCGAAAATCGACAAATCGTTTTTTTAAGGGACATACTTTTATACATATATATAATAAAGCAGAAATTTATATTCAAGAAAAAATTTAAAAATGAATAATATTTAGAAAGCGCTTGATTAGAGAGAAAAAAAAAATTAACATAAATTTATAAAACTAAAATTTAAAAAAAATCATGAAAGTTTTTATTCAAAATCATATTGTGAAAAATTAAAAGTGAATGACCAGATCACTAACGAGTTGACCATTCAAAGATATGTAAAACAAATTAAATTTCAGTTTTTATTTTCTTTCCTGTTCCATGTAAATAAAAAAAAAAACAAACTTACTTCGAAATCATTTTTCTGGTTGTCTGCAACGAAATAAAATCATATTGTCAACCCAAAGAAGTGTTAACTGAAAAATAAAAAAAAAAAAAATAGCCGGTGTTTTGAATTTTTTTTTTTCAATTTCATTTTCATTGCAACCTTACGTTTAACAAGGTCGTTGTCGTCGCCTTCGCCGTGATTATTGTGATCTTCTTAAATTGTCTTAACTTGTCATCTTTAGAACGAACATTGAGTTAATACTCAACGTACCATGAAATCATTTACCATCTTAATTCTAATCGTCTTTACATTGGTCAGTGTGGATTCTGATATCAATAATCACGCCAACAGCAACAACAACAACAGCAGCTCCTCAACCTCCAACGCCAGTAGATATACTAAAAATTCATCTAGCAGTACTAACATTACCGCCTCCATTATAGCCGATTCAATATCATCAGCAGCAGCATCTTCTTCATTGCGTGATAAAAGAGGTAAGTGTGATTATATGTATTTTAATTTTTTTTATTTTTTGGCTAATTGAAAATTTTAACCCTCTAACGTCGAAAACATGTTTGAAAAAATATGATACACCCAAAAAACAAATTTGATGTTCCAAATTGGTTATCCCAGCCATATTTCAATTGTCACAACCCTAAACAGAAAATATTATTGACCAAAAAATGTTTAATTAAAGATTTTTTTTTAAATAAATCTTAATTTCAATTAAGATTTAGTTCTCAAAAAAAAAAAAAAATATATGATCCCCTCTGGAATTAAAATTTTTTTTTTCTATCTTCCTGGGTCCGGCCCCAAAAACCGGTATGCGTAAAATAGGCGCGATTTCAAGGGAGGGGGGGGGGGGAAATGTAAATTTCCCCCCTAAATGATATTTTTCAATACAAAAATTTAAAAAAGATTAAAAAATTAATTAAAAATACTTTAAGCTCCCCCCCCCCCCAAAACCTTTTCCTGGATCCGCGCCTGACGTAGAAACATATAAGTGTGTACTCAAATGAAACGAAATGTCCTAAAGATTTCAAAAATGGTATTATTTTTATGATCCATGATACGTAGCACCCTCGAGGGCTATTTTAGGTACAACAATGGGGAGAAGTGTTTTTTTGGTTATTTTTGTAAAATTTACTGTTCAAATAATGAATTTTATATGAAAATATGACTTTAGTTGCTATCGTTGGCATTACCCAGGGATAACAGCTTTTAGGTGAGAAAAGTTACTCTGCGTGACCGGCATTGGGCTTGGCTTAGGAGGTTTCTCCTATGTGAGTAAAGTTTTGTACTCATACTGAGTAAAGTTTTGTACTCTTACTTTTTAGTACTTTTTAGTATCATTTTCCTCGTCTCCACTGCAGCTTGATATGCCGCCACATCTACTTCATTTTGCGTATGTCGTCCACACTTTTAATGTGCTTATCAGCACAATCTTTTTTGCAAAATAAATTAGTAAAACATTAGTAAAATATTAGTATAACATTAGTTTAAAACTGTTAAGTGCTGAATAAATATAACTAAAATTTTAGCTGAAAATATAATTTCAGCAAAATATTTGATGAAAAGTAAAAAAACTTGATTTACAAGACGTTTTACTAACTTTTCTACTAAATTATTTTTTTGAGTGTAAATCCGAATGTTTGTTACCGATAGTTTTAAAAGCCGTAAAATATTTAAAATAAAACTTAATTATTCTTTTTTTTAAGCTTCAGGTTTTTTCTTTCCATACACTCATAAAAATAAACCTGAAAAATAGCAGAAAAAGCTACTAAAAATTAGCTAAAAATTATCTTGCAGAAAAAAACTGCTAAATTTTTCCAATTTCTTAATAATTTTTTTTTTTTGTTTACTAATATTTAGTAAATGTTTTTTTTGCTGATTTTAACAAATTATTTTTTTTAATTTCAATTAACTAAAATTTAGCTCAAATATAACTAAATATTTGTAAATTCAACAGAATAATTTTTGTTATTCTTATATTATTAATATTTAGTTAAAAATCTGCTAATTTTAGCAGTTGTTTCCGCAAGAACATTTTTAACTAATTTCCAGTAACTTTTTAGCTATTTTTGCAGGCTTATTTCTATGAGTGTACTAAGTTACAAATTCCTTGCTTTGGCGGTTTGCCCAGGCCACTATGGGGGTAAATTTTCCGCTTTTGTATTTCACATACCCAATTTCACGTTCAAGGGATAGACTTTTCGCCTTCATGCCGCTCTCCGTAGGTATTTCCAAAAGTCCCGTCTAAACAAGTTTCTCGCGGGATTAAAACCCCAAAAAAAAATTTCAATTTAGTCGTTTTGGTGGATTGGCCAAGTCGTCAAAGGTTGGATTTTTCCCCTTTCAGCTCCATTCAAAAATCCCGTTTGAGCTTAAGTCTATACATGAACTAGATACCTAATTTGAAGTTCTTCGCTTTAGTGGTTTGGCCAGGCCGCCAAATGCGCTATTTTTGCCCCTTGCCGAAGAAAATTACAAAAATCCCATCTAAGCGAGTGTCTACGAAGGATTACGAAGCCACATACTAAGTTCCTTGCTTTAACAGTTTGGCCATGTCGCCAGGGGGGATACCTCTTAATCTTTTAAATCCATATTTTACCACGTTCCTGGGGAAAATCCAAAAAAGAGTAAAGTACTCTTAAATTTTTTTTTCTTGTTTTCATTTTTCGATAGCATTTTAGTAGCTCTATGTTTAGTGCAAAGGGTACACCCAAAAAATTATACAGTTACTACATGACAGTTGTTTGTGTAGTAATCAGTAGAGGATATTTTTAACTGTAATTACAGTTGTTTTTCTGTGAAGTAATACAAAACAACTATTTTAATAGTTTTTTCAACACCATCAAAAGCTATTTTTTAATAGTTGTTTGAAGGAGTTATTTTAGTATTTCCCCAGTGTAGAAAAGCATCTTATTACTTTTATATGGCGATTTCGCTCAAAATAATGACATATTACTAAACACCTTAAAAAAATAATGAGTCTAAAAATAAATTAAAAAAAAAAAAAATACTAAATTTAATGAACAATTACTTTTACATTTTTTTAAAAAAAATTTGCCCACACGGGATGCGAACCTGGACTTCCAGGTAGTTAGTCAACCGCTCTACCAAGTGAGCTATCTCGGCATGTTATACTTGATTCCTTGCACAAAATGTCATTACTTTCCAGCTCACAAAAAAAAATATTAAAATAAGCAATTATTTATGTACTAACTAGAAGTGAAAAAATAATGAGTCTAAAAATAGATTTTAAAATTTTTTTCAGATCATTACTGTATATTTAAGAAAAAAATATAAAAATAAGTACGCATTATTTTTTGTATTGAAATAATGGGAAAATTAATTAGTCAATTTTTTAAGTAAGTCCTTATTATTCTTGTTAAAGTAATGTATAAGTAAGCTGGTGTCATTAGCAGAGAAATGCATTCTTATATTTTTTCATCAACATAACAATCAAAAATATTAAAGATAAGGCTTTTTTATATTTATAAATAGTTTGTGAAAACAGATACACCAAAGAGTGAAACATTTATAATTTTTAAATAATTATTTGGCAACTCTGGGTCACAATTTTTTTATTCACGATTGTAGTCAAGGTGTTGAATAATTTTAAGGTTGCTAAATCACTTAAAGCAGATTCTAACGAACTTCGAATATGTCGTAGGGAATAAAAATTTAAGAGACCCGTATTGTTTTTAGCTGTCCAATCTCATGTTTAGGCGTTAGTGGGGTCAACAAATAACTCAATTTTTTGCTTTTTCCGGTTTATTTTGTTATGTTAAAAGTAACTATAGATAAGTTTAGTATCAAATTAAAGGTTTTTTGAAGACACATTTGCTGTGTATTAATTATGCTCAAAGATTTTCAAGTATTTTTGTTATTCAAAAAAATTTGTTTTTATTATCATAAATCTGGCGTTTTATTAAGGAATTTTAGTCTCATTAAGCTAAAAATAATGCATAACTATATCTACTTAATTTAATCGAGGTTGTGCCTGAGCTTTTTTCGATATTCGAAACCGTTAAGTTTTTTTTTGCGACTTTTCCCCCATATTTCAAAAATTCGGAAACTCTGGTCCCACTATATAGCCAATATAGGTATAAACATTTTCGTTTCCTTAAGAACTTTAACCTTGCGTACAAATAAACCAAGTTTTCGTAAATTAAAGACAAGTTTTCATACAAAAACAAATTAATTTTCCACCCTACTTTTTAACTCTTAAACGTGAAATTGGGCAGCAAAAAAAAAATATGTGTCTTTTTTGTTTGCTCATTTACAACATATCCAAAGTTCATTAAAATCTGCGAGTTCGGATCGGGATACCTCCCTTGTGAGTCGAAAAAGGAACACTGTATAAAAACTGAGTTAACTACACTCAAAGAAACTACTAAAATTTTTTTAAAAATCACCTTGCAGAAAAAACTGCTAAAATTAACAGACTTTTTTCACTAAATATTAGTAATATGAGAATAGCAAAAATAAATCTGTTGAATTTACAAATATTTAGTTATATTTGAGCTAAATTTTAGTTAATTGAAAGTAACAAAATAATCTGTTAAAATTAGCAAAACCATTTACTAAATATTAGTAGACAAAAAAAATCATTAAAAAATTTTAAATTTTGAGTTTTTTTTTTTTTTAATGCGAATTCTGCCCTCATGAAATCAGCAATCTACAATTTTTTTGCAAAAATTTCTGTTGTTTGTAGCAAAATAATTATTTGCATTCTAGTTAAATATAGCAAACATTTTGTTAATATTACAGTTTTTTTTTGCTAGTTTGAGTCTACAAATATTTAGTTAAACTTTTTGCTAATTTTACAGAGTAAAATACTATTTTCAGTTAACTAAAATTCACATCGAATATAACTAAAATTGAGTCAAGTTAACAGTTTTATCAAGCTACTATACACACAGAGAAATAAAGTGCCAACCGAATTGAAAAGTGTATTTTAATGGTAACAACTTATAAATTTAGTTAGTGCAACGATATTTACATCATATTTCTGAAAATTTTGGGTGTTGCAACTAAAATTCAGTTGAATTAACCGAGCTTTGTTGTGAAAACTAATATTCAGTTGTACAAAAATAATGAAATTCGTAATAACCGAATTTGAGTCGTAGTAAACGAATCTCAGTTGGCAAATAGCTAAAGTTTTCTCTGTGTGTATATTTATATATATATATATATATATTAATACCTATTAATACAATCGAGGGGTATCTGAGATTTTTCCAATATTGGTAAATGTTCTGCTTTTATACGACTTTTTCTGAAGAGTTTTAACCAATATTTTAAATAATAGGAAGTATTAGTATAAACATTTTTGTTTTCTCTAGTACATAGAAGTTGCATTAAAAAAAATCTGAATTTCATTAGTTTCAAGCATGTTTCCATTCAAAAATGTATTAACTTTGGTTCTACCTTTTAACCCTTAAACGTGATATTGGGACGATGAAAAAATTCGTTAAAATGATAGGGTTTGTAATAGAGCAGCAACTACTTACCGAACTTTATTTCTTATTCAAAACCTGTTACCAGATAATTGAAAGATTTGCTGTTTTTTTTTTAACTGTTTTAAAACCTGTTAAAAATATAAAAATTACAAATTATGCAAAAAATAAAGTTTTTTTGTGGGGTTTTTTTTTAAATAAAGCAATTTCAAAAATGCATTTGCAGTAAAAATGCATTTTTTACATTTTTTTTAATATTAAAAATGTAAAAAATCTCGGGTTTTTGAAAAACTTAATATAAAGATGTGTATGGACTGGAGTATGTGTTCACAAAAATGTAATCAAATTTGTAGATCCTCGGTCAATTCCTATTTGATGTGTCAAAGAACTCATGATATATAAAAAAAGTAATTAAATAGTTTGACTTCATTTGTCTGTTTTCAATAGCATCTGTTATTTTTAATGTTTTTTGTGAAGCTAAAAAGTTTACTTTTTGAGAGACACTACACAGAAAAGGGTTAACAACAATTTACAGATGCTTTAAAAAAGAAACAAATTAAGTTATTAAATTTCATTTGACCTTTAGTTGTCAGCTTATCTATCTATCTGTAAGATCCACTAAGAAGTCATTAACAAAACAAAGTTTTAAATAAAATCAAGTGTTTTAAGTCGGCATTAAATAATTATAATAAATCGGTACTTACATAGTTCAAAGTTAAAGTAGGTGTTAATTTTGTGTTTGTTTATATTTTTTAATAATGAAGCAAATTACATTTAAGACTATCAAGAGTATGGTTTGATTTACATATTAACAATATGTAAACTTATGTATGGGTCATTCCATGCCAAATCAATCATGCATTTTCTTGACCACCTCTGATTTGGATGAAATTTGATTTAGCTGTTATATTAAGTAAAAAACTGACAAATACAAATTTTTAAACACCTAAGTCGACAGGGGCCGAAAATACTGCCCATAAAAATTCAATATCTTGGGTTCAATTTTTTTTGGTTTAAAGCTCTTAATATGCTCTACAAAACTACTATAGTCAAAAAAAGTTAGGGGTGCCTCCCTAATTTAGAGGTCGTGGCAAAGGGTGGGGGAAATGGAAGAAGTATCCCCTGATGTGCTTTAAACTTGGGATTCTCAAAGAGTAAGTTCCAAAGAACATATTCAGAAATTTGTATTTTGGGACACGGTCATTCCATGTCAAATCAATCAAAAATAGTTAAGCATTTTCTTAACCCATTCCGATTTTAATGAAATTTGGTTAAGTTATTATACTAATAAGGAGAGAGTCCGTTCATGAATTTCCGCCGATTGTGATAAAATTTGTATATGTTATAAAAAACCAAAAATTAAGAGACCCACATTTTTGTTAAGCTGCTTTAGGGGTTAGAAAGTGGGGTAAAAAATTACACAATTTTCTGGTTTTTGCCTTTTTTCATATTTCTTCCAAAAAAAACTATATACAAATTTGATATCTAAAGAAAAGTATTAGAAACTCGCATCACTGGTATAGAATAGCATTCCCTACCATGCTCAACTTTTCGTGGTAATTGTAAAAAAACACAACACTTTTGGACTGTTTTGTACTAGGAGGTATAATCGGTGCAGATACAAACTCACATATATTATACTTTATTATGTGTTAGTGGACATTTACGGCTTGTTTTTACAATACGTGTATAATTTCAGACGAACGTGTGACACCCGAACGAATATGTAAGGAAATGAGTTTTTATAATTCGTTCGTCTGACTTACGTTTGAGTACGTAAAGCTTTAAAGTAAAGTAGAGATTGCCATGATATTGTTTTTTGTTAGCTTTTTTCATATACAAATAACTCCTTTTTCGTTGGTAGATGGCAACCCAACACTGTAAATGAAATTTAAACAAAAACAGCTGATTTTTATTTATTTTGTTTAGAAAACAATAAAAGTGGTGATAAAAATATAATTTGTATAAAAAAAAACAAAAACATTTACAAATAAAAATGAAAATAAATATAAATGAAGTTAAAAATAAATATAAAAATCATTAATCAATTTTTGGTTAAAAAGTATTTTTTTTTTTAATATTAAATTGTGTTGCCTTTTTTCTTTGACGAATACATTTTTGTGAACGTCTGTTTTTGACGTTTGTGACGTTTCAAATCGCAATGTGGAAACCAAAAAAAGGGACGAAAACGACAACTCTTACTTTTTCACTCAATTCAAAGTGAAATTTGCAATACAGAACCCCAAAATGAATTTCTTCACTCATTTACACGAATTTTTTGAGTGACACGTCTTAAAAAACAAGCCGTTAATTTTTCGATATTAGATTTTAGATGAAGTTTCCCGATGCATTATATTTTGCCTCTGTATGGCAACTCTATGGCTAAAACATATGCTATATGGGTATCAAACTTCATATTTTTGAACATAGTTTCAAAAAAGTTTGTAGGTAGATAGTTTTGAGTTCGATCCCTGTTTCTTTTATACTTTTTAATAATTTTTTTTTATTCATTTTTTGTTTTATTAACATAAATGTTCACAATAATTTAATAGCTTAAACTTAAGAGATCAATTACTATTAATTTTTTTCATAATTATTTTTAATTCAAATTTATAATTGATATTTTCAAAATATAATTTTGTGTGTAGGGAAAAAAGTTTATGGAAAACCCCATTTAATTGAGCAAAAACAAAAAATCGTTTAGAGTTAAAATGTGTAGATACATATTTGTATCAACATAATGCATTCATCTGCGGATAGCTGGATTATCGGCAACGATCAAAAAAGGTTTAAGATAATATATTAAGTTTTTCTTTTACCAATTTAATGTTAGACATAGAGTGCAGCGCTGATGTCGAGAAATAGATTGGTTGATTGTAAAGGGTCCGCCATCTAACATTTTTTTTTCAACTAGTGCTTATTTCGTGAATGGTAACACTTAGCTCATGTCTGATTTGACAGATAATTAGTTTTATCCTTCCGCTGAACGAATATGGTCCGTATGTTCGTTATCTTGTGAAAAAAGTGAAAGAAACTGGCATCCTCATCGATAAATCAAAGCGTGAAAAGCCAAAAATAGTGCGTACACCCGAGAATATGGCTGCTGTTGCAGAAAGTGTGCGTGAAGCGCCATTAACATCAATTCACCGTCGTTCTCAACAATTGAACATTTCGGAGACATCATTGAGACGAATTTTGCATAAAGACCTTGGTATAAAGTCCAATTAGTTCAGGAGTTCAAAAAAAAAAAGTTATTTGGCGGACCCTTTATAACATTTTGAGAAGCTTATTCTGGCATATTTATATTTTTTTTAAATGACATTCAGATGCGACATACCAAAACAGATGCAGCATAGAACATAATAGCATGGAAAATAGTTTTTAATATAGGGTCCGCCATCTAACGTTTTTTTTTTCCGATGCCGACTTTGCCAAAAAAATCATCTTTTCAGATGAAGCTCATACTGCATGGCCAGCCGAGGCAGCCATTTGAATGAAATTATTTTCCATTATTAACCGGAAGGATTGTACTTTCAAATAAATAAGAAATTTGAGAAAATATTCAGTAGTTTTTTTTATAGCATTTTCAAAAAAAAAAAAGTTATTTAGCGGACCCTTTATTAAAAAATAAAAAAAAAACCATGACCTTGAAAGCCTGATTAGAAAAACTTCTAATAAAAATTTTAAATAAAAAACTAAGAAAGGTCGATAAAAATTTTTTTACAAAAAAATATGTAATTATCAATACTTAGATCAGATTTTCTGTTTATTAACGGATACGTGATTTTTGTCGTCACATTTATTTTATGTATAACGCTATATGTTCGTTATATGTTCGTTAAAAATAAGTTTTTTTTTGTCAAGAATAACGCCGGAATATTTGACTTTTCCTTCCCAGGGTACATTCACGTTACCCACTCTTAGATTAGTTTGGGGGAGAAAGATATATTTTCTTCTTCTCGTAAAGTATATTGATTGTGTTTTTGCAGGATTAATTATAATCTTGCACTCATTGAATTAATCGACTATGATTTTTACTGATGCCTCTAAGTTATTTATAATATTCTCTGCAAAAATTTCCGAACTCAGAATTGCAGTGTAATCAGCAAACATTTAAGAATCGCAACCGCTAAAGGCTGAAATGTTTTATAGAATGGGAGATAAACATGAGCCCTGAGGACAACCAGCAGAGACATTAATAACTTCCGAAGTTACATTACCAATGTATACTTTAAGAGTTCTGTTTGACGGAAAACTCTTAATTCTTTTTATAACTGATAATTCCATCACAATTGTAAATAACTTGTGAATAAGGGTATCATCCTACCACACAGAGTCAAATGCTGGTTTTATATAAAGTAAAATCATTCCCGTCATTAAAATTATTTTTAACAATATCCATTATTCTTACAATAGGCTGTATAGTATTGTGTTCTGCGCGATACCCAAACTGTTGCGGCGCTAATATGTTATTCATCATCAATATAATTAAAAATTTGTTCTTTTCAATTTATAACGAGCTTTCAACCTCCGTATATTTACAAAAATAAAGCAAATCAAACATATTAGCTAGGTTGATACTAGTATTTCGATCTGGCTAAAGATCTCATCAGAACCCGAAGTTTTAGAAAAGCTAGAGCCTATATAATAGGCAGAACTTTAACAAAAAACCTATTAATAATCAATGTTGCTCCATTCTTGTCTTCTTAGTAATCAACCACGTGGTTAGGTCTTTTCCTAACAAGCATCATGACGTTACTAAATTTTGAAGACCAAAAATGTTCTATTTATATAAAAAATTTTTAGTGTGTACTCTGGCTCAAGTAATATTTTTTACAGTTATATTAGTTTTTTGTTTTTATATACATCGAGATTATTTTTATGTTATTTTCAATTTATAACGAGCTTTCAACCTCCGTATATTTACAAAAATAAAGCAAATCAAACATATTAGCTAGGTTGATACTAGTATTTCGATCTGGCTAAAGATCTCATCAGAACCCGAAGTTTTAGAAAAGCTAGAGCCTATATAATAGGCAGAACTTTAACAAAAAACCTATTAATAATCAATGTTGCTCCATTCTTGTCTTCTTAGTAATCAACCACGTGGTTAGGTCTTTTTTGTTCCTTTTTCATTTTTTCGAGTGTTTTGCTCATCGTATTCAGTAAGCTGATTGGACGGTAGGAATTAGGACTGCTTCTAGTTTTTTCCAGTCTTAGGTATGACGATTACCTTTGTTTGATTCCAGGCTAACGGAGAATAAAAATATTTTCGGAACAATTTGTATATTACCTTTAATACTTTTATACCTTTTAATGGAAATTCCTTTGAACACGTATTAAAAATTTCATCAGTACCTGGCGATTTTCCATTTTTGAGCTTTTTAATGATGCTTTTAACATGATTTGTGGTGACAGTTATATGGTTTGGGTATTGAGTATGGATCTCAACTATATTTATAGAACTATTGACAAGTCTTTTTAGTATTCATATCACTTAGGTTTGATGAAATAGTGTAGTTCAAAACAAAATTTTAAGCCAGCATTTTAGTTTTTTGGTTATTATTCATATATATGTCACCATTTTGTTTGAGTGTGGAAATACATTTCGTCTTCTTTTTAAGAGTTTTGGATATGTTCCGAAATTTAGAAGAAGCTTTAGGTAGACCTAACTATAAATTATAGACCTAATTCAAAAATTTGATAGCTTATAATATTATTGAAAAATGTCATTTGAGCTTTAAAAATAGGGTATCTTTGCCGTATCCACACTTAGAATACTATGTAGGTAAAGACCACTGCAAATGTAGTTGAAAACAAATGAAATTTCATTTAAAGAAAGGACGACTTACATTACAGTAAATTCAACTAACATCGTCATTTGTTTTTAAATGTTCAAAAAATGACTAACAATTGTAGTAAAAATGAACCACATGGTAGTAAAAAATGAATGTAAAATCATAAAACAGTCATTTGATGTGGGTTGTTTTTCTTAAATGAACTACAAGGTTAGTAAAAAACTTAATTTGTTCTACAAATGACTGACAATTTACATTAAAAATAAAGAAACTGTATTACAACCCAAACAACTACATATTTTTAAAGCAGAAGTTCCCTGAGTGCATTTACGTCTTGCACAGTTCCTTAATTTAATAAGGATTTAAATTGACTGTGGTAATCTTTTCACAAAATTATTTGGCATTTGCTTTGTTGGTACACCAACATCAACAGCATCTTGCACAGTTTTCGTATTAGACGGTCAATATTATTTTTACTATTGATGTTCATTTCCGAAAGAGTGTTCGCATTGTTGTTAATATAATTTTTGTATGCATTCCAATCTGAATTTTTATAATCGTGTTTTAAGATATACAGAAGCCTACAGGAAAAATCTATAGTTGTGTGAACGGGCAAGCCCACAAGTGTGAGCGTAGGCCTAAAATTATTTATCCCAGCAAAAAATAGTTCTTACCCAGAAGCGCTTCCGGAAGGCATTATTTAATTATTTAACTATTAAACGCTTCCAAAGCAAATCCAGAAGTCATGATTTTTGTTCGCGATGTCCCACTTTGTGTGTCTCTTTTAAGCAGTTGAAAAGCGTTTATTTCATTTGCAACACTAAGGCTTCATGGTATTCACTCTTTATTGCTTCATTGTAATCATTATTCACTGCTTCAAAGTAGGCTTTTTGGGAAGCACTACAGAGTGCCATCCCTAATTGCTTTATAGTATGCAAGGCGGTGAAGTGTTATTTTGAAAGCATACAAGTGTAGTTACTGCTTACCAAATCCAGGTTATTTTTTGCTGTGATGATATAGAAAAATTTCACAATTGAATGATTTCACATGTAATTGACGTCGCCCAAGTTTGCCATATAATTATTTGAAAAAAAAAAACAATTTTTAACTGTTTTTGATGCACTTTTTTCAAACGCGATTTATTGGTATCAACAAAACTTTTAGAAATATAAAAATTTTTCATTCAACATGTAGGGGAAGGTGGAGTAATTTGGAACTAGTTTTTTCTAGCTGCTATAAAGCATCCGCCTCTATTTTTGTTAGTCTTTTGATATATCCATTGCAAAGAGTGGTTAGTGGTGTAGCTTCTTAGCCCAAAAGAACACAACTAAATTATTAGTTAGTTTAATTTTTTTTTTCGATTTTTTAATGAAGAAAGGGTGGTGCAATTTGGGACGTTGTGGGGTAATTTGAGACTCCATGAAAAAAAATATTAAAATAAAAAAAAAAATATTTTAAAGGTAATTCTTGTTTATACGATGACTATTAACAAGATGAATGAAATATAAAAACAGTAACAGAAAGAATTATCCGAATATGAAATAAAAATAATTGACTTTTACACACTCATACTCCAGGATGGGCTTCGTTGATTTTTTATTGTACTTTCGCAGAATAATGTCAAAATATATTAATAATTTACAAAATATAAAAACAAACAACAGGAAGAAGCGTTAAAATTGCTTAAATTAAACGTCCCAATTTACGAATTTTTTTAATTATTTGAGCTAAGGTTTGTTTTTTTTTTTTTTTTTTTTTTTTTTTTTATATAACAGTTTTTTATTTTCGATATTTCGCTACTCCTTTGTGTAGCATCTTCAGGAAAATTAATAAATTAATAAATTTTCAAAAAATTTTAAAGTTTGAAAAAATTTTTGAAAGTTTGAAAACTAATTTAACAGAGTAAATGCTAATTTCAGTTAACTAAAATTCACATCGAATATAACTAAAATTTTGTAAAGTTGACAGATTTATATTTGCTGTTCTTATTTTTTTAATAGTTAGCTAAATTAAGCAGTTTTTTCTGCAAGGTAATTTTGAACTAATTTTTAGTAGCTTTTTCTGCTATTTTTACAAGTGTGAGTGTGGGAAACCAACATATTTTTCTACTAAGTTTTGTCAAAAAATTCGCACGGAATCTATGCTTTGTAAAAAATTGGTTAAGAAGATGATAACGCAAAAATGCAATAATGAAGATCCTACACTGAGAGAATTATCTGTATGCTATCAATAATTTTTTTCATTAGACCCATGAAGTGTCACTGCAATTCGTCCATTGAAACTTTTCATTTAATTAATGCAGTTTTTCATAAATCTTTATGAAAAACTTCATTATGTTTATTAAAAGCTTAATACGGCAAATTAAAAATGTGCATTTAAAATAGTTTCATGGGAATTATGAAGGAAACATTATTCATTCACTTTGTGATAAAAACTTCATTAGTTTAGTTAAAAATTTCATTAAAATACGTCCAAGAAACTAAAAATTCTGATTGATAAAATTGTATTAATAGAAATTCATTTAAACTAAATGTCTATTTTATACAAAATATTTGTCGTTATTGTTTGTGAGCTCTGATGTGATTTACCTCTAAATTGTGTTGTTTAATCCAGTTTAAACTAAATATTAATGGCTTAAGTCGAAATTTATTTGTTTTATTAAGTCAAGATATAATTATTTTTATTTTTAAACATTAGCCGGATTCATGTAATATTGTATACAGTGTGAACATTGTATTTTTTTTTTATCAAATTAGTGACATAAATATTTTACCAACCCTGGAAAGTTCATTCCTCAATTTGCTTGTGTTTTTATTTCTATATTTCAAAAATTAAAAATATAAATGGTCTTTAAGAAAAACGAATAAATAGTATTCTAAGTGAGGCAATAATTGTTAGGGTACGTGTATCTGCAAATAATGGACTTATACACCATATACGAAAATACTATGAATCGATAAATCACAAAATTTTAGTATTAATTCGGCAATTTCTTACTTAGTGGTCCGATTGCAATGCAACTTGGAACAGGTTTAAGTTACGTAATATTAAGTTTTGATTTTGCACCTTCTAAACCCCCGGGGGTGGCAATATGACCACCCAAAATAGAAAACTTTTTGCATATAAAATTTTAAGTGCTCATTATTTTTTTATCTTTCTAATCCGATTTTCATATTTGTAATGTGCTAGTAGAGACTAACAAAATTCCAAATTTGGTCCTAGTCAGGTCCAGTTTTATGCGATAAATTCTTGATTAAATCAAAAACTACATTCGTTTAAAGTAGAAATTAAGAAAAAAATTTAATTTTTGCAATTTTTTCCCCAAAAAGCACCAACAGTCTTTCACCTCCAGATAAATATTTTATTTCTGAACCTAAAGGGTCCGCCAAATAACTTTTTTTTTTTTTGAAAATGCTATAAAAAAAAACTACTGAATATTTTCTCAAATTTCTTTTTTTATTTGAAAGTACAATCCTTCCGGTTAATAATGGAAAATAATTTCATTCAAATGGCTGCCTCGCCTGGCCATGCAGTAGCCTACACGATCAGTCCAATTTTTAAGCACAATATCGATTGTGTGCAGCTGTATTTCACCAATGGCTTCACGAATTGTCTCTGGCTTGTTGGCGTAACACTTATCTTTGACGGCACCCCACAAATAATAGTCCAACGGTGTCAAATCGCAGCTCCGAGGTGGCCAAACGACATCAGCTCTGCGGCTGATAATGCGATCTTCAAAAACAGGGCGCAAAACATCGGGTTGTAGCTTCGGCTGTGTGGCACGTAGCGCCGTCCTGTTGAAACCAAATGTTGCCAATATCCTCCTCTTCAATTTTTGTGAACAAAAATTCGTTCAACATGACGGTGCTTCTCTTCTTTCAAAATCCGTACGCAATTTTCGCACACATTCTGCAACATTACCATGATTTTCAAAGTAATGTCGCAATATTTCCCAGCGTTGTTCAAGCGTATACACAACCATATTCGTTCAGCGGAAGGATAAAACTAATTATCTGTCAAATCAGACATGAGCTAAGTGTTACCATTCACGAAATAAGCACTAGTTGAAAAAAAAACGTTAGATGGCGGACCCTTTATAAAGTGTGCACACTATTCTCAAAGGTCCTTTTATGTAAAAGCGAGTTGTGTTAAAAAAATGTTGGATTTTTATATACTTTTCCCCCCAGCCGCTTCTAAAGTTGTCACATTTTTAGGGCATTTTTCATATGCAACACATTCTCAAGAGTTACGTAATCTGACAGCAAATGTCTATATAATCTATGTTTTATGTTATCGAACTTGAGTGGGTGGGTATGCCAATCAACAAAGCAAGTCTTTTTATTTAATGAAAAGCAATGGAGAATTTGAAGGATTAATGTTGAAACCTCACAATACTTCTTAGTTATACTAATGCATCAAGCGGAATGCGAAAAGTTTTTAAAAATGTTTGCCAAAGGTAAAAGATTAATGTGCAATTAACGTATTTAAAGACCTGCCGTTCAGCCGGCCGGCCGAGCCTTATACGACCCTACTGGCGGGTCGCGTACGGCCGGTGCGGCACTGCATATCATAGCGCTTCCAATACGTTTATCGCAGTTTGGTGGAGTAGTTTTATTTATTGCTTTCTTATAATCTTTTATACAGTATTCTGGAGAGCACAAAAAGCTTAGGGCTTGTTTATCTATAACGAAATGATAGACATTGACATTTAAATAAAATACATAAGAAACAAAAACAAATTTTCGTTATTTTTACGAAAATTGCCCTTTGTTCGTTATAGATAAACAGACAATTGCTCTACATACAAATGCGAAGAACACCAAAAAGACTTTCATCGAATATATTTTTGAAATATGCTCAAACCCTGTGTATTTCAGTCCTTCCAGTACGAGTTCATTTGGAAAAGTTAGGGACTATATAGAGAACCTAATTTCGTCGACCCCTGAATATTATAAATATTCCCAAAAGTTTTGTTTGTTAAAGATTTTAAAAATAAAAATGAAAAATTTTTTGTTTACTTTATTCTAAAAACATTAAGGTTATTTTCCAACATTTTCCATCATTTTGGGCATTTTAACGTTTTAAACAATATGATTTTTGGTTAAAAATTTGGGCGTTAATTCAAAAAAATTACGTATTGACCAAATTCGATGCATATTGACCAAAAAATCAAACAAATTACTCGCAGTGTTTTTAAGACGATATGACACGTCCCAGCAAAAAATTTCTAAAAAGGTAAGCGGGTTTGTAATCAAGAATTTTGGGCAGAACGCATTCCTTACTAGATTACCTACGCGTGAGACTAAAATAATTGATTCTTTAGAATTGATTATTTTTTTTTACCGAAGAACCATTTACTTTATATTTTTAAGAACTACATACATTTTTTAATAAAGAAATAGTTCCATTGTAAAACTACGAAGTACTTACGCAAAAAAAAAATAAGTAATTAGTTCCCTAGAAAAAAAAAGAATTACTTACAGTAAAAAAAAAACAGTAGTTCCATAAGTAAATTCAACTTTTACTCACACGTGCTTCTCCTAGGTCTCTCAAATATAACGATCAACACTCATACGGAAATAAAATCCTAAAAAGTGAAATATCGAATTGTTATGATAACATGGGTTTGTTATAATTTGGATCTATAAACCACGAAAATATAAATTTTTCAAAAAAAGAACAATTCAAAATTGAAAAACAAAAATATGACTCACGCACAATCACCCTCGAATTTTTTTTTTCACTCACTCACGATAACGTCAGTAATTTCAACTTCCACTCACAATTTTCTACTCACGTGCGCTTCCCTAATTTATACCTAACCGCAGTTTAACAAAATTTAGGCAACATGCAATTTCTGTTTTTAGTATTATTTTCCTGCAAATAAAAATTTGTTTGAAAAAATATATGAGATAAATTCTTTAAAATTGTATAACTTCTTTTTTCAAAATTAGGAACTACTTCCAATAACGTCCTTTTATTAAGAAAAAGTATATGATTACTTTTTGAGTACAAAAAGTTATACATATAAGTTAATAACATTGTTATTTTCTTTCAAGTAAATAATTACTTTGTTATTGAGTTCATGCTTTCTGGTTTAAATTTAAAGAATTGATTACAATACTACTTGCTTTTTTGACTCTATCGTTGGAATAAGTTTGGTATTGCAGTTACTAAATTTGGCAATGAGATATGTAAGCAAGTGTGGGCATCACCTTCTTTTTGGAATGTGTAATTTTTTCCTGGGGTTATTTCTGGGCTTTATGGTTTGGGTGCTATAACCTAACGCCCAAAAAAATATTAAAAATTTTTTTTTGTATGACATAAAAAGCCTTAGGGAATATGTTAACCGATGTTTAAGCATGCGTTAATCATTTATCTTTAACGGCGCATTATGGCGGTTTTAAGTTTCAAGCTAATTAAAAATATTAAAATTACAGGTTTTGCTAAATTAACTAAAATCTACATCAATATATGAATTTCATTGCATTTGTCGCATTTAAAAATATATATTACACCACCAAAAAAATATAAAAAATACACTCAAAAGTTTTTGTTTTGTCATATATTTAAAAAGAAAACCACGATTATTTTGGAAAACACGCATTTTTTGCCGGTTTAATGATATTTAGTTGGATTTAGCGTTACTTATTTGCCGGAAATCATATTGAATACTTTTAAATTCGCAAAATTAAAAATTTTATATAAGGATGCATTTTTTTGATGCCTTTTCGTATTAAGCTCATTAAAATCATTTATTTGTTCTACGTTTTTGGCGGAATTGATACAGTGCCACAAAGCGAAATGTGTTGAGAAAAAAACTGCAGTTGTGCTCGATATAAATGAAAAAATTAAACTTTTTTGCACTTTATAAATTTAGGATTCACTCTATGTACCTAACTATATTGAAGCCATGTTTTTTTTTTATAAAAACTGCGAAACAAAATAATTTGTAAAAACATTATGATGTGAGCAAGAATTTTAAAATTTTTAAAATGTCTTTTTCATTCGGATGTGCTTATTGGTACGCTGACATAAAATTGGTATACCTCAAACTATATTAAATTACACTATTTTTTAAATACTATTCTTAAAACTCAATTCCATTAAACGACGCAAAAATCCTATAAAAAAAAAAACTGCGAAAGCTAAAAAATCGGAAAATTTTGGTTCCACTTGAAAACCACCAGACAAAGCAGCGTTATAGAAATTTCTTTTTATAGGGAATATATCTCCCAATTCTAGTGAGTCCATTTTGTATTGGTTTGGATCTGAAAGTTATTAATTGTGAGCAAAACAATAAAATGAATAAAAAAAATTGTTTTAAGTAATTTTTTGAATTTTAAATGGCCATCAATTATTTTAGCCAAGAACAACGTGAAACTTTGCACGTCATAGCTTTTAAGTTCCCGAGTAAAAAAAAAATTATGTATCGCCTTAAGTTTTTCAGCTTAAAATACATTATATTATGATATTAAATATGCTGCCAGATTTAGCCATATATTATTATATGTTTCTTATTTGGAAACATATCTAACGATATATTATTATATATTGAACATTATAATAATAATATATTAAGCATATATGCTATACATAATAAGAGGTGATAGCATATATTATATTGTTATAATACATTTCTATATATAACATAATAATTAATCCTACATGGTGACCCATAAGATATATAATTTAAGATGTAATAAAAAAAATTGTTAGTGAGATATATTATATGTATATTACAACTTAAGGCATAATTATATATGATATCAAATGATATAAGATATAATTATATAAGATACCATATATGACATAAGACTATCAATATTGTTTGAGATATGATTATATATGGTCCAACATCATTAATATTTTCCATGCACATAATATATAATTATGTATTGTTATATATAACACCATACATAATTATATATGCGCCTAATGACTATATATTTTTTTTAATTTTATTCAAAATCATATATTTCATGGGAATTAAGTAGTTCCAATTAAATCGTTTTCCATCCACTAAAGGGGAGCATGAATGTCTTGCAAGACATTCTCAAGACATTTTTTTATGCAACAACAATTTTTTTTGCTCTGATAGTGTAAATGTTGAAAATTATAAAAACATGGACAAAACTAAAGTATCCCATGAAAAAAATAAAAAAGTTTTAATGTTAAATAGCCTGTTTTTTTTTGCTATTTTAAATATAAAAGTCGTCATAACTGACATCCCAGCACACAAGAGAATATTTTTGAAAACATTCAATAATTTTCTGGCATATATGGAATCTTAAATAATTATATCTTACATCATTTAATGTCATATATAATTATATATTAAGGTGTATTATAGATATGGCATCACATAAAAGCACATCTTAGATCACATAAACAATATTTTTACGAGAGTATATATATTATTATATCTTAAATAATACAGCTTATATTGCAACATATATGACTGCATATAATGTTAAATATGAGAGTGTATTATTATATATGACAATAGATCTGTGTGTGGCATTATTTATAGCATATATATCTAATATCTAATTTGATAAAGGTCAATATATAAAAATATGTCGATATATATTGACCTTTATATATACCACATAAGAACCATATTATAATATATGGCTATGCATGACACCATATATAATCACATGTTATAATGTATTTTAAGATGAAAAAACACAAGACCATATATAAATTTTTTTACTCGGGTTATTAGTTTAACATTTTGTATCTTAAAACATTTGCATAAAAAATACAAAATTATATAATAATAATAATATTTTAATTGATTTCGTATGCAAATAAATAATTTAGAAATGCAAATCGCAAAATATTATTATTAATCAGAAATAAATTAGCCAGCAAAAATTTGTATTATTAACTAATATTTACATTCTTACTACTAGCCGCTCTAATAGCGTTTTTTTTTTTGTCTAGAGAATCGCCGGGACAAGTATCAGTTTTCTACCTGAAACCCGCTATTTTTAAAGCTAAAAAAATATATATTGCGTGGAAATGAAAGCAAGTCGGTAATTTTAAAACCGTATTTCTGATTACACTACTCCTCAAAAATTTACTTCTTGTGCACAGACACTCAAATAAAAAACTTCATCATATATACACAGAAAAAATTAAAAACAGGTTTCAATTAAAAATTTTATTGAATCAATTAATCAATTTACAACCTCAATTAAAAGGTTTAGTTAAATTGATTAAAACTTTAATTGAAACTTGAGAAGAAAACAATGGTAGTTTTAATTGAAAACTCGTATTTTTTATTTTTGTTATATGCCCCCCCCCCCCCCCCCCCCCTTAAATAAAAAAAGAAATGTAGGTTTGTAAATTAAATGACATTTTATTTATAATAAAATTAAAGTTTTTAATATAAAAATGTATTTAAGAAAACAAATAAAAGTATAGACAAAATTTATGTTTTGCTTGTCTTGTCTTGAATTTTTTCTTGTAATTGAATTGCTTTCTTAAAAAAATCACACACAACTTTAAAATGATAGTTTAATGACACTTATACTTATTGAAAATTTAATTATTTACAAAAATAATAGTTTAATTGTCCTTTTCCGATAAGGTTTATTTAAATCCACATGTGCACTTTTATTACCACAGATAAAACACGAAACTAAATTAAGTTTTCGTGCGTACACGAATATCTCAACAAAAAGAGTGTTGCAAACTCTAGTGAAATAACTACGATTTTGCGTGTATTTGAAATCGGTAAACTATTCAACTAATCAGAAGTTAATCATTTGCGATTTTTTTTCTTTTTATTTACAAATTAAATAATATATTGATATAATTAAACCTTTGTTTGATTATTTAATCTAAATCAAATAAAAAAATAGTTTGCCAAATTTTTAAAAATTTTGTTTACATGTTGTCAACACTGTATGGATATATTAGAAAATTCAATAAATTTTTTAATTGAATCAATTAAAAAAATTGTTTAAATTGCCATTGATATTCAAACAATCGATTAATTAGATATTTTTGGCCCATAATTTTTTCTGTGTATATATATATAAAAACATTCATAAATATGATGAAAACTTCATGGTCTATCGTTTAATGAAACTGTTTCTTAAGTATTAATGAAACGGTTGCATACAAATATTGTTCAGGCGATGCGTTTTGGAATTCCACCCGGCCTTACTCAATTTTGTTATCGAAGTGTGTTAGTACTCCTCTAGACTAAATAATTTCCGTTTTGCCCTATCTCTTTCGTTTTTTGAGATATAGTCACTTTTCATAAAAACATATTGATGACATTTTTCTATGAAATAATGACGAAGTTATGTTTCATAAAGCATATTTCAATAATAATGATGACATTTTTCAACATGATAATGGAAACTTCATGCATATCACAATGCTTTATAGATTTTCGTCCAATGTAAATGTGTTATAAATATGATAAAACTTTTCCTTCTAATAGTACTTGTACTAAATTTTTTGATGTTGTAGATGATTCTGAACTCAAACAAGAATTAGTATCTGAATCTGAATTCAAACAAGCATTATATATTCACTAATAACTTTTGAACCCCTTAATCGACTTTGCTCATTTTAATACAAATCTGCTTAAAATATTAAGTAACAATTTGGCCGAAAACTAGCAATCCCGCTTTTATATTGGTGTATTATTTCGCATTTCAAGAAACAACTAACGAGAAGGGCAACTCTATATCAATATATAATTCAATTCACAGTGGGAGTTGGCATATAAGCTGATGTTTTTCTATTTGGAATATTTCACTTAGTTTTTTTTTTTACACAGCTTAAATACCAGGTACAGGGCACCATTTGGGTACATTCCCTTGCTATACTAAAGAACAAATGGAATTTTTTATATTTAGTACCAATCACACTTTTAAGGGCCAATAAGGTGGGGTCAATTTTGCATTTATTCCAAAGAAACTATACAAAAATGGGTATCAAATTAAAGGTATTTTAAATGTCGTATCCGTCTTACGACTTAACAAACAAGTTTTAGGGCTACACACAGAGAAATAAATTGCCAACCGAATTTAAAACTGTATATTAATGGTGACAACTTATAAATTCAATTTGTACAACGATATTTACATTAGATTTCTGAATATTTTGGGTGTTGCAACCAAAATTCAGTTGAACTAACCGAACTTTGTTGTGAAAACTAATGTTAATTTGTGTCAGCTATCTGAAATTTGAAGTAAACGAATTTTAGTCGTAGTAACCGAATTTCGGTTGGCAAATAGCTAAATATTTCTATGTGTGTATATGTTTATTTGTTTTAAAAGTAAGATTTGGTACGATAAAGAATTGCTCTTCTTCCTTAGCTTAAAATCCCTTTGCCACGTATTCGAATTTAATGAAAATTTCAAAGAAATTATTCCGTAACTTTTCTAGTTTGTGTTTTTTTGGTCAACAGTGGAAACATTAACCCTATGTGGATCAAATTACATAAAATAATATATTTTTTTTTAAATCAATTTAAAAGCTTTGAAATCTTGTAGTCATAATTTAAATTAAATTTTATGGGTCCATTTTTGTCACCAGGCCACTAATGGTTAAATATTTTTTTAATAAAAGGAAATAAAATATATAAATTTTTCACAAAATAATCAATTTTCATAAAATGTCTTGAAAAGGAGTTGCTCCACACACAAACACGAATTATACTTTTTTCAATTCATTTCTTTGCTTTATTACAACTCTTATTATTATAAAAATAGCAATCTCCAAATACTCCATTTAAAAAAAACTTTAAAACTAATTAAAAAAACATGTTTTAGCATTTTTATAAAATTTCCAAGTCATTTTTGATTTCAATGGTTTAATGATATCCAACGAAGTCAGAATTTCATACCCAGCACAATAAAGTGGAAGTAGTGCTTTAAGAACCTCTGAAATTTGATTTCCAAAGCATTAGTATGCGCACATTTTTCGCTTTCACAGAAGGTATTGTTAACAACAACACCAAAAATGTTCAATTAAATTTGTTTTAAACAGCATTTGCATCACCATATAAATTAATTGGTATCTAAATTAATAACATCCTAAGAAGTGCTTTTTCATAAGTACACTCAGGGAACTTTTGCTTTAAAAATATGTAGTTGTTTGGGTTGTAATACAGTTTCTTTATTTTTAATGTAAATGTCAGTCATTTGTAGAACAAATTAAGTTTTTAACTAACCTTGTAGTTCATTTAAAAAAACAACTCACATCAAATGACTGTTTTATGATTTTACATTCATTTTTTACAGTTGTTTTTTGTTATTTCAAAAAATAAAAAAAATAAATGTTTGTTTATTTTTTACTACCTTGTGGTTCATTTTTACTACAATTGTTAGTCATTTTTTGAACAATAAAAAACAAATGACAATGTTAGTTGAATTTAATGAAATGTAAGTCGTCCTTTCTTTAAATGAAATTTCATTTGTTTTTGACTACAATTGCTGTCGTCTTTACCAACATAATTTCCTAAGTGTACATATATTCTTTTTTTTTATATGGAGGTTGAGGTGCTAAGTGGTTGGATTTGCAATCAGAAGGTTGTGAAATGTTTGTTTATTTTTTACTACCTTGTGGTTCATTTTTACTACAATTGTTAGTCATTTTTTGAACAATAAAAAACAAATGACAATGTTAGTTGAATTTAATGAAATGTAAGTCGTCCTTTCTTTAAATGAAATTTCATTTGTTTTTGACTACAATTGCTGTCGTCTTTACCAACATAATTTCCTAAGTGTACATATATTCTTTTTTTTTATATGGAGGTTGAGGTGCTAAGTGGTTGGATTTGCAATCAGAAGGTTGTGAAATCGGACTTGGGAGATACATATTTTTTATATTTTTTTTTTTTTTAATTCATATTAATTTTTTAGTATTTTTTTTTTATTTAATTTAGTTTTTCTGTGTATTTTAAAATAATTAAGTAATTTAAAACGACCAAATAATAAACATTTGATGTTGTTGCTAGTGTTGTTGATGCGCATGTGCATGTGCATGCAAATGTTGCTGTGGCAATATTGCATGCGTTTGCAGATGATGTACAGGATGTATTTGTAAATGATGATTTGTTTCACTTGTTTGCACTAATTGTACCGTATGATGATGCATTTCATTAACCGTTACCGGTAGATGAGGCGTGGGATTTGTTAGTGCCGACTTTTCTAAACATTTATCTGGATACATCATCATCAATTTTAAAGATTCTATGCATATATGCATGTATTACAAAATTTTTTTTGGTTAATTTATTTATAGGCACATCATAATTTTTAGCTATTTTAAAAAGTATTTTGTCTGAAAAAGAAAAGAAAAGAAAATGTTAGATTATAGTTTGGGTTGTTATAGTTTATTTAAATTTTGAATTATTACAGATGAGATAATGTTAAATGTACAATAAATCAAAAGACTTAAGAAACAAACAAGAATTTTAAGAACTTTTTTATAAAAAAAAAAGAGATTGGATGACAATTTAATCACTTATTATAACACGTTTACACTAGGGTTATATAATTGCAACAAAAAGTCGGCTTTTTTGTCTATTCGACTTAGTCGTTTTTTGAAAAGCCGACTTTACGACTTTTTTCTAAATAAAAGTCGATTAATCGACTTTTTGTATGAAAATTTTTAATTCGCGAAAAAACTTCTTAATGTAGAATTTATGGTTTATTGGTAATGATAAGGAACCCGAATTTCGTTAACGTTAAGATAATCTTTTGAAATCATAAAACTTACCCAATTTTTAAAACAAAGTTCGAAAAAAATTCTTTTTGGCATTTTTTCACATTTCACTATTAAAAAATTGCAGTTTTTCCAAAAACCCAAAAAGTCATTCCCAAAAACTAAAATTTTAAAGTCAGCGAACAAATAAGTTTTGGACTAAAAGACTAATCTCATCAAGCAGATTGCCAGAAGTCTAAAATCAATTAAAGCAGTCAATAATAAATTATATTTAAAGTTCCGAATGAATTTTTACACTTGAGGTTTTCTACTTTAGTGTACTGTTGCTCACAGTGTAACGAAATGTGTGACTACACAATATATTTGTCCTCCTTTACAATTGATGAACTTATTTTTAACAGAGGAATATATTTTCGAATTTTCTTACCAACCGAGCAATTAAATATATAAAAGTTTAAGTTTTATTATATAAAAAGGGCAAACATTTTTCTTTCAAATAAATATTTTCCAACTCTTATTTTCATTTCTAGTCAAAATGTTAAATTATTTTGTTTTTATACCAATGTACACCAACGTAGCTAGGGGGGCTAGATTTAAAAACAATTCGTTAGGAAGTAACAATGTTATTGAGAAATTTAATATAAAAATATTTATTTTTGACTTGGATCAAATAGGAAATAGTTTTATATGGTTCGAATCTTAAAATTTCATTAGAAAACATCGACTGCAAATGGGCGGCTATCATTTTTTGAGTTGATTTTCGACAAAAAGCAATAAATAAAATCATTCCATAAGATATTTCGAAGTCTTTGACTTAAAATATAATCAAAAAATTGTTTGAGACAATGCAAACTAAAAATTAAATAAAAATTGCCTAAATTTAAAAAACATTCCTCAAAATTGCAGAAATTTAAAAAACTCCCAAAATAAACGCCGAAATTCGAAAAAATTTAAAAAAAAAAATACCAAAATTAAAGAAACGCGAATTTTCTACTTTAAACGATTTTTTTTTTTAATTTTTGCATATAAAAACTGAAAATTTTTTTTATACCAAATTCATTTTCAATTAAACAGTTAATTGAAAGTAAGTTTGAAATCGAACAAAAGTTTAATTAAAATTTTTTTCATAATTATTTTTTCTGTGTATTTTGACATAATCTTTTAAAATGGAGATACCACTAAGCCTTAAAATTTAGTTTACTTGTGCCGTCGTTACTTTACTTATAGTGCAATCTTTTTATTTAAATTTGGTTTGCTACGCACGCATCTGGTAACATAGTTTTCAGTATTTTTTTACGATATATACTATGATATCTCAGAATCCATCAAAGCGACTCGTGTTCCACACACAGAGACCATTTTATTTTTCATTTTTCGAAACAAATTTAAGCCTCAAACGTTGATCGATATGCATAATGTGTTAACGTGGTCCAATGTGACTCAAATTTTCTCAATTTTAAAATCAAGCAGCTAAACCAGTCTTTGTGTTATAACGATGTGTTTTTTTTTTTTTTTAATTTTAAAGGGTTTTTATTTAAACAATTGATTAAAGAAAATTTTAAAAGCATTTGAAATTGTCCAAAATATAAATCAAAGTGAATTGGAAATACATAATTTAGTTTAAATAAGACCTGGGGGATGTCAGGTATATTTTATAATTTTCCAATTGTATATTTTTTCTTTATCAATATTTCTTTCAGACTACAATCACGCTTGCTTGGAAAATTTACTATTTTTTTAATACAAGACATGAAGTATAGCCCCCGATCTTAAAAAAAGTCGGATATATGAAAAAGGGGGAAAAAAGTGAATAATTTGTTAAAATAATTCAAATAAGTGGCAGCCTGGGTCCACGACATAGTGTCAAAATGGTTTTCAAAATGTGTGTTTTCTCGAGCATTTTAACGGTGTTTTTAAATAAGTCTAAATTACCTAAACTTTAGACATATTCTCATACAAAGATGTGTTAAATTGCACCGCCAATTTTAATAATAAATACGTTTTTCATATATTTTTGCTGCTTTATCGCCTATCCGAATTTCATTAATTTTAAAGGGAACCCATCGGAAAAGCTTCATTGTAAGTGTCAGGCAATTTATATAGGATATTTGAATTTAAATTTGTTTTTTGGACGGTTATAAATCTTTAATTTCCCGAGTTAAAACGTTTGCATAAAATAATACATTATTTTATATACACTTATAAGGTTTTGCCTGCCAGTACATTTAACCAGACATAATTATATAAATTCATATATAAAATTAACTTCGTAGAAAAAATTTAATATGATGTCATATATAGTTGCATATAATTGTATATTGCATTTAGAATATGCTAAAACTAATCCAATTAATAATTACGTTATATTTACATATATACCTAAACATTGCAAAATTATATAAAGGGTGTCCCAAGAAAAGCGCAATTTTTAAATTTTAAATAAAACACAGATATTTAAAAAAAAATCGTGAAACTTTATTATATCGTAAAGTAGACAGAATGAGGTTATGTATGGAACAATATATCGTGCAGATGGCCGCCGCGGCTTTGCTGGCATGCACGCGATCTTTTAATGAAATTTTCAATGACCGTTTTGCATGAATGCTGCGGTATTTCATTAATGCAGCGTCCAATTTCCTCTTTTTAGGCTTGAGTCGTCGTCGGCTTATTCGCGTAAACCATCGACTTCAAAAAACCCCAAAGAAAAAAATCTAATGGTGTTAAATCGCACGATCTAGGCGGCCAATTTTGATCTCCAAAACGCGAAATAACACGACCGGGAAATGACTGATGCAGCAATTGAATTGTTTCTCTGGATGTATGACATGTGGCGCCGTCTTGTTGGAACCACATGCCCTCCACATTCATTTCTTCAATTCTAGGCAAGAAAAAACTGGTTATCATTTCACGATACCGAACACCATTGACTGTTTGCGCTTGACCTGCCTCATTTTCATAAAAAAAAGGTCCAATGATTCCTCCAGCCCAAAAACCACACCACACAGTGACACGTTGAGGATGCATTTGCTTCTCGTGAATCACTCGAGGATTTTCCTCACCCCAAATGCAACAATTCTGCCTATTGACGAAGCCATCAAGATGAAAATGGGCCTCGTCACTGAAGATGATTTTATCGGCAAAATCAGCATTTTCATGTTGTCATGTTGGTAAAACAATTTCACAATGAGAATGCGTTGTTCATTCGTGTAGCGCTCCATTTTTACTAACCTCGTACCTTCTACTAGCAAACAATAACAATTGTTCAAATGTTGCCAGATTTAAAAATTGCGTTCTTCTTGGGACACCCTTTATATTTAGATATTATATCATATTTAAAAAAACACAATTGTATTTTAGATAAAATTGTATATTACCCCATGCAGAGTCACACTAGAAAATTTGTCAATCATATTTTGGATGTAAATATGTATTACATCAATACAATAGTACAATTAATTGTATTATTTTGTGTATAATTTTATACACAAAATTTTTTTGGTAATTTCAAGAGAATTTTTTGAATATAATAAAATGTCCAAATAGAAAGGAATTTGTTACAAATTATAAAGTTGTAAACCTTTTGCAAGTGGCTAAAGTCTAAAAGGATTAATAGATATGTCGGATTTTCATGAAGTTTCAAAATCAAAAACCGGATACAACTATAGCTTATTTTATATATATCAGTATCGGTTCAGATATAAATTTATACCGCTATATAAAATCGTATTAAATTGTATCGCGTCATTATTCGGATGTTATTTAATCTGATATTATCAAATTAAAACTAAACTAATGCAAACTTATATAATTATTATGCCCATTTCTTGGATAAAACTGTATTAAGACTCATATTAAATTTCGTATGATTATATAAAGCATCATATTAATTTTAATCGGGTTATTAGAAGTCAAAACTTTTTTACTTTTTTTTACATTTATCAAGTTTTAGCTAGACGTATATTAAGCACATAAAAATAAAAAGTAAGCAATTTTCAAAAAGTGTTCAAAAAGTTTACCGCATAATCCTTTTTTTTATTTAATTAAACTAAAAATTAATATATTTTAACGTAATTAGACAATAACGATGCATATCCAACTTAAAGGACACAAACGTTTTCAAATTTGACGTGTTTCGCGGATTGTGATCAAAAAGATTAAAGCGGTGTTTCGCATCAAAATTCGCAAAATAATGAACACAATAAGTAAAAAATGCATTCTAAGGAAATGCACTTTATGCGGGAGGTGTTTCAAAATGACCTGAGAAAGCGATTTCTATTATTAATACATGATTGCCCATTACGTGTTGATAGGTAAAACTTTAGCAAAAAAAAAAAAAAAAAAGCTATAACTCTAGTGTGCACATATTTTTATAAGTTTCCCCGGGTTACAAAAAAAAAAATATATATAATCAAAAAAAAAAAAAAATCGAAAAAATCTATTGTTTCGGATGGCAAAAAATTAGCAAAAACGAAAAATATCGAAGCCAAATCTTGAAAGCTAGTATATTCATAATAATAATTCATTAGTAAATTAATTAATTAATAATTATTACTTAATTTAAATATATAACTTTAATTTACCTAAAGAGTTTTTACTGACCTCTCTTTCCAGATCTTTAGAAACAATACGGGAAACATTAAAAGATCTTACGTTCCAAGGCACACTCGCTTCATTGCAGGCCACTTTTCCCTACCTGTAGTGAAACTACTTCTCCAATACTTTTTTTCATTGTCTGGTATATTTTATCTTAGTAAAGACACTTTTCGTCAAATGAATTACACTGTGCAATAAGAAAAAACATCCCGTACCATTCCAACGGAAAATGAAAGTAGACCATTAGTAGACTAAAACACCCAAAGGGTTTAGAATTCTTTGCTCTTGTTTTGTTTTTATAGGCCCTTGAAGTTGACTCTTTTTTAGCATATTTTTGCTCTTTTTTTACTATGGATGAAAATAAAATGTTGAAATGGGTAAAAATAAAATGCAATAACGACGAAAGCGAGGATGCTCATTTTCAAACAGACTGTTTGGTAGCTTCTTTAGAAGTGTGGTGTTCAAAATGAGCTAAATCGGTCAAGCGCTTCAAAAGTTATGAGTGAAAATGTAAGGATGTCTCAACATTTTTCATACAAATGTGCGAATTTTACTAAATTACGTGACTTGTCCATTTTGTAACCAGACATATAGAGGTGAATATTTACCTCAAGTACTTTTTTCAACAAATTTTTTTTTTTCACCTCAAACTTTTTTCACCTAGAAATTTTTTTTCACCTCAAACTTTTTTCACCTCAATTTTTGTTGAAAAAAGTACTTGAGGTGAATATTCAACACTATTCATCTCTATATGTCTGGAAAAACAAGAAAATATATATAACAAGAAAAATATATCAATATTTTCAACTTGAGGTTCGTTTTAAGTTTGTTGTATTGCATAAGTAACTTTGGTGCAAATGGTAGAGCGGTCTACTAGATTTGTGTGTTCAATACTCGCTGGCACAAAAAGATTTATTTTGTATATATCTGAATAGTTTTATGTATATTAAAAAAATAAATGAAATAAAAAAAAATTAATTTTTTAAACTTTCGAATTTCGGGAATTTTTAGTAAAAATAAACTTTTTCAAAAATTAGCCGTTTTCGGACAAAACTCGACACAGGTTAACATTAAAAAAAACTATTTCTTCCATTTGGAACCATTTGCAACCAAACTGGGGGTGTAATTAACGAAAATCATCAATGACCGAATTTCAATGACTGGCTAGTTTATAATCAAACTTTGGGAAAACATATATTGGTTACATCAGATAAAGGTACTTCAATTATTTCGATATCGGGTTTTTGGCGATAACGATAGTCAGTTGAAAGTGTTGCGGTTTTAGCGGTATTCGCCACGGAAAAAATTGTCATTTAAGATTATTTATTATCTCTCTTAAATTCAGAGACAATAGGGGTTGGCGTTTATGACCCTTCCCCTTTCTACACTATTATAAATTATTTAATTTGTTATGGATTTGAATTTTACACATTATTTTTGAGTACGATCAAGTCAGAAAATGTTCAAGGGTATTTTAAGGGTCCCGTAAGGACTCTTTCAAAACTGTTTTTATACCATTTAGAGTTGCACAAACAAATTAGTCACGTTACAACCTTATTCATACCCAGGAAAACTTTGGTAATGGGTGCGATAAAGTAATGCATTACCTTGTAATGTACACTCCTTACCTGTGTCATTATTTACCAACAAAAAGTAATGAGTTACCGATACATAATACATTATTTTATAATATATACTAATTAACTTAAGTGTTATTTCGAAACATAGAGTACCTTCAACATTATTTTGAAACATAAAGTAATGAGTTACCAATAATGGGACACTCATGTGTTACCTTGTAATGAAACATCACTACCTTTTACATTATTTCAAAACATATAATAATGACTTATCGATCATCAATTACATAATGTATGAAATATACAGTAATATTTAAAATTTGTTTTTGAAAATCTATATTAATGTGTCTTACTTTGTAATTTTTGTAAGCATGAGGTCAGGTATACATTTTCAGCAACACAAACGAAAACTCAATAGCACAACAATTCATTTACATTTTAAGCAATCCATTAATATATGTGATCATAGCTCAGTTGGTAGAGTTAAACCAGAGTCCCCATGTTCAAATCGCAGCGCGACTGTGTTATTTATATATTTCAAAAAAAAATATTTGTACCCTGTTAAAAACTGACATTTATGGATCCATACATGAGCACATATGCTTCATACCTGTCCACATGCGTTCATACATGGTTCATATGTGTTCATAAACGATTCATACATGTTCATATGTGGGATTCATACATGTCCACGTGTGTGCATTAATGATTGAGGTAATATTTACTCATACATGTCCATACATTTCCATTCATGGTCATATGTGTACTATAACGAAACTCGAGGTAATATTTACATGTATGATCGCATATGAACACCTATGAGCATATATGAATCACATATGGAGGTATTTGGACATTTATGAACTCGAATGTCTTCATATCTAAACATGAATGAGTCCATACATGTCCATAAATGGATACATATATGTTTATTTTTAACCGAGTAATACATTTTTTTTTATGAAAATCTATTTACAGACACATTACTTTTCACAACCCGGTAACCATATAAATAACTATTTACTTTACCCCCGACTAGGTAATGAGTCCACCCATTACTTTTAGGCTCATCGCCTGTAAAATTCATCACTGAAGTAAGGTGTATTGTAATGCGTGGAGCCCTATGGCGACAAATTACTTTACCCATTATTTGGTAATGTGTGGTTTCGCTGGGTACTAGACACTACAATCAGTAGAACCAGCAATCTTTGAAAAATAGGTCAAAATTTTCAATCAATATTTGTTTTTAAATAACAAAATAACTAAATCGCAAAATCGATTCAACTAGCCTGTTTCGACTTCCGACCATATTTAGCAAGCCAATATACTTTAGAAAAATGTTTTAGAAGTTTGTTGACGTGCATAAAACTGCTTTTATTTTTCAAAGTCAAAGATCTTTAGTTTTGAAAATTTTTTATCAACAACCTGTTACACTTAATTAAATCACAAAAATACAAATATTTTGATAATGAAATACTTAATACAATTCTGACTAATTAATTCCATAAAAGATTTAACAAAAGAAAATATAGAAATATTTTTTAAAATTATTTAACCCTTTCTCTACCGACTTTTTGTTTGTGGATATATTTCTATTCTGACTTCATTTTCTTGTTTGGGGTCCTTAAATTAGAAAGACAAACGTTTAAATTTATGGCCCCTCCCCCTCCGACCAACCAAAAAATATTTTCGAAAATCGAATTTCGAAACTTCTCAGCCGATTTTTACTACTAAAACATTCGAATAACCAAAAATTCGTCATTAAATGAATTTACATGCCGAATTTCGAGATTCTAGCTTTGTTAGTTTGGGAGATACACCCAACGACCGTTTTTTCGGTGATAAAGGCTGATTAAAAATCCCAGCAAAACAACACATTACCAAATAGTGGGTAAAGTAATGTATCGCCATAGGGCTCCATGCATTACAATACACCTTACTTTACTCACGAATATTACAGGCGATGAGCCTAAAAGTAATGGGTGGACTCATTACCAAGAAGGGGGTAAAGTAGCTGGTTACTTTTATAGTTACCGTGTTCGGAAAAGTAATGTATATATAAATAGATTTTCATAAAAACTAATTTATAGAAAGATTATATTACAAATGATTTTTTTAAATTAAATAAATACCGTGTTCGCGCTAAGATTCAAACATAGGGTCTCTGGTTATTAGGCGAAAACTCTACCAAATGATCTATCGTCACATATAATAATGGGTTGTTTAAAATGTAAATAAATTGTTGTGCTTCGAGTTTTCGTTTGTGATGTAAAAAATACATAACGTACGCTCATGCTTAGGTTAGGTCGGAGTTGTAGCCGGCTCCGTGAGCACCAGCACACTTAGACTCTGAGGTCCGTTGTGATGCCACGAGACTGACGGATTACCGATCAGACTCCACCGTTGAACCAGTTACAGCTCCTTACGAAGCTAAGAAGGTTCGGAATACCAGCACCTGAAAGATCCCCAAGATCGTGAAAGAACGCCGATCCAAGTGAGGCCCTACTACGTAGCGCCAGCGCGGGACATGCACAGAGAAAGTCCTCAATACTCTCCTAATCTTCCTCGTCCCCGCAGCTCCTACAGAAGTCAGGCGATAACACCCCCAACCTACGAGCGTGCCTGCCAATAAGACAGTGGCCGATTATCACGCCACTGTTTCCCCCCTGGAAAGCGACAGGAGCGCCATCGTTCTCCCCAGACCCTCATGCATATAAAACATCACAAAGTAATGTGTCTAATTATATATTTTCACAATAATATCTAAACACTACTTTACGCTTATATTAAATGCATTATGTAATTAATGATCGGTAAGCCATTATTTTATGTTTTGAAATAATGTAAAAGGTAATGATGTATCATTTAACCCATGAGTGTCCAATTATTGGTAACTCATTACTTTATGTTTCAAAATAATATTGAAGGTAAGGAGTATACATAACATAGTAACGCATTACGTACCCAACTATTGGTAACTCATTACTCTATGTTTCGAAATAATGCTGAAGGTAAGGAGTAGTCATTACAAAGTAATGCATTATGTAACCCATTATTGGTAAATCATTACTTTTTGTTGGAAAATAATTATACAGGTCAGGAGTATACATTACAATGTAATGCCATTGTCCATATAATGATTTTTTTCTCAACGACCAATATCATACTCGACATATTTCAACAAAAATATAAAATTTTATTTCATTATATTTTTTATATTTATTCATAAATGTGTACAAATGTGTAGTCAAAGGGTTAATATAAAATTAAAGGGTGTAAACAAAAATTTTTTTTTACAAATTTAAATACAAATTATAGAAAAACTAAATTTTTGAATTCGGAAATCTTGAACATATTAAAAAAATGTCGCTCACCCAGTTCAAAAGTGACTCAACTCAAAATTTTAATTTTTCGGTTTGATATGCTTAAACTATGCACAATATACTTGTTTATCTAAAAAAAAAATATCAGTGTATTTTGTTGTATTGGTATAAAGTTGCAAATATTTTTTTTCGATTTCTGAAAAATTAAAAATTTTGAGTTGAGTCACTTTTGTACTAGGCGTGCGATGTAATAAAAAATTTACTTTTTTTCTATTTTATTTTTCTTACTTTTCTACACAATAGCTACAAATTATAAAAATAAGATCTTCCTGCAGATTTTCTCTTTACGAAAGGTACAAGATTTCCGAACTAGAATTTTTTTTTGAATCGAGTTACACGGTAACCCCATGATAGTTCGACTTTAACCGACATAAACCATTTTAATGGTTCTCAGGTTAAGCCAATTAATACAAAATTTTACCAGAAAACTGATATGATAAACTGATTACTGTTGCCGATCAATATTCAGTGTGTAATATTTTTTTTATATTCGTTTGTCTGTTCGAATCACACTGTAGCACATACGATTAAGCGATTGAAAAATGTTTTCAAGGTCAGCAAAATATATAAGTTGTTGTGGTCGTATTTATCAACATTTATTATTTTAATTGTCGTGCGCCCCGGTAGGCTAATTGGTAGCGAGCTGGCTTATCAGTGCGGAGGTCGTGGGTTCGATTTCCACCAGAGGCACTGGTGGGAATCGAACCCACAAAAATTATTTTAAAAGCACATTCCCATTATAATTATGACAAGAAAAATAAATCTGAACTTCAAAATTCGATAAAAAAAAAGAAATATTTTATATAAATAGAAGATTTTTGGTCTTCAAAGTTTATTAACCTCATGACGCTTGTTAGGAAAATATCCTAGCCACGTGATTGATTAGTAAAAAGACAATAATGGAGCAAAATTGATGATTAAAAGGTTTTTTTATTAAAGCTCTGCCTATTCTGCAGGCCCTAGCTTTTTCTAAAACTTCAGATTCTGATGAGATCTTTAGATCTCAGATCGAATAAAAAATAAGATCAAATAAAACATGAAAATAATATCGATGTATATAAAAACAAAAAAACTAATAGCACTGTCAAAGATTTTTGTGTTGACTGTGCAGCCAATGAATTAAATTTTATTAAATAGACCAAAAGTAAATTAGCATTGGTTTTGTTCGTTGGAAAATCTTTTTTTTTTGTGTGTTTCCTGGTACAAATTTTTCACTTCTATGTTTGAAAAGATTTCAGTCACTTCCCTTTTAGCACTTTCATAAGCCGACATTTTTTTTTTCTCAAAAACACCTCGTTCATGACCTCGTTCATACATTATGATATGATAAATTACGCTAGTGAAATGTCAAACATTTATAAAAACTAAATTTTTTCGAGATGGGGTTAAGTATTTTTAAAATATTTTGGTTTACCAAATCCGATTTATAGAATACATTTTTATTCCCAGGGTTTTTGCTCTTATCAAAGTATACTTGCATTTAAGAAACCATATTTTTTAGAAATGTGTTCATTAGACTGACTCACGATTGTATAAAAAAAAAAGTATTTTCCGATTTTTCTCCACAAGCTTGCTTTTGTTACTTTTATCAAAATATACGTCTATACTAGGGTGTCCAAAAATATCATGTTTGTTGCTCAAGCTTATGGCGTTTTCTTTTCTGAAAATGTTGCATTTTTATAAGTGACATTTAAATAATGTTGTCATAACCCTCTTAATATGTTGCCATATTCATAGTCACAATAAAACATGAATTTATACAAAAAATGCTGCCCTGCTTTAGAACAGCTGATTTGTGTATAAAAGAAAACAAGTTGAAAAATAAAAAAGCGGCAAATTGCAAATTGGCATTCAAATTGTTTTTAATTAATTATTTTTTTTTTATTTAAAATGGATTCAGGAATTGATGCAAGCACAATATTTCGCTCCTGCAGAACACACATTTCCTCTTCATCTGATGATGAGGAAGAATCCATTAGTACCCCCAACAACATTGTTTACGCATATCACTACAGCAGCTTTTTCCATTTTTAGCAATTTAAATGTACACTCAAAAAAATAAGTTAGTACAAAAGTTAGTAAAACGTCTTGTAAATCAGGTATACTATTTTTTAGCAAAATTTTTTGCTAAAATCGTGTTTTCAGCTAAAATTTTTGTTATACTTATTCAGCACTTAACTGTTTTATACTAATGCTTTACTAATATACTAATGTTTTACTAATTAATTTTGCTAAAAAAAATTGTGCTGATAAGCACATTAATAGTGTGGACGGCAACCAGATTGAAAGATATACGCAGAATGAAGTAGATGTCGCGGCATGTCAAGATGTAGTAGAGAAGAGGAAAATGATACTAAAAAGTACAACTCTAATAAGACATATAAAAAAATCAACCATGGAAGACTTTTGTATCTGTTTTTCATACATAAAACAAATTGAGGATTAAAATAACTTAAATTTTGCGTTGTCACCGGCTTGTGAAAATAATTGTATTTTAATTAAATAAAAGACAAAATAAAATATTTATTTATTTAAACTAAATGTTTATATGTGTGGTCAAATTGCATACAAATATATACAGAAATGTAGACAGAGTAAAGTGAAAGACAAAGACACACATCTTAGGTAGATTTTTTATGGTTCCTTTTTCTTATTGCAAAAAGGGTTGTTTTTTCGTTTCGTTTGTTTTTGTTTATTTTTTCATTTCGTTTCTATAATTATCTTCGGCAGTTGCGATAGCATCATTTAGACAACCATTGATGTAAGTAATTGAAAGACTATTTTTGTTATGTTATATATATTTATTTCTATATATTTTCAGATATTAAATAAATTCATGTCGTCAATGTCGAAAAATTAAAAATTTTATATTTCGTTATTATAGTAAATTATTTTTAAAAGAATCACAAAAATTTGTTTTATGATTTTCAGCAAATAAATTAACTAAATTACAATTTTTCTACAAATTTTTTTGCGTTTTTTTCAGTCTACTAAAATTCAGCAAAAAATTTATTAATTTTTACCAACGCTTTTGTATTTCTAATCTACTAAGTGTTAGCAAAACTTTTGCTGAATCTTGTTGCTAAAAATCAGCTCACTGATTTTCAGCAAAAGATTTTGCTGACATTAGCAACTTTTTGCAAGCATCCTCCTGACTAAAATTTTGCTGACTCAGCAAAATTTTTTGCTGACTTTAGAAACTTTTTTTTTTTGAGTGTATATTTTTTAAAATTATTATAATTTATAAAACAAAATTTGTTAATTTTCGTCTTTAAATATTTTTTTTTTTCGAAAAAAAAAACAAAACTATAAAATCAGCTGTTTTATAGTGCAACATTTTCACCCCATCATTTTATAAAGGGTGAAAATGGCAACATTTTTGCATGTTAATAGGGCGACATATTTTTAAAAGAACATGATTCCTTTTTTAAAGTGCTGTCAATTTTTTAGAAAAGAACACAAAAAGTGCAATTTTTTAGAAAGGGCAAACAAAATGTTACATTTTTTGCCAGAAAAGAAAACGCCATTAATTTGAATGCTTATGGGGTAAAGTATTTTTAAGATTAATTTCAGATTTTTTGGAATAGGTTTAGAGGTCGCGCAAATCGAATTTTCCTAAAAAATCAGGGTTTTTGGACGTTTTTTGAATTATTGTTAGAACTTGGTCAATAACCAAAATTTTTTTAGCTTCTGAGTCAAAATTTTAAATAAAAATACGTTTCCTACACTGATAGAATTTTCCTTAGTAGTATTAATGAAACCATTTCATTAAAATCGATTCATTGGTTTAATAAAAAATTTCATTAACTGAATGAAAATTCATTAATATTGGTATTTTTTTCATTAACATTTTTTATGATTTTTTCATAACTTCATAAAAAAAATTCATTAAATCAATAAAAAATTTTCAAACTTTGTTTAATAAAAAATTTGACTTGTAATAAGAAAAAAAAATTTTTGTTTTACTATCATTTTGAAATAAAAAAAAAAAAACTGAAAAATTTCTTCTAAACAGAATTAACCAAAACTTTGATATAAATAAATTTTTTTATTAAATTTGTCTAGAGCTAACAGTTTTTGACGAAATTCCAGGGAACAGATTCTCTAAGAAAAACGACATAGTTTTTTTTTCAAAACGAGACCTAAATTGTTATCGTTTTGACGATGTTACACAAAAACGTTATGCTAAACGATAATAAAGTTTTGTTTTTAACAGCATTTTTAACAATATTTAACATTTTTATCTAATATGGTCGTAATTTAACTACAAAAAGTGGACTATAAACGTTCTACAGAATTCCGAGCCAGATAAATAAAAAATTACATATTTTGTACCGACATATAAGAAAATATGTCATCTTTTAACACAAATTATAAAAAGTGTAAAGAAAGATTGAACAATTTTGTTAAAATAAAGCAATAAAAGCAGAAATAAATTAAAATTGGACCAGACCATTTATTAAAATTGATTTAATGAAACACCTTTCATTGACTCAATGAAACGTTTCTTTGGGGACTTTTTTATGAAAAATTCATTGGATTAATGAAGGAATTCATTAATACTACGCACAAATTTCTATCAGTGTATGGTTTATGCACATAAAAATAAAATATGTAAATTTTTATCTAAATTGTTGTATCAGAAGCTATAATTTAGAAAACGTCCAGCAATGCCATAAAAGGGTTCCGCAAATTCAATAGTCATATAAATTTTTTTTTTTTTAATAGGAATAGAAACCCAATCAAAACATTTTCTAATGTTTAATGGTCCGTGTTATCGTTAATGATGAAACCAATTAATAACTTTTGGATTTACTTAATATTTCCGCATGATTAATCTGACTAACCTCTAAAAGTTTTTCCCCTTCCCGTAGGAAGGGGAAAAATTTATTTGGAACCCAATTTTTGAGGAGATAAGTGCTATAATTTACAACAATTTGACCCATTACAAACAAAAACAGCAAAAAGTTTACGGTTATTTAAGTTAAAATTAAAAAAATTCTTGACAAAACTATCAAAAATTACCCGCGTGTAAAAGTGTAGCATTTGTCTTAAAATAGAAAAATTCTATTATTTTCTTCGTTATATCAAGTAGTTTAAAATCTGTTTTGTTTTTGATTTGAATACAGTAATAAACAGAAAAAAGTTAAGCAACAATTATTGGTTTTTCCTTTCATAGATAACAATTTAAAGCAATATACCTCAACAAAGTAAACCCTGTTATACTTCTGCTCCTAACTCCACTTTAAAAAAGTTTTTTTATAAGTCTAAAAACCTTTCTATACTCATATAAAATTTTAATTTCTGTTAAATTTCGGCTTAACCCTGAAAAATCGTAAATTTTTATATATAATTTATAAATATTGACCGATTTGACTAAAATTTGGACTGAGCATTACTGAGCACTACTGGAACAGGGACAGCACTAAAATTCTACAGCCTTTTTTTTTGGGATACATTAGTGTCCATATTGATATGAAAATATTTTTAGAAATAAAAAACTTTTATATCATATAAAGTTTAAAGTTCAAAGATTTCAAGAGTATTTGAATTTTCATTCTACCTTTAATAGAACTTTCACAATTCGCGTTTAAATTTGTAAAAACAATTTCGTTTACACCCTTTAAATATGGTTCATTGAGTTTTCAGTGACAGTAGTAAAAAATCAAAACATCAATTAAAATGTTAATTTTTAAAAATTAATAAAAAGTACAGCCGAACCTCGATTTGTGCCCCATTGTGGGACTGCAGTGAGCTTGAAACAAATTCAAATTTCACTGACATTCTATTTTTTTGGAAATGTTAGTTTTGCTCGGATTTTTTTTTTGTGGCTCAAAATTAAAAAAAAGTTTTAACATTTTTGGTCTAAACAAGACTGGCTTTTCTGTATTTTTTGGTGAAAATTTTTACCTACGTCAGCGAGAAATTTAGTGTGAATTCTTTACTTTATAAAATGTTATAAAGTGCTATAAATGTTATTTTAAGGTGTGGGCGTAAATCGAGAGTATTATGCTTAGTTCAGTAGGCCTCTAGTAGAGGTTTGGCTGTATTAAAATAATATGAATAATATGAATGAGGGCTATATAAAATCCAAGTTTGAAAATTAGTTTTATAAAACTACCTTAAGCTCTTATAATTATTATGCATGTGACGTTATTCCTCTAATGAACAAGGCCGCCAAAAAGCACTCTTATTAATTTAAGCTAGATTTTGCTAAATATTTATTATTACAAAATTTATATCATTTCGATAAAAAAAACATAATTTTCTACATTATTTTGCACACACATTTTTTGGTACAGAAGGTAGTAAATTCAAAAATTAATTTGAACAAAATTGACTTCTTAGCATGGGCAAGTGTAATTGACTAAGAGTTTTCGGAACTGATAATTGTTCAGATAACAGATATAGTAATTATGTTGAAAGGTTTATTGTAGAGGAGAGGTGGTGGAACAAAAATGTTGTAAGGAGTAAGACTCTACCTGGTCACAGTTTACAGTTCTCACAACTAGTTAGTCAACGAGTTTTCAAGAGAACTATTTTAATTTGATTAATTTCATTTGTATATTTTTTCTTTAAAAATGCAAAATAACGGAAATTTGAGATATTTTTGACCCCAAAATTTAAACACTTAAAAGTGAAATTGGGTCTTTAAAAAAACATTCATTTCTATTTATTTTGTCCTCTCTATCACATAACCAAATTTTATCGCAATCGGAGAATTCCCATCAGCGGTGCTTCGTTATAAGAGTGAATCTTAATTTTGAAGAGCAGAGTTAACAAAACCAATACTTTTTTTTAACTTGAAAAGATTAACTGTTTCATATTTTTGCATCGATGGTAATCCATTTGATGCGGGTATCGGTCAGGGTAACGCTATTTTCTTTCATTTCGGTAACGGTATTTTAGAGGAAACGATATTTCCGTTATTTCGGTATCGGTTTTTTAGTGTTAACGATATTTCACTTATTTCGGTAACGGTATTTTAGTTATTTCGGTAACTTTATTTAAGGGATATCGGGTTTTCAGTTATTTCGGTAAGGGTAACGTTATTTTAATTATTCAGGTAATGTCAATGGAAACCGATATTTTTAGCTCCTTTATTCCCGAGTTCCAATGACAGGCTAGTTTATATGCAAACGTTGGGAAAGTATATCTTTTTCAGATTATTTCGGTAACGGTATTTTAAGGATATCGCTATTTCAATTATTTTTCGGTCCCGGTATTTTAAGGATATTCATATTTTAGTTATATCGGCAACGGTATTTTAGGGATGACGGTATTTCAATTATTTCGGTAACGGTATTTTTGGGATAACGATAGTCAGTTGAAAGGGTTATGATTCTATAACGGCATTTTAGCGGTATTGCCTTTATTTGGTATTTTCTTTAAAAATTACACTATTCTACAAAAATCGATTATTTTTGTTTTTCCGTGACTTTTACAAAGTTTAAAATATTTTGGCCTGCTAAACACTAATATCAACTCAGTTCCATAAAAGTTCCTTTCCGAGTTGTGACTCTTTTTTTTACTCCTCACCCGGGATGAGGTGGATCCTCCTCTGGCGTAGACGTTTTGTGAGACGTTCACCAGGGGGGTTACCGCGTAAATCGATTTGTAATAAAATTTTCGAATTCGGAAATCTTGCACATATTTAAAAAAAAATTTACTTTTTTTTCTATTTTATTTTTCTTACTTTTCTATTGTGTAGAAATAGCTACAAATTATAAAAATAAGATCTTCCTGCAGATTTTCTTTTTACGAAAGGTACAAGATTTCCGAATTAGAATTTTTTTTTCGAACCGAAGCTCTTTTAGAAGCTCTTCCACAGGCTCTTCCCGAAGCTCTTCCAGAAGCTCTTCCAGAAGCTGTTTCAGAAGCTCTTCCAGAAGCTCTTTAATAAGCTCTTCCAGAAGCTCTGAAACAAGCTCTTTCAGAAGCTCTTCCACAAGCTCTTTCAGAACCTCTTTCACAAGCTCTTCCCGAAGCTCTTCCAAAACATCTTCTGGAAGTCAATGAAAAGAATGCATTTTAATAGCGCTTTATTGAAGAAGTGAATATTTTTATTAATTACACATTATTTTAGCGCTTCTGGAAGCACAAGAAAAATCGCTTCTTTTTGCCTAAGAAGGCATAAATTTATTGCTTCATGCCTTCCGGAAGCGCTTCGTAATGGAATAATGCCTTCCGGAAACGCTTCTTTGAAGCACTATTTTTTGCTGCTTTATGCAAAGTTTATTCGAAAAATGTCTAGTGGATCTATGACTTTGCAAAATTTTTTACGAATCGAAAAAAATATTCATACTTGACTCTTTATTAATTACAGCGCAGTGGAAACACACCTGTTAAAACTGACTTTAGATACTTCTTATTTCTCAAGGTTTTATGAATTGAGAGGAACGATGGACATGATTATAAACTCAAGTGTATTTAAAAGCTAATTTCCACATCGCTGTTTGGTGAAAAGTTGTATGGTGGTTTACAAGTGAATCCAAAATTTTGCGATTTTTAAACTTTCGCTGTTTTATCTATGGAGGCTTTGCGCCGTTTAATGGAATTTTTTTACACACAGAAAAAAATTTTGTTATTTGCCAACTGAAATTCGGTTACTAAGACTGAAATTCTTTTATTACCAGTTTCAGACGGTTGGCACAACTTAACATTAGTTTTCGCTACGAAGTTGGGCCAATTCAACTAGATTTTAGTTGCAACACCCAAAATATTCGAAAATCTGCTGTAAATATAGTTGTACTAACTGAAGTTATAAGTTGTTACCAATAATATACAGTTTTCAATTCGGTTGGCGCTTTATATATATAGCGGCAGGTTTTTCGAAGCACATTCCGCATTGTGACTACTAAAGAGCTGTATCGATTCCGTCAGAAACGTACATCAAATAAAGGATTTTAATGAGCTTCTTAATACTTAAATCGAAAAGGAATCAAAAAATTCTAAGGACCTTAAATTTTATGGAGCAAAAAAAAAAAATGATTTTCTTTGCAAATAAGTAACCCTACTTACTAAACCCAACTAAATATCATAAAACAGTCAAATAATGCGTGTTTTAAAAAATAATGGTGCACGCAGAAAAAACTAGGGGAATATTATCGAAGTGCTTAGTAATTATACAACTACATAAGTTTGAAGTTAGTTTTACAAATTTCTTGTAAAATATATGGATTTTGTTTTATAAATTTTTTACTACACTCTAATTAATTTCTGTTAAAATTTACCCAACTTATACTAGGAAACTATACTCCTACTATAAGTTGGGTAAACTTACTCTATGTGTGTAAATGGAAAAAAAAAGAAATACGTGTAAGTTGTTCAACAAAAAGTGTGTAAATATACTGTGCAAAATTAAATTTAATTTAGAAATAAATGAATAATTTTACTGAATTTTTGGGTAAAAAGACATGCTTTACTTGTAAATATACGGATAAAATGCGTAAAAATACATTTTTATATGCGTAAAAAACACCTAAAAATGCGTATATTTACCTTGCGGTAAGAAAAAAACAGCCCAAAAAATGTTTCAAATAAAACAAAAAATTAATTTTTAGAAAGAGTTTTATTAATGTGTTGCAAATATAATAATAAATTTATTAATAAATATTTGTATACAAGTGGTTGTACAAAGATTGAATTCTATTTTGAAAAAATCAAATCGGATTTTTTTAAATCGAATGATTTTTTTCTTAATCAATCGCAGAGAATTCATTCTTTAGAATTCACTAGTGGGCAGTTCAGTCAATTTAGCTCATTCGATATTATCAATTATTGAATTCAATCATTGGGAATTCAAACGTTGGGAAGTCAATCGTTGGAAATTCAATCATTGCGAATTCAATAATTGGGAGTTCAATCTATTTTTTACTCAATCGATTTACAATTTGGGAATTGCCGAAATCGGCGAAACTGAAAAACAGAATTGAAAAAATCGCTAAAATTTAAAAAAATATCTTTAAATTAAAAAATCCCCAAAAATTTTAAACAATCTCCAAAATTGAAAAAATTATCAAAAATGTAAAAAATCTCTTAAATTTAAAAAAAAATCGACAAAATTTAAAAAAATCTACAAAATTAAAAAAAAATCACTAAAATTTGTCAAAATTGAAAAATCGCAAAAAAAAAAACTAAAAATATCGCCAAAAATGAGAAAAATTTGCTAAAACATTGCCAAAATGAAAAAACTTCAAAATTTAAAAACGGCAAAAGTAAAAAATCTCGAAAACTTAATAAATCACCATAATTGATAAAAAAAAATAGCTCAAATTGGAAAAAGTTGTCCGTGTCATTTATTTATCTCTTTTAGTTTCTCAAAAACAAAGCATCGCAAAGCAAAAGAGAATTTATTTGGAACATCGCCTGTGTTTCGAAACCTAATAAAGATAAATTTACATTTACAACTATTTTAAATTTCTCGTCAATATTTTTCGTTTTTTCAATTTTAGCTTTTTTCCAAATTGAATTTTTTTTTTCATTTTTGGTGATTTTTTTTTGTGCAATTTTTTATTTTTAATTTAGAATTTTTTTTCATTTTTAGCTATTTTTCTAATTTTTGGTGATTTTTTTAATTTTAACGATTTTTTTTTAATTTTTTCCGACTTTTTTATAATTTTAGGGATTTTTCTAATTTTTTTAAATTTTAGCGATTTTTTTAATTTTTGGCAATTTTCTTTAAATTTTATGGTTTTTTTCAAATTTGGAGATTTTTTAATTGCAGCGATTCTTTTTTTTTTTATTTATTTTAACGTTTTATTTTCATTTTTAGTGATTTTTTTTTATTTTAAAGACTTGAATTTTAGCGATTTTTGGCGATTTTTACAATTTTGGCAATTTTTTTCAATATTGGCGATACTTTTAAATCAATTGAGTAAAAACTGACTGAATAAATCGAATGAAGAATTTAATTCATTAAAGCTCATACATATCGCACTTGATCAACAATAGGGTATTAACACAAAATTTTAAAATTTTCAGTAGAGTCAAAAAACTGCTTATGGCCACATTTTAACAGAATTTAAAAATTCAAACATATCATAATAAGCAAATTCCATTTGAAAATATATATACATTGTTTTTGTTTTAAATTTTACCACTCATTGCAAAAAAAATCTATTTTTTGAGTAATTACCATTTTTTTGAAATTTTATCGATTTAAATTTATAGAATAAAACAAATTTTATCAACAAAACAGTATCAACTCAAAATACAACCAAATATAAATAAAACAGTTTGATTATTTTTAACATAAATAAAGGCTCAAATCAAAATAATACCTTTTTTATGAAAATATACGATTCATTTCTATTTGAACTTTTGTATTAACTCGAAATAATACCTTTTTGTTGAAATAAAGGTAATCACTACATTATCATGAAAATGGTCTCAAAAGTGGTTTTCGAGATGAAAGACTAATCGGAATACGTTGAAATTTTTACAATAGATAGATATTGATGTTGTTAGTTGATTTCTTGAAAAAAGTGATATTTTAAAAATTTTGAGTTAATACCCTCTTGTTGATCAAGTGCGATATGTATTATATTTTGAAAATATTTTTCTATAATTAGGCTGCAAACACTTGGAAATAAACGTTTTTGGTACATTATAAAGTTTTTTAATTCACTATCACAAATACTACATTTATACATTTTTTTTCATTAAAATTCTCAATAAACTAAATTTTTTCGATTTTTTTAAATTAAAAATTTGTTTTATTTTTTTTCAATTTGAAAATGTCAAAATATTTATTACTATTATAAGTTAGTATATTTACAAACTTTTTGCGTACAAATTTTAATTAACAAAATAATACTACTTTTAGGCATCCTGTGTTTAATTGTAAACACATAATTGGTAAAAATACTGTAAGTGTGTATTATTGTATATAAGTGCGCAAAATAGTTTTACGCATTTTGATGTATAAATTTACCGAATTTGCGTAATAATACATGAAACTTTACTCGTTTTATAGTAGTAAACTTACAATCATTTTTTAGAGTGTATATATTTTACAAATGTTATAAAAAATGTTCAAGAGATTTTGAAAAAAGGGAAAGATTTTTTTCTGAATTGAAGGACTATTATAAGTGGATTATGTGTTTATCAAATAGTCTGTAATGTTTTAAAAAATAATAAAATAATTAAAAAATATTTCTATTTTAACAAGGAATAGATGTTGAAAGCTTTGGAAAAAACCGTGCTTTTTTAATTAAATTTTTACTTATTTTTCAATTATTGACATTTTTTTATATTACGCTTCAGTCTTTGACATATAGTATTCCGATTGACACACAAAAAAATCGTTGCCAAGTAACTAGGAGCATTTCAACTAATAAAGTTTTGTCACATAAATTATTCAATAATTAAATAGAAACAAGTAAAAACTTGGCAAACTTGGTTACTAGTTTTCGCATAACTTTTGTGAATAAACTTTATTAGGTAAAATGTTCCTAACAAAGAAAATAATATAAACGTACAAAAGACAGATAAAACTCTGTATTTTATTTATCTTATAAATAAAGAGCTGTATTTAAGTAATCTTATTATTTATAATACAAATTTTAATGAATTAATGTCACATAGTTTTCCCGCAAAAAAACTTAATATTTAACTAAAATTTAGTAGATTTTACAGTTTTTTGTTTGCTGTTTTTATTTTTAATAATGTTTACCAAAAATATTTTGCTAATTTTACTGCTTTTACTGCAACGTAATTTTTAACTAATTGTATCTGTCATTTTTACAGACTTATTTGTATGAGTACAGCAATATTTGAAAAATCTTACAAAATTCCTAACAAAATAAAAACGTTTATATTTCGGTAAGGCGATTTGACCGATTTTTTTCTTTCCAACTAGTGTTTAAAAGAAGAAAGTTAAACGTTAGTCCTGAAGGGTATTTTTAATAAAGGAAACAGAAATATAATCAGAATGATAAAGATAATTCCTCATTATTTTTAGAAATTTTTTTGGTTTATTTTTTTTGATCATTAAAAAAATTTTAAGTCGATCTAGTGACATCTGCCTGTTTAATTTTATTGAACATGTTTTTTTTTTGTTGTGTTGAAAGAGTACCATTAAATTATGCAATATTAAACAATTATTTTCATCTTACTTAAATCACACGATCAATTAGTATCGATTTAAAAAGGATTTTTAAAACATTTTTTAATAGTCTCAATTAATTGTGCAATAATTTAGGTAATTGTTTTTTTCGTAGTTAAATTTGATGTCTTAAGTAATTAAATCTGAAATGATAGTACTTTTAATGTTTTATTTACATAAGATGACTGATAAAATAATTTAACCCTTTGACGACTAAACTTAAAGCGGAGTGGAGACCTGTGAAAAAATACACTCTTAAAAATGTTAGTAATTTTACTATTATAAAATGGGTAAATTTTTGTGTATTATAACTCTTATTGAGTAAATTCGAACACAAAATGCGTAAATATATTTTATACACACTTTTATATACGTAAGTACACATTAGGCCGGGTCGATTTGTATGGAGGCAAATAATCGCTCAACGTTCAAGGAAAATCGTATTCTAGGGATCAAAATAAGAAACTTTGCCGAAGGAACCATACCTCTAAAACGAATTCTGATGTCCCGACTTTTGACCCGTAGGTTCAAATTTTTAAAAATTCCACTTCGACCCATTTAGAGTGCCCCAATCGAATCCAACCCAATCGAATATAATTTATGCATTCATCTGTTAGAGCGATTTCCGGAGAAGAAATAGAGACCCTAATCTTGGAAAGACATTTCGCTATAAAAACACGGCTAAAAAGGCCCTATTTCAACTTAAATTTTAACCCCTTAACGGTCACCTAGAATGATGATTTATGCATTAACCTGCTAGCGCGTCTCCCGGAGAAGAAGTAGCTCCCATAATCTTGGAGAGATTCCTCCTACTTTTTGAAATATCAAAGTGGGCTTTTTCAAAATTTGACCCTACGGGTCAAAAATCGGGACATCAGAATTCGTTTTAGAGGTATGGTTGCTTCGGAGAGATTCCTCCTACTTTTTGAAATATCAAAGTGGGCTTTTTCAAAATTTGACCCTACGGGTCAAAAATCGGGACATCAGAATTCGTTTTAGAGGTATGGTTGCTTCGGAGAGATTCCTCCTACTTTTTGAAATATCAAAGTGGGCTTTTTCAAAATTTGACCCTACGGGTCAAAAATCGGGACATCAGAATTCGTTTTAGAGGTATGGTTGCTTCGGAGAGATTCCTCCTACTTTTTGAAATATCAAAGTGGGCTTTTTCAAAATTTGACCCTACGGGTCAAAAATCGGGACATCAGAATTCGTTTTAGAGGTATGGTTGCTTCGGCAAAGTTTCTTATTTTGATCCCTAGAATACGATTTTCCTTGAACGTTGAGCGATTTTTAAATCATACAATGTAATAATGGCCATAATGTGTTTATAATTAAGCATTTTGTGTTTGAAATTTGTCTTTTTTTGATTAATTTAAATTTTACGCACAAATTTTGTAAATGTACTATTTTTAATAGTAATAAAAACATTGTCATTCACAAATTAGAAAAAAAAAAAAAAATAATAACATAAAAATATAGATTGAATAAAAAAACATACACATAAATTCATTTTATCATCGAACTAAATACATCTTTTTTAAATAAATCAAGTTTAACTGGATATAGAGATGTAACTTTGACTTGAGCAATTATTTGTATTAGTGACAATATTCCTTTTATCTGCCCCTTAGGCTAATGGAAGCAGTGGTAATAACGGCCACAGAATTTTGGACTTACTGTCTATGATACAAATACATCATGAAGTTCCTATATTGGCTATGATATATCAAAAAATATTAAGTTCTGTCTAATAGTAAAAAATATTCTGATGGGTAGCAATATGATCAATTGGCTGCCTCGTTACGAGCCTGAAGCCTTCATTAAAAAAAAAAAATTTCCTTAGAATCACAGGCTTTTTGTATGAAAACATACATTTGAATGTATTGCGTTTTCCAAGTAAAAAAGTCCTCAGTATCTTAGGATTTTATATAGGTAGAAGTGATAAGAATTAGAGGCTTCCCTAGAGTCGTTGCTATTTTCCAAACACCCCAGAAACAAGAATATTTCTTTAGGAAAAATTTCTTAAAATCTTGGTTTTTTTCCTTGTGATTTACATTTAGGAATACAAATTCCTAAATCCATTTTTATATAAGAACTCGTTATAAACAAAACGCATATAAGTTAATTTTTTTCAAATAAAAAAAAAAAAACATTATTTTTAACATATCGGTGGTATAATTACTCATTTTTGTGGATCTTTACGTATTTAAAAATGCATTTTCAGACATTTTGTGGGCATATTTACACATTAAACATGTTTTTTTTTATGCAAGAATTTGGTAATTCTACACAACAATTTTAAAATTTCATTTAAACTTTTACGCATTTGAAATGTAATATTACACATTTTGTGTGCACTTCCTTACACGTAATGTATGTATTTTTTTCATTTACGCACAAAGAGTAAATATACCCAACTTATAGTAGGAGTACAGTTTCCTAGTTTGGTAAATTTCAACAGAAATTAATTAGAGTGTTGGCATTTGACTAAACATACATTTTGTGCTGCTTTTGGCGCTTTACTGCTGCCCCAATCGGAGAAATACAGTTCTAAAGCTAAAATATTAATGTACTATTTATTATAGTTCGTAAAGCGGTTACGATTTTGTGTAAGATTTAGTTTTGTATTATGTCTTAAATTATGCTTAATAAAAAAAAAAATAAAAATATCAATTTTAGTATAAACTTAAAACTGAAATTTTTAACATTAAGACAAATTAAAACAAAAACGTAAAATAAATTCAAAAAATCAAAAAAAAAAAAAAAAAAAACTAGGTTTTGACTTTCGGTTGACTTTGTGAGGCTCTGAGAATATCAGGCTACAGTTTATAGCGCTAAAAAGCTACATTTTGCTGCGCTCATGGAAAAAAGTTAGTAGAAAAATTAGCATAAGCTGTAATTGTAATCGTAAGGACCTGTCAGTAGATAAAGTCTGCTTTAAATTAGCAGATGAAGAAACTTTTAATAAATAAATAAACATTGCACGGTTTTTTGTTTAACAAAAAACAAATGATCTTGAACTTGAATAATCTTGCTCACATCATAAAAAAATTAATAATAATTAATATTGAAAGCTTTGGAAAAACCAGTGCTTATTAGAGCGACTCAAGTTGTATGGAAGCGCAATTCGTGCAAGGTGTACCCCCCTCAAAATGAACATTGGTATTTTTTATGATGATATCTGAAATATTTCGGCTCTAGCTTTGACCTCTCGTGAGCTGGACCATTTTGAAAAAGGGTCAATTTTTGCATGTTTTTTTAATTTAAGAATCTGTTTCCTTACCAACATATACAATATGGGTATCATAAGAAAGGTTTTTTTATTTCGCGTCCAACTGTATATACAATTTGTCCAAGGACGATCATCCATATCCTTTATTTAAGGATATTCTGTAAAAAAAAATGGTTTTTGAATTTTTTGTTCGGGGTTGTTTGTAATAAAAATGCCAAATTAACATATTTTAATCTTTAGTCGATTTAATTAAATACGGGTCTCAGCTTTTTTTGAAATTCGTGCTAGTTCGCGTTTTGACAAAAATGCAATGGGGTGGTAAATCTTCGTTTTAAATAGGGCAATATGGGTATCAAATTTTTTCTTTTGCCAAGTACATCATCTTTGTATGTAAATAATTTAGATTTTTGCAAATTAGATGCATTTTACACGGTGCTCTGGAATATATATAAATGCAATTTTGTGGTAACTCCAATATGATAGCGGATTTAGTTTCTAGATCATGTATGGATGAAAATGGGACTTAAGAAAGAAAAAAAAAATGATCCACGACTTTTTGGCGACATATTCTTTTTTTAGTTTGTTGTTTTATTTTATAACAGTAACTCAAGGTGTAAAAAAATTGTTTTCAACATCATTAACCCATGTGGTCATGTGTCCCCAAATGACCCCAGACTTATTTCAATTTACAAAAAAGGTCATAGCTTTGCTTACTACTATTGCATTTTAAGAAACGTGATCTAAAATATTATAACACAATATCTGAAGATTTTGTGCCAATAGTTTTGAACGAATTAAACAACGTTAACACGTGCCGTGCCGCATTTAGATCAAAGGAGATACTGCAGGAATATATAAAATAATTAGAGGGTACCGTATTAATATTTCCAACATTTAAACTTATGGAACACTCTAAGGGACACTCTAATGGACATGTATGATTATATATATATAAATACTACCTCAATTTTTATATATGAATCATGGATGCTCATGTATGGATGCATATATGTCGACTTTTAACAAGGCGCTTGCTTAGTTTCCACACAAACAACTAAAAATTTAACTAAAATTTAGTATATTTTACCGTTTTTTTTTGCTGATTTTATTTTACTAAGATTTAGCAAACAGATTCTGCTACTTTTACTGCATTTTTCTTCAACGTAATCTTTAACCCATTTTTAGTTACATTTTCTGCTGTTTTAACAGACTTATTGGTATGAGTGTAGTGCCGATCGTCCTACAGGATTTTCTACAATAGCAAAAGGACAAAATGGGACATATATCAGCCATTCGTCGTCAAAGGGTCAACATTTTTATCGGTATTTTTTTACACGTATTTTTTTTTAAATTTACAAAATTTAATTATTTTTTAATTTCTTTTTTTTTTTGTTAATTCAATAACAATAAATAATGAATAATAAAATATCATTGGTTTAACATTAATTTGGATGAGTTTTATAACTTCCAAAAGAAAAAAAAATAAAAAATTATATGTACTACAATACAATACTACCCTTGACACAAATCGGTACAGAAACTGAAAAATACAACCAACACTTGATGCGCGTTTTTTTTCTCCTCTCTGTAGTATTTCTAGAGTCCATCAATTGTCGTTTAAGTTTTAACATATTTTATTAAATTGCCAAAAAAAAAAAAAAATAAAAAACAATATTTTGCAAAAGCATCTTAAAAATGTGTCTTGAAGCCCTACTAAGCTTCAACTTTTGTAATGGTGTTTTTGAATATTGTGTTTGTTGTTGGTTTTTTTTTTAATCGAATTGCCTAAAACCATTCACGCATGCTCAGAAAAGATCTCAATTCATTGATATTAACACCAACCCATCGTGTTGATGATCATTGATAATTTATCAATATTTATTTAAAAAATTTACATTCAATTTAATGTTAAAACAAAAACAATGTGTGGGGGATTTTATTAACAAACATAGATCCGCATGTATGGGAGACGCTTGTAAATTCTGCTTTAACAAGTTTCTAGTGTTCAAAGTCAATTATGCCATTTATATTAAAACATATTAAGCAAATTACTTGTTGTATGACATTATATTTAAATGTTGGTTAATTAATAAATACAGTGTGACTACCGCAGTGGTTAAAATATGAAATGACCAACGAAAACCCTTAAAGGGTTTTGAAAAGTTTGTTTAAATTCTTATTTTAGAGTTTGTATTGGTTTTAAATATATTTTAAAGTTGGGCACGTGCGTGAATTTTGACTCACACTGACTAACGCTCACAAGACATGTAGGGGTAATTCCATATCAAATCAACCAATGGGTGTACACTACCTTCTCCAAATTTTATGATTTTTCGTAGGAAGACAGATTATTACAGAACTAAACTAAGTGCAAAGTTTGAGGGCACTTGCACTTCTGGATCCGGAAATATGTGGTAAAAAGTACTATAGGTAGGCAACTCATCAATAGGTAGGCAACTCATCAAGGTCGCATTTGAAAGGTTATTAAATTACCTTTAATTGAAAGGTTATTAAATTTCCTTTAATTTGATATACAACATGATTTTTTGTTTAGAAAGGTCAAATCTTTTGACCTATAATTCGGGAGGCTATATCTATAAAAAAGATATTTTTAAAAATCTGAAAAGAATATATGTTTAAGATTGGTTAATTCCCTAAAGTTACGAAAAATTTCTGAGTGGAGGTATTCTTGGATCCAGAAATATTAGTCACATAGTAAAGGCAGAAATTTTTTGTAACTTTAGGGAAGGAAACAATCTTAAACATACATTTTTTTCAGATTTTTAAAAATATCGTTATTAAAGATATAGCCTCCCGAATTATAGGTCAAAAGATGTGACCTTTGACCTTTCTAAAAAAACAAATCATGTTGTATATCAAATTAAAGGTAATTTTTTTTTTTTTTTTTTTTTAAAGAGAGGCAACACTCAGGAAATACTTCCTATATTTAGTGTGTTGCTTTCTTTGGAAAGGGATAGTATAGAGATGAAAGGTGGGGAAAGATGAAGGGCTTCACACATGGCAACACTGTAATTGCGCGAGATGATAAGTCTTAGAACAGTTGTTGCTCGTCACCTGATGGAGAGTTGGCGAACTTATTGAAGCTTTTTGGTTCATAGCCCTGATTCATTATTTTACTTCGGTGGGGTTAATTGCTATGGGAACACCGAAGGTGGACATTGCGATACGTATGAGGGATAGAAAAAACTCATACATATTAATTTGATGTTGCCGGCACCGGGGATCAAACCCGGCACCTTCTGTGTAAAAGTCCAACGCGCTAACCATTACACCACAATACTTATAATACTTTTTAAGAAAATTACAATTAAGTAAGTACAACTTTGTAAATTTTGACATTTTTTTACTATTTTCAAGACCTCATATTTCCGGATCCAGAAGCGTCACCGAACTTAAATTTTGAATTTTTCTTAGTTCTCTGGTACACTTTATTCCTGCCAAAATTCAGCAAATTTGGATACAGTGATGTAAAAAACAGTTATATTTTAAGTTGAGTTGAAATGGTTCAACCCGTAGGCTGCTTCATAAAAAAACAAATTGACGAAATTCCGAATTTTCGAATTTTCGAAGGGGCAAGCAACACTGGGTTAGATTAAGTTTCATAAAAAAATCTCTGATTTTTTCAAAATTTTCGAAAAAAATTAAGCGGTCGCTACCAGACTTTGAAAATTTCCCCGATTTTCAAAAAGGACATATTTTCATAATAATAGTTTTTTTTTAAAAAAAACAACAAAAACAAATTAATATTAATTTTTTTTTGTATTGTATTTAACCCCAAATACCCAGGATTAAAATATTTAGCTTTTATAAGATTGTTAACTAGGGTGGGGCGATTAGTATGGAAGGAAAAATCTTAATGGGAAGCGCCCTGATTCGTTTCTGATTCTTGGGATTGTGCTGAGCAAAAAAGTCCACTAGACCATACGTCTACGGTGAAAATCGAGCTTCCAGATTTTGACCTGCAGTTTTTTCTCAGACTTTTGTCACTTTTTTTTTTTGGATATTTTGGCCTATAACAGCCAAACCATTGAGATTTTCGATCCAATACTAGCCAATACAATAGTTAAGAACTCTCTAGTACATCGCAAAAGCATTGGAACGCTCAAAAACGGCAAAAGCCCTATTTTGAAATTAAAAATTATCCCCTTAAACCCCACCCACAAATATGATTGATGCATTAATATGCTAGAGAATCTTCCAAAGAAGAGATTGATACCATAATCTTGGATAAGCTCCTCCAACTTCCTGAGATATGTCCATCCCACACATTGTTACAAGCAAGTCAAAATCTGGAAGCTCGATTTTCTCCGTAGACGTATGGTCTAGTGAACTTTTTTGCTCAGTACAATCCCAAGAATCAGAAACGCGAAGCGCCCATTAAGATGTTCAAATCGCCCCACCCTATTGTTAACCTATAACCACACTAATAAGCCAATAAAGTTTAATATTTTGCATTATTTTCAATCTTTCAATTATGAATAAAAAATTAAAAAAAAAAAATTAAAGATTACAGATATTAAAAAAATTATAAGAATTAAAAAAATCATAATATTGAAGCGAGCCGTCAATCCACTCAGTGTGTGGACCGATTTAATTTTGGCGAATTTAGAGAATATATCAATATTTTTGATAAAAAAATTTTTTTTTAAAATATATTTTTGGTGAAAGAAACTAATTTTTCATTGCAAATTGTTTAATTTGATCAGAATAACTTAGTTCCGATATATTAAATATTTGACGCATCGTTAACCCTTGTTACCCGCAGGTTATAACCAGGGACAGGAACTTCAGGTACTAAAGAATAATGTTTTTTGCGCCTATAATATACATTAAAAATCATAAAGTATACACATAAATATTTTTAAATTAATTATTTTCATATTTTTAAGTAATTTTAATTAAATTTAAATGTTAATTTGTATTGTTTTTAAATATTCTCTGCACAATTTTTGCTCAATTAACACAACATTTTAATTATTTGTATTGAAAAATACGCATTTAAAACATCGCTAAAACCTGTTTATCTTAATCCCAGCCTACAAATAAAATTTAAGAGAAAACTTAAAGGTCTCGGATTCTCTTTAGTCTATATGCTCGTTGGCCAAACATAAAATAATACTAAAAGTGATTTTTTACGAAAAATTTGAGAAATTATACAAAATAAATGAGAATATACAATAAAAATATGCATATAAAGCCAAATATGTAAAAATATGCAATAATAATAAGCATTTAAAGCGATATATGCAAAAAAAATGCATTTATAGCAAAATATACAAAAATATGCACTAACAAATCGATGCCATTTTAAAGCCAACTCTTTGATTCGCAAAGATATTTTGTTTACTGTGTTTCTTAGACTTGGGGGAAAAACATGTATTTTGCATGAACTTCCGATCCCTGGTTATAACTGAACTTTGTTTAAATTAAACAACTGAAAATAATAATTTTAGGTCTTGTTTTTTATAACAAACTTCATGCCAGTGCTGGTATATTTGATCAACCAATGATTACCCAGCACTTAAAAATTATTTACGTTTTAAGCTATCAATTATTATATGTCTTGTTAGCTCAGTGGGTAGTGCTGTCTGCTGCAAATCTGGCGGCCAGGGTTCCAATTCGGAAAGAACAATAACATTTAAAAATAAACTTTTTTGTAATGAAAATGAAAATTATTCAAGTTCGAGGCCATAATCTATATTTCTTTATTAGGATATTTCTCCTAACAAATAATCTATAGAGTTTTTGTTTTCAAATTTATTCTTTGACCCTTTCAGGAATGTGTTGATAGATCTAAAAGGTCAGCCATCTAACGTTTTTTTTTTCACTTAGTGCTTATTTCGTGAATGGTAACACTTAGCTCATGTCTGATTTGACAGATAATTAGTTTTATCCTTCCGCTGAACGAATATGGTCCGTATGTTCGTTATCTTGTGAAAAAAGTGAAAGAAACTGGCATCCTCATCGATAAACCAAAGCGGGAAAAGCCAAAAACAGTGCGTACACCCGAGAATATTGCTGCTGTGGCAGAAAGTGTGAGTGAAGCGCCATCAACATCAATTCACCGTCGTTTTCAACAATTGAACATTTCGGAGACATCATTGAGACGAATTTTGCATAAAGACCTTGGTATGACGCCATACAAAGTCCAATTTGTTCAGGAGTTCAAAAAAAAAAAGTTATTTGGCGGACCCTTTATTTAGATCTATTTCGGGAATTACACAAAACACATAACAAACAAGTTTTCAATTTATTTTTTGATCAATGGTTATAATCTTTAACTTCAAGCTCATATGTTAGTTCTCATGTAGTGAGTAAACTAGTTTATATGAATGTTTGATGTTTGGCATTCGATTGTTACCGCTTTCAAAACGTGTTCTGATGATGGGAACCTAGAAAATTCCCGAAATAGATCTATCAACACATTCCTGAAAGTGGTCAATTAATAAATTTGAAAACAAAAACTCTATAGATTATTTGTTAGGACAATATTCTAATAAAGAAATATAGATTATGGCCTCGAACTTGAATAATTTTCATTTTCATTGCACAATTAAAGGTCGAAAAAAACATAATTTTTATTTTTAATAAAAATTATATCAAACTTTTTTGTACACTCACAATATTTTTTCCGTAAAGGCTACTGCATACACTCATAATAATCTATAGGTAAAATACACGAAAACCGTTGTTCATTTTACGAAAGTTTTGGTTATTTTGACATTACGAAAAAATTTGTAGAATATACAAATCACATTTCGTAAAGTTTTGTAAAAACTTTTTTTAAGTAAAAATGTGGTGCATACCTTACGGGTTTATTTTAAAATTAAAAAAAAAAAAAATGTAATGGTGCCACACCAGAATCGAACTCACGATTTCAGTGACGTCCTGCTGTGTTGAAGTAGACCCCTCTACCATTTGCACCAAAGTAGCTGATGCAATACAACAAACTAAAAAGGAACTTAAGTCGGAAATATTATGAAATTTTTATGAAAACTAGAAAAATATGCTACAAATATTTAATAAAAAAGGTAAAATGGCCATTCATTATTTTTATTATGTTTATGGAACTAAATAAAATAATATAATTTTTTTATAAATATATCAAATAATATATTAAAAACGAAATAAAAAAATAATAAAATAATAATAATAAAAAACTTAAATAACAATTTCAAACTAATTGCATTTTATTACTAAATATTTTATGTTTTTAAATTTTTGTTTTATTAAAATTCATATTAAACCCGGCAAATAAAGTGGAATTAGTGTTTTCGGGTCCTCTTTAACTTGTTTTGGATCCTCTTTATTAAACAAAATACAAAATATCCATTTATATCAAAACACAAAAATAGTAATAATGAAACAAAAAAATAAAACATAGAAATTTAAAAAACATTAATAAACAAAAAAACATAAAAACTAAAAAAAAAAAAATTGTCCTGGCCAGGAGTTGAACTCGCAACCTTCTGATTGCAAATCCGACCTCTAACCACATCAACATCCATATGTAATATTTGTAACATTACAAATTTTTGTACAATGTACTAAAAAAATATTACGAAATCATGTTTGTATTTTTTACGAAATTTGTAAATTTATATAATTTGTTTTATACAAAAGTTTTGTAATATAAACAAAATGTTTGTACATTCTACGAAAAAAAATTTACGAAAAATATATTTGTATTTTTTAGCATGGATTATTATGAGTGTATACACATTAAATTAATTGAAAATCAGTTAAAAGAGAACTACTTACTTTTTGTTTAAAACAATTGTATTTTTTAGTTTTTTTGCAACTGTTAAAAAATTAATTGACAAAATCGGTAAAAAACAATAGATTTTTTTTTTCGTTTATTCCAATACTTGATAACAACTTTTTGTTTTTAAATAGAAAATTTTAACTGAATATTTTAACTAATACCAAATGGCCGTTGTTTTGTGCATTTTGTTTATTGAATAACGGACAGAAAAGTTAAAAGTCTATTTATTTGGTAATTTCACTACATATTCAATTGAAACAACTTTACGGCTTAACTTTTTAAATAACTGTTGCACTTTTATGAAAAAGTTCTTGTGAGTGTATGTAAAAAGAATAATGGAATAGGGTCATGTACGATCATGTGAAAATTTTCTGATATTTTTAAAATTAAATTGATCCGAAAAATTTTAATTATGAGTGTCCAAAACGTAACAATGAGTTTTACAGAAAAAAACGGAAAACTTGCCATATTTCGCAACGAATCGTAAATAAAATCGTACGTTTAAAAACTTTGAAGTATGATTAATAAGTTGTGATATTATATTTGTTCCATTTTTTCAAAATGGTTTGCAAATAGATTTTAAAATGATAATTTTTTTCATTTTCACCCTAGTTCTGGCCTTTCAAAAATAAAACATGCAGCAGCAGTTGTTGGTTACCCAAGTTACTAGTTTCACTACATTACATAAAATTACATGAGCAAAATGGAAACATAAAATGGCCCTCCCCCGAAAAAAATTCCTAGATACGTGCCTGCATCATACTGTACTCCTTTGCAATAGCAATTGCTCTTATCTTAACCGTCATTGTTAGTTAAGAATACTGACATAAATTTATGCATTTACTAACCCTTAGTTGATTTAAGTTCATACACACAGAGAAAAATTTATCTATTTGCCAAGTGAAATTTGGTTACTACGCCTCAAATAAGATTAATACGAATTTCGATCGCTTGGTACAACTTAACAATAGTTTTCAGAACAAAGTTCGGTCAGTTAAACTGAATTTTAGTTGCAACATCCAGAATATTATGAAAACGAATGTAAATATCGTTGTAATAACTGAATTTGAAAGTTGTTGCTATTAAAATACACTTTTCAATTCGGTTGCCACTTTATTTCTCTGTGTGTAGATAATTTACAATCATGATCGTAATAAATTTAAATGACATTACCACACGATTATAAATCATTTTGTACCATTTACTGATCAAATAGGTATTATTTGCAAATCACAATAATATCAATAATTTAAACAAATATTTTACAAACATTCTTAAACGTTAATCGTGACAATTGTTTCAGAAGAAAAAAAAACCCCCAGAGTCAAGATTGGAAACTTATAGTTAATGTAATTAGTGTAAAAATAGAACGTGATTTAAAAATCGTATTCAAAGATTTAATGTTCTTAAGCACACAAATTATAAAACATTAAAATTATTTTGTTACTTTAAATTAACATGCAAATGTCTTTAAAAATGATTAATTATTTAAATATGTTGTTTTTGGATTTTGAGTTTTGAATTTGAGTTTTTTAAAACTATTTCCGTTAATAATAATTTAATTTTTATATGCCTATAAATTTAGAAGAGTATTAAATAAATAAGGAAACATTAAGTATAACAAATTATCACTTAATTTCAAGGTTGGTCGCCGAAACGAAACACGGTATCGGTAATGGTATCGTTTTTTTGTTTGATTCGATATTGGTATCGGTATCGGTATGCCATTCGCATCGTTTTCGGTATAACGAATTAATAGTACAGTCATAGCAAAAAACCTGTAAAAATAGCAAGAAAAGCTACTAAAAATTAGTTAAAAATTAGTTTGCAGAAAAAACTGCTAAATATAGCAAATAATTATGTTAAATATTAATAAAATAAGAACTGCTAAAATAAATGTGTTAACTTCACAAAATTTTAGTTATATTCGATGTGAATTTTAATTAATTGAAAATTGCATTTTACTCTGAAAAATTTGCAAAACTTTTACTAAATATTTTTAGATTCAAAATAGCAAAAACGTTTATTCTTCTTTTTAACCTCAACATTTCTAAATTAAATTTGTCAAATGCATATTAATTAAAAATTAATTGCTACTGTCTATATGACGTTAAAATAACACTGTACTAAAATACATTTTAAAATTTGCCCTGTGGCGATGTCTCAACTTTAAACGCAAAGTTGTCAACACTGAACGTAAAAACCATACGTTTATCTGGCAACATTGTGAAATAGAGACAAAGGAGATTAGAAAAATAAACAAAAATCTAAAAATAGAATAGTGTTGGTCACTTCTGAGAAGAAAACTGCAATTTAGCTGCATTAGATTTGAGGCCATACTTGTGTGTGATCGCTAAACGGTCATGACTTGGTATTGTTACGTTTGTAATGTAAGAAGAACTGCAGGTTTAATTCTTACAGCAGCAGTCTGATAGTTATAAGACACAAATAATAATACAATTTAAATGGAAAATCACACTGATGACGCCTCTCCAAAAAGGCAGAAACTAGTGTAGTCTGATTTAAAAATTAATATTTTTTAATGTATAATTTATATTAATGTTTATAATTTTAGAGAAAAATGCTTATTCTTCTTCTTAACCTCAACATTTATAAAAAACTGTAATATTAACAACATTTTTGCTATATTTGCCTCAAATTTAGTAGAATGAAAATAGCAGTTTATTTTGCTAAAAATCAACAAAAATTGTAGGTTGTTGATTTCACACGGTCAGACTTTTATCCGCATTAAAAAAAAACTTTACAAATGTCTCATTTTTAATGATTTTTTTGTCTACTGATATTTAGTAAATGATTTTGCTAATTTTTGCTGATTATTTTGTTACTTTCAATTAACTAAAATTTAGCTCAAATATATAAATATTTGTAAATTCAACAGATTTATTTTTGCTATTTTTATATAGCTATTTTTATATAGTAAAAACATTTTCTAATTTTAGCAATTTTTTTTTTGCAAGCTCAATTTTAACGAATTTTTTAGTAGCATTTTTTTGTTAGCTAATTTTAAAGGTTTATTTTTATGAGTGCATAAACATTAATAGCGGTATTATTGGAAATGGTTTCAAATATATTATTAAAATTTTAAAGTTTTGTATGAAAGTGGCTCATCCAAAAGAGCATTTCGGTTTGATTCAAAAATGACTCAGAAAAAAATTTTATAGGGTCAAAAATCAATTTGGAGCCTTTTTTGAACTGTTCACAAAATATTCAACTTCAATTACATTTCTGCATCAGTTTTGAACCATTTTTTGCAATAAATAATCTTCTTAAAATTTTTGTGTATTTTATGATTCTTTTTTGCGTCCAAGAAATTCGTGATTTTTGAAAAAAAATTTTGAAATTTTAAAACTATGTGTAGTATTTGATTCATTTTTGACTCGTATTATAGGAACCCTCAACAATTTTACAAATTTTGCTGGTAGGGAAATTTATTAATTTTTATGTAATGTATTTTTAGTTTATATACTTTTTTTTATAATATGAACATTAGGCATATAACTTTTTTTGACTAAAAATTTAACAGGCACTACGCTATGGGGAATATTGTACTGATAATAAAAAACGTTATCGCATTTATAATAATTAAATGTGCTAAAGTCCCAAAACTTATTTAACAAATTGTGAAAAACAATCTGATGTAGGCGTGTCCCTATCCGGATTTCATTCCTGCCCAAGGAAATCTTCAGGGGACTTTGTTATTAGAATTTCTAGAGATATTTGTTATGTTAAATCACAAACTCAATGAGAATTTCTTGTCCTCGTCTAGGAGCGAGATTCAAAATTTAAAATATCAAAGAAATAACAAAAACAACAACAACAAAATATTGTCACAATTGGCTTTGTCATCTTCCAAATACTACTCTGTTTTTTTGACAGACCTAGCAATGTAGTGACGTTTATTCAAGTACATCAACAATAGAAAATCATATGTTTTCTATTAGTGTCAGTTACATTTAAATTTGCACAAGCACCTGCATATTTGTTATTTAAATTTATTTTCATCGGGATAAACATTAATTGCATTTATAGTAATTAAATGTGCTAAAGTCCCAAAACTTATTTAACAAATTGTGAAAAACAATCTGATGTAGGCGTGTCCCTATCTGGATTTCATTCCTTCCCAAGGAAATCTTCATGGGACTTTGTTATTAGAATTTCTAGAGATATTTGTTATGTTAAATCACAAACTCAATAAGAATTTCTTGTCCTCGTCTAGGAGCGAGATTCAAAATTTAAAATATCAAAGAAACAACAAAAACAACAACAAAATATTGTCACAATTGGCTTTGTCATCTTCCAAATACCTTAGGTCAGTTTGAAACAAAAACCTTCCGCACCGAATGCGATTTCTAAAACCTTCCAAGATTTTTATTTTTTTTTTTATTTTTTTACATTCCAATACCTCCCTAGATAATAAAGTCAAAATTTCATTCAGGTTATGAATTCTATTTTCCGGTATTGAAACAAAGAGTAACTAAAATCAGAAAAATTATTTTGAATAAGGCCATCAAAAAATTCCTAATTCCAAACTTCATCGCATTTGGTGCGGAACCTTTTTTAACGATCGCGAAAAAGTAAAAACGCAATTATTCACATTTTGCCATGGACTATTCAGACTTGCCTGTTAAATTTTGATATTTGCAAAAAATGCCAAAAGTTATATGCCTAATGAATATGAAGTTATAAACAATTTTTTAATATTTCAAGTTTTACTTTTCAAACACTAATTTTTTAAAGTTTATTTGGAACACAAGTTGGTTTACTACAAATATTTAATATTTGTATCGAGATCATATAAAAGAAAAAGTTAAGTTTAGAAATCCATATAAGTGTTGTCAATGCAAAGTAAAAGCTAGCCGTAATACAATTTTCAAACAATTTTGCATGTTTTATATGAAAATTTGTAGTTTTTGCAAAAAAAAAATTTTTAAACCGATTCAATACCCGTATCGTATCGGTATTAAAGAAAACGGTTGCGGTATACCAGTGTTTTCAAATTCACGTGTTTCGGCTGGGCCATATCAAGGGGGAAAATTTAAAAAAAATGTACTTATAAAAAACATAGAATTGGTCAAAAAATGTATCTTGTTCTCGCATAAAAATTCTGTAGTCGTGTTTCTATTTTAACTTGACTTAAGTTGATCTTTTAGCCGTCAGGAATTTTTTTTTTTAGACTTTGAAAACTGCAATTTCACTTTTGACTACTCGGTGAATTTAACTTTTGAATGCTTTTAACTCACGGTGCACAATTTTGAAAAAAAAAGTTTTGGTTACGGCCCTGTGTTTCGGTATTTAAAAGATATCGGTGGCCAAACTTGTAAAATTTAATAGCTGCATGATATACATAAAAACAAATTACTACCTTGAAAATTGAAAGTGCTTGTAATGATTTAATTGAAATTTTCAATCTGTAACTAATTATGTTTTACATTCTTGTTGTAAGGCAGATGCTTTTTTGATTCGCTTCATTAAAATAAATCTTAAAAACTCATTCGTCACTAATAACTGATTATTCTTTTATTGTTTTTATCAAACGTTTACAAAAAGAAAAAAAAAACTAATTAAGATTCAATATGATTTGTTTTTTGTTAACTGTTTATAAAAATTTAACAAACGATGATATTGCAACATCAATCTTAGTTGCTCTAGTTTTGTTTTTCTTATAAGCCAAACAAAAAAAAAAACCTACAAAATTATAAACTATTACTCTGCATAATGGGTCAGAGATTTATAATTCTAAAAGTTTAGAAGAAAATGTATTTAACACAACTTAGAGTTTGCTACTATAAATGGCACCCAAGTGGGGGCCAAATATGATATGTTAATTCTTTAACTCCAAATATAAGGAAAATAATTGAAAAATTGGACTTTAAACTTTTCTGAGAATATAAATAAATACAGAATGAAATAAATACAATTATTTTCAGAAATAAGTTAATTCCACAAATGGCGCCCAACGTGAAGCACAATATGATATATACACAGAAAAAATTATCAATCTAAAATATCTAATTAAAGATTTGATTTAAATTATTTTTTTTCTAAACGAATATTTAATTAAATTAATTAATATTTTATTTTAATTCTGAAATTAGTTTTTCATACACTGTTTGCTTAAAAAGAAAATTTTCAGTATAAAATGCTAAATGCGTTTAAAGTTTACAAACAAAACAAGCACACACAAACAAACATACAAATAGACGAAGCATTACCAAAAACACATATACAAACGTATCGTTCACACACTATTTTTTTTATTTGTTATTTATAACTTTTTTTAGTTTTTAATTTTCCATAAAAGTTTTAATTGATATTATCATTGCCGTGATAGGTGTACAATCAATTAAAATATAAGTTGATTCAATAAATTTTGTTATTGAAACCAGTTTTTAGTTTTTTCTGGTTACAGGTTATAGGGGAGATATCAAAAGCAACGTTGATAAGCTCGACCACTTCCGATGTGCAAGAAACTTTATATGTGAGCTACTCTAAAAATTTTAGAAACCTATTGAAACTGACTTTAGATGGATCCTTTTTTCAAGGTTTTATGAATTGAGAGGAACGATGGACAGGGTTATGTTGACTATACTTAAAAGCTATTAAGCTGTAAAGTTTCACATTGAAACGACTGCACCAAAACAATTGATGGCCATTTAAAAGTCGAAATATTAAAAAAATTACTTGCAACTTACAATCGTTTTTCATTCATTTTATATTTTTGCTCTTAGTTTTTAACTTTCAGAACCAAACCATACAAAATGGAATCACTAGATTTGAAAGATACATTCACTAAAAACGGAATTTCCATATCGCTGCTTGGTGAAGAGTTGTATTTATGGTGGTTTACATGTGAAACCAACATATTCCGATTTTTAAACAAGTTTATTTGCAAACAAGTTTATTTTTTTGGTCATTCCCAGCGGCAGTATTTTCCAAACACATTTGGCTTTGTGACAACTAGGGCAACCAAAAATAAGCTAGAGTTTGTTTTTTATTTGAACGGATATAACTACTTGGACTTAATACAAGTTCTGATCTTGTAATTATGAAAGTTTTAAGCTATATTTGTAAGATATTTTTTAGCTTATTTTTTTATAATTGCTTACTTTAGCTTAGTTTTTTAAATATAGGCTACTTTTTGACTTTTTTTTAAAAAATGAAGCATATTTTAGCTTTTTTCATTTGAAATATATATTTTCTTGGTATTTCTTAAGAGCTTATTTGCTATTAAATTGAAAATTTAATATTGCATGTTGTTGGTTTATCAAAAAATATTTTTAATTTGAAGCTTAAAAAACAATGTCTCTATTGCTCCTTTGTATAACTGACGAAGTTCCAAAGAACAAATTTAACGATTGTAGTAACGATTTCAATAACGGTTAATTTTTTTTAACCGTACGATGCATACCCAACTTTTTCTACAAGAACACACACCCGGGATATGTTTGTACCTACTAGCTTATTTTGGCTTTTTTTAATGTTTAAATGGTCCAATTTCATTATTTTTTAAATTTTTAAATTTCATTATATTTAAATGCGTATAGTAATATTTTGCAAATGTTTTAGTTTTTGTTTCATGCAAATATTGTACCTGTTTCAAGAGATATAGGCAAAAAAGGTCACGGGCATGGGATAGCCAAATGTTGTGTGTGTTTACGTAGGGTTCGACTTTGGAAGCTCGTAGCTCCTCAACCACTGATCCGAATTGTATCAAATAACCGTTAAAAGATTTCTAGATCCGAAATCTTTATACCCTAAGTTAAGCCGTTCCTGAGTTACAGCACTGCAAAGCTGCAAGTGGATACATTTGTACCCGGGTGTGTGTTCTAGGGTTGAATTAAACCGCTTATTTTTGTATTTAAACGGTTTATTTTACTGCTTGTAAAGCTTTTTTAAGCGCTTAAATCATTGTTTTTAGATCAGTTTTGTGGTTGCCCTAGGGACAACTAAAGCGATGTATCAATTCCGTGCTAATGTGCTTAATACTAAGATATACATAAATGGCATCAACAAATTTTGAGAACTCTATCTTTTATAAAGACAGCCCAAAAAATCTGTAAAATCTACTAATTTTTAGTTAAAGTTTAAGTTGTTTGCATGAAACTTAAGCGCCATCTATTCGTGAAAACTTTTATTACAACTTTTCATTAATTATAATAAAGTTTTCGTTTATGTTGTGAAGAAAATTTTCGTTACTGAGAAATTTCATTATTTTTCGTTTAACAAAATTCTGTCTTTGTACAACTTTCAAGTCATAGCTTATTTTCCATTGATGTTTTTGTAGTCTATTCTTGGAAAATAGTTTTAGTAATTCAAAGTCTAGCCAATTCTTCAGAGTTGCGTTGTAAAACTCCAAGTTTTGCAACAGTTGGTTTTTTGTAATTAAAATAGGATCATTTGATACTCTGGGCTCAAGCGCAAACAAAGATAAATAGTCACTGATGTCACGTACGGACTCGGAGTTTTGCGACTGTAACTTTTCTAAGTGTTGTAATGAAACTTGAACAGTTCGAGCACTTACATAAACTTTATTCTTTATTCTTTTTGTTGCTTACAACAGTTCACTTTTGTACTAACTTCTTTATTAGTGTAGGAGCAGTCCATGGAAATATCATTTACAATTTCAGTTTGATTATCCTACTAGTTATGTTAAAGCTTATGAAGCCTGAGATTTGTTGTACTTCTGCATATTTTTGATTTTTTTTTTTTTTTAATTGTTTTTTTTCTAAAAACATTTTTTTTTTTCAAAAAATTCCTCCATCCTGGGAGCAATTTTAATCCGAATTGAAAAAATTAAAAAGCCAGTTATTTTCATTAACATTTTTTTTTAAATGAGGAGCAATTCCATATGAAAACGATCAAAATTGGCCAATTTTTGGACGACCCCTCTCCGATATTAAAATAAATAGTCTCAATCGATTGCCCAGCAAAATGTACCTACATATTTTTTTTTTTTATAGTGACTGGTTTAGTGGTGGTGCACCACTGTCATGTGACAAAATTGAAGAATTCTTCATAAGGGACCTCATTGAAAGTTGTTTTTAAAAAAAAACTACTAAAGCGATCGCAACGAGTGATAGCTCGTTGGAAAGGTATTGAATCAGGCTTTAATTGAAAAATTTTTTCCTAATTTTTCTTGTTAAATAATTAAAAATAATTCAATTATAAAAAATATAAAAACAATGAGAACAAGATGGTCTCTTAAATGCTCTTCTCCTGTCCAAACAAGGAGTCGGGGCCCATTTTTTTATTGCTGATTCTTAAAGCAAAAACTATGAGGAATCCAAAAAAAATAAAATTAGCCGGAAAATTTAGGAGCTTCTGTGGAAAATCGGAAAATTTAATTTTCATGGGAAAATTTAATTTTCATGGGAAAAAAGGTAAATTTCTGAGAAAAATTAGGAAAATTTTATTTTTCAATTAAAGCCTGATTCAATACCTTTCCAACGAGCTATCACTCGTTGAGATCGCTTTAGTAGTTTTTTTTTAAAACAACTTTCAATGAGGTCCCTTATGAAGAATTCTTCAATTTTGTCACATGACAGTGGTGCACACCACCACTAAACCAGTCACTATAAAAAAAAAAAATATATGTAGGTACATTATTTTTTGCTGGGCAAGCGATTGAGACCATTTATTTTAAAATCGGAGAGGGGTCGTCCAAAAGGTGATCGCTTTCATATGGAATTGCTCTGAAACAAACAAAAACACACGATTGCATTGTGAAACTTGTAACAAAGTACGTGAAAACCACATAACATGTAAAAAATGGGCTAAAAGTGAAACAAAAACCACAAAAAGTATTAAACTTAATACATTTAAATATTATAGGTCTAAGGGCCATTATTACAACTTGCCAATAGCTAAAGTTCGGATGTTATCTGACAGATTATTAGTTTTTCGTTATTATAAGTATACTTTAAGCTAAAAGTGACCCATAAGCTAAAGGGAAGACATTGTTGGCTTTAACTTTAAACGTAAGTTTTATGTGTTTAAAGTTACCACATTTTCTGCTCTATAAAGAAAAAGAAGAAAATACCGAATTTCACAACCGAATTTCACAAATTATTGTTTGTTTGTAAAGAAATAAATAAAAGTACGTTGCCACTACGTATTTTTATAAACCAATTCATAAACCAATAATCGATTTTTAGTTTGTTGCTGCCACATTATCAAAAATATTAATTTTATTTTATTGGGAAGTTGTAATAACGAAAAACATTATAGCTCACTTTTTTCCTCACTTTAGCTAAAGTTACCTTTTACTAACAATTACTTTAAAGACAAGTTGTAATAATGGCCCTAAAACTTTGAAATTCAATTGTTAATTTTATATATTGATTTACGTATTAGATTGCATATAAAAAATAACCGGAACAGTTTTTGCAAAATAGCCCAATTTCAGAAGGCTACAAACTAACAATACGAGGTAACGGTTTAAAATCCTTTGAGAGTTTTTGTCTACTGATAGTCTTTTTTTCATATCCAGTCGGTCTCACTCGGTAAAGATTTGATGAACCGAAATTTGTTGCACAGTGTAATAAGACAACTAAAATACAGTTCTGTATTTATAAGATAAATAAAATACAGAGTTGTATTTGTATTTGTCTTTACTATTTACTTTTTTCCTTTTGCATGTACATCCAGGAGTGGATCCAGGAAAAGATAAGCACTGATTACTCCAAAGCTCTCAACATCTATCTATTCATTGTTAAAAGAAAACTATTTTTAAATTTTTTTTCATACATTGTTTTAAACATTATAAATTACACAGTTCCACAAAATCTGCCAAATTTAATGCATCGTGTTTGCGACCTATCATTTCTAAAAGGCTTTTGGACGCAGAAGACGAATATGGCCTTTTAGATTTTTAAAGTTAGCTATAGTTAAAGAAATATTTATAAAAAATTTTTTTGAAGATAAATGAAATTTTGTGATTAACTTTTTATAATAAAATACAAAATTAAAAATAGTATCGCCACTTTTTTGCAACATTCGAATAGTATCAACTATACTTTTTAATTTAAAATAGTACACGTTGCAATATAATTCTCTATGCATCCATTTAAAGTTAATTAATAATCATATAATTACAAATTATATACTATTACCCTAACCGAGCACTAGCTACTATGGCCTTCGGCGCATTGTAGCGAAAACAGACCAGTGCCTCTGTTGGGAATCGAACCCACAACCCCCGCACAGATAAGCCAGCACGCTACCAACTAGCCTACCGGAGCGCACAGCCCATTTAAAGCTGAAATTTATAATTTCTCATGATTTCGTTAATAATATATCTTAAACGAAAAAAAGATCCAAGACTTTAATACGTACCTTTAGAGAACATTACAGGTTAATTCATTTATGAAAACACTCGCATACTTTCTCTTTTAGTTTAAGAAAAAAATTGCTTAAACTTCAAGCATTTTATATGTTTTTGTCAGATAAAAACATTTAAATATGTTTAGCACATCCCAGCAAAACCACACATTACCAAATCATGGGTAAAGTAATGTATCGCCATAGGGCCTCATGCATTACTTTACACGTTACTTCATTGATGAATTTTACAGGCGATGAGCCTCAAGGTAACTCATTACCATGTAGTGGGTAAAGTAACTGGTTACTTATATGGTTACATGGTGGGAAAAAGTAATGTGTCTATAAATAGATTTTCATAAAAAAAATGCATAAAAATTTTTTTTTACAGATATTTTTTTTTTAATTAAATAAATAACTTTTTTTTTATTAAATAAATAACTTGGTCATGCTGGGATTCGAACCTGGGGTCTCTGGTATTTAACAATTAGTTAGGCGAGAACTCTACCAACTGAGCTATCGATACATACAATATTTTATTGCTTAACATGTAGATGAGTTGTTGTGCTTCGTGTTTTCGTTCGTGAAATCAAAAATATACACCTTACCATTATGCTTACAAAAAATCACAAAGTAATGTGTATATAAATAGATTTTCAAAAATATATATTAATAATTGCTTTACGTTTATAATTCATGCATTATGTAATTGATGATCGGTAAGTCATTATTTTATGTTTTGAAGTAATGTAAAATGTAATGAGGTCTCATTACAAGGTAATCCATGAGTGTCCAATTATCGGTAACTCATTACTTCTTGTTGGAAAATAATGATACGGGTAAGGAGTACACATTACAAGGTAATGCATTACTTTATCGCACCCATTACCAAAGTTTTGCTGGGATGTTTTCTAATCAATACCAAACAATTTTCAGTTAATTGTAGTGCGTTTTCCTAAAAAATAACGATTTTAAATGACGGATGTTCAAACATGTATTTTTTTTATTTTCCACATACAAAATTAATAAAAAAAAAAAATGTCAACAATTTTGAACTTCAGATTGAATTTTTGGAAAATGTTGATATGAAAGCGATATTTTTTTCGCTGAAATTAATTAAGTGAACTATGCATTACCATCATGTGCTAAAATTTTGCAAATTCGATTAAAGAATTTTATAATATTCACAAGTAAGCAAAATAAGTGAAGTTATCATTTTAATTGCACGAATATCCTGCATCCTTCACCCAATCGCAATTAATTTATATGGTTTTCAATGCTCAAAGTCCATACTTTAAAACCATATTCAAATTTATTCGTAGTTCATTCAGGCGTATGAATTAGTAATAAATTTTAAAGAAAAAACTTGATTTTTAGTAAAAGTTAAATTCGCGAATATATCGAAAAGTTAAGTTAATATTAAAATTTGGTGTTCACATTCGTGATCTACGTCCTAAAATCTATCTGTATTGATAAGTCTATGCATTTTTACGCCCGTATTCATAAAAAAATCTTAATTCAGATTTCAAATAAATTTTAGTTAAAACACATGTTAAGTCCTAAAACTATATTTGTAAATGAATATTACCTTAAATTAACTATTTTTAACCTTGTGTAAAAATTAATATTCGTTTATGGAATACAATTTTAAGGCTACAATTTGTGTTTTAACTAAAATGTATTTAAAATGCTGTTTCATATATTTATGAATACGGGGGTTAGTGTTTAAGAATGTTATTTTATACATACAAAAACCACTTATATTCCTTAAATTTACTTTATTTATTTTTTTTTAAATACTTTTGAATATTTTTATAATACGACGTGTTTACTTGACTTGTCTATTTTATACACTGGCACAATATTATTAATTAATTAATTATAATTAATATTCATATAATTACAAATTACCCTAACCCTCACCCGAACCGAGCACGAGCTACTATGGCTTTCGGTGCGTTGTAGCGAAAGCAGACCAGTTCCTCTGGCAGGAATCGAACCCACGACCCCCCATTGATAAGCCAGCACGCTATCAACTAGCCTACCGGGGCGCACTGTCACAATATTTAAAAACTACACAAGTACTGATACGCAAACATCGATTTTTTTTTATTTTTTTTTTAAATACTCCTGAATATTTTTCTAATAAGACGTGTTTACTTGACTTGTCTATTTTATGCACTGGCACAATATTAAAAAACTACACAAATACTGATACACAAATATCGCATTACAAATGACCTCTGCTGGTTTTGCATATCTAAAAAAATATTCTAAGACTTTAGTAAATTCAGCAAAAAAAAGTTAGTTAAAAATTGAATATTTCATCAAATTAAAAATAGCAAAATTTTTAACTAAAATTGCAATTTGTACTAAAAATTAGTTTAAAACTTGCAATGTGGGATTACTAACGGCTTTACTAATTTGTTTTACTAATTTTTTTTTACCAATTTTTTTCCATGTGTGTACTTTTGATGCCTTTTTATCTGAATGTACATAATTATGACGTGTGTCACTTCTAATTCAATCTAAATTTTGCAAATTCAAATAAATATTCATGGTTTAAACAAAAAACAACCCATCTCCATTCCATTGTTCACTGGTAATTTTGTGTGTTTTTTGTCTATTTAATAGCAAGTATCTATGGCTCAAAGTTAACCGCATCGCATACACGTTTCCATCGTAAGATATTTTTTATGTGGTTAACAAGTCATTACTTTTTTTTTTGTGATGCTGCAGCGACTGCTGCTTGTTGTTAGTTTAATTTTTTTTTTTTGTGGCAATTGCAACATTTTATTTTCTGTGTGGATGTCGGTTAAAATGCATTACAATGCAGCTGTAGTGTAAACGGTTTTCAGTTTTTTTGTTAATCTTAAGATTATGTAAATCTTCAGGTATGTATTTCACGTTTTGTTTAATTGAAATACATAATGAGAAGTGGAAAAAATTAATCAATTGTTTCTTTTAAAAATTTCAATTAAAGTGGACAACAACTGAACGAAGACTTGATTAAGATTTTGTTGTATTTTTTGGATAAAAAAAAAAAAATAAAAAAAATGAAACTCATTTAAGTTATTTATAGATAAGATCAAGGCTACAACTATATTTGCTACAAGTGTAACGAAACTAAAAATGGTATTTTATAACACTGTGCAACAAAAAAAAAATCAGCCATAGTAGTTCCAATGTTAAATGAAAGTAGACACCATTAAATTGCTTTTTTATGGCCTCTTGAAGTTGGGCAATATTTTTGAAAATTTTTCCACTATGAGCGAAAATCAAAATTAAATATAAATATCGGCCATTCCACCGAAGGCAGGCAAAAAAAAAAGAACTTTTTGACCTTGAGTCAATTAAATTTTGCATTCAGAAACTCTATGGGACCACTTAAAGATTGGCGTTTTTTTTTTTGTTTTTCAAATTTCGAATAATCCACGGTTTTATGCGCGATTTAGTTTTATTGAAAAATAAGATATATGCAAAAAGTGCGTGTAAGTTTGAATATTCGTATTTTCTTTAATATTCATCGGATCATCACCATTTAAATTGCTTTGAAATTGTACACACACCTCCTTTTTTATTGCGGAATGGAAAAAAATGGACAAAAAAAAATGCAATTTGGTTCTAAATGCAATTTTCACAAATTTGGCTCGATTACAAAAATGGATACATAATTACAAAATATAGGATTTTTACTATTAAAGAAGTTTTTTTTTCGGTCCCGTAGTTTGTCTAATATTAACAAATTATTTATTGAAAAAACTCGTATCATGTTTCCATTGCAAAAACCACAATTTGTTTTTATTTTATTTTTCAAAATTAAGAAGCTTAAATTTTAAAATGTAGTGCTAAGGCGCCGTACATTTAGTTTTTAAGATTTTTTCTGTACTTAAAAGATAAATGAATCTACTTAAACAGTATGTTTTAAAAACTTAATTTTTAACCCTTCCAAGCCCATGTTTCATTCTATAAAAAAATTGATATTCGATAGCAAACATCCCAGCAAAAAATAACCTGGATTTGGTAAACAGTAACTACATTTGTATGCTTCCAAAATAGCGCTTCATCGCCTTGCATACTATAAAGCAATTAGAGATGGCATTCTGTCATGCTTTCCAGAATGCCTGCTTTGAAGCAGTGAATAATGCTTACAAAGAAGCAATAAAGTATGCATACCAGGAGCACTAATGTTGTCAACATACAAAAAAGCTTCTTAGTGCCTAAGAAGACATGAATTTATTGCTTCTAAGAGCACATGAAAGAAGCGCTTTAAAAGAGACATACCAAGTTTGACATCGCGAACAACAATCATTTTTTTTTTTTTTTTTGTTTAAAAAGAGAGGCAACATTCAGGAAACACTACCTATATTTAGTGTGTTGCTTTCTTTGGAAAGGGATAGTATAGAGATGAAAGGTGGGGAAAGATGAAGGGCTTCTGACATGGCAACACTGTAATTGCGCGAGATGATAAGTCTTAGAACAGTTGTTGCTCGCCACCTGATGGAGAGTTGGCGAACTTATTGAAGCTTTTTGGTTCATAGCCCTGATTCATTATTTTACTTCGGTGGGGTTAATTGCTATGGGAACACCGAAGGTGGACATTGCGATACGTATGAGAGGTAGAAAAAACTCATACATATTATTTTGATGTTGCCGGCACCGGGGATCGAACCCGGGACTTTCTGTGTAAAAGTCCAACGCGCTAACCATACACCACAACGCCCACTTCTTTATTTGCTTCGGAAGCGCTTCGTTATCAAATAATGCCTTCCGGAAGCGCTTCTGGGCAAGCACAATTATTTACTGGGATGGGCTTGAAAATCTTAAAAATTAAATGTACAGCTTTTGAAACAGAGGGCTTTAAAGGTGCGCCTTAACAATAAATTAAAATTTGAAATATGAATCTGAAAAATACAAATAAATAACAAACTTTCGGTTTTTATATGTCAAAATGCTACGAGGGAGGATCAATAAGTCAGGGACTTTTCGAACTTCCCTATTAGTTATATGAAATGCAACACGGCTCCTATCAAGTATCACCTGTAAATAGACTACTGTCAAATTTTGAGCAAGTTCCGTCATTTACTTTGCGTTTAACAGCTGTTCAAAACATACAACCTCGTGGATTTTTTTAAAAATGAAAAAAAGTGAATTTCGAGTGCTCATTAAACATTATTTTTTGCGAAAAAAAAACCGTCAATCAAACCAATGAAAATCTTGATAAATACTATGGGGACTCTGCACCATCGATTTCAACGGTAAAAAAGTGGTTTACTTTCTTTCGTTGTGGTCGCACAAGTACAAATGACGCTGAACGTTCTGAACGGCCAATTGAGGTCAATACACCCGAAAAATTTCGAAAAAAATCCACGATATGGTGTTGACCGATCGAAGAGTAAAAGTCCGTGAGATTGTTGATGCCAAAGGCATTTCAAATGTCGGTGTGGTTTAGATTTTAAATGATCAGTTGGGTTTAAGAAAGCTGTCTGCAAGATTTGTGCCGCGTTTGCCCTCAATTGACCATAAACGTAATCCTGGCCAATAAGGTGATGGCAACAGTTTTTTGGTATGCACGCGGGATAATCCACATCGATTACCTTCAAAAGGGAAAAACAACAAACGGCGACTATTATGCCAACTTATTGGACCGATTTAACGAGGATTTAAAAAAAAAACAACCCCATTTGGCCAAGAAAAAAGTTCTTTTTCATCAAGATAATGCACGGGTGTGCAGCCTCAATGGCAAAATTCGATGAATTGGGCTACGAATTGGTACCTCATACGCCATATTCTCCGGATTTAGCCCCCAGTGACTATTTCCTATTTCCAAACCTAAAGAAGTGGCTCAGTGGAAAGAGATTTAGCTCCAACGAGGAAATTATTGATCAAACAAATGCCTATTTTATGGACCTCGAAAAATCCTATTTTTTGGAAGGGATACAAAAATTGGAGAAACGTTGGACTAAGTATATTGAGCTAAAAGGTGATTATGTTGAAAAATAATTTTTTATCTTTGCAAGAAAACTGTGTTTCATTCAAAAAGTTACGGACTTATTGATCCGCCCTCGTATTCCTTGGACGGTTTCAGATGGACTCCGAATAGTTCTGATGGAAAGAATCGTAATCTGAATTCTCTAAATCTGTTTTCGCTGTATGCTATTTAAGCTTGATTTTTATTTTAAGTGTATAAATTAATGTTTATTTAAAAATTTATGACTGTTCAAATAAAATTCAATTTGATATAGTTGTTATTTTTATTGATTTATGCATTTCGAAGTACAGCAAACATATTTTGAAACACCTTTTTGGCAGACAAAATTAATTTGCTTTAACAAAAAAAGTATATTTTTTTTGTTTACTAAGCTAGTGATAGATATATTTTTCTAAAAAGCGATTTAAAATGGTGTAGTCAATAAATGCGCTTCAAAAGTTAAAATTTGTTTAAAACTATAGCCACACATAAAATGAAAGAGATGACGATGAAAAAAATCCCCAAATTTCAAACTAATGTTATAACATCAGGGTCATTAAATCATAATGATGAGCTACTGAATATGTTTTAACCCTCAAACCGGCCTAAGATTTTTTCAATGAAATTTGCAAAATAGGTTTTGAGGAGATCCCATTAAAATTAATAAGTTCCTCTTACCAATATATAGCTACAGTCCAAAAATTACACTTTTTGTGCATTTAATTAAGAAGATATGGCGATTTTTGTTTGTGGAAAAACGCTAAATTGAGCAAAAACGCACCTTAACTTCAATATATATTGAAACTTAAAGGCTTTGCTACTACTACCAAATATAATATTTCTGCCAAATGTGATAAAAATCCGACCATACACACAGAAAAACAAAGTTCCAACCGTATTGAAAAGTGTATATTTTAGGATACAGCCAATAATATCAGTTGGTACAACCATATTCAAATGTGATTTCGGAATATTGTGGTTGGTGCAACTAAAATTCTGTTGTATTAACCGAATATTGTTTTGATAATGAATATTTAGTTATACCAACCGATTTCTGTTGTAGCAGCCCAATTTCAATTGGCAAATGACGAAATTTTTCTCTGTGTGTACTTTTTCAAGTCTAGACGGTGTGCTTAGAGGACTCCTATTGCAATCCTACATGTGCTTGGACCAAAATATAAGATTTTTTTCAAAGCTCATCTTAATTTGTGTTTACTATAAACGAAACGGAAAAGTATAAAATATCGTTGTTTTTAGAATATCATCACTTTTTAAAATGATTTTGCATCAATAAGAAAAATGTCGTTATTATTTTACTTTTGAGTTCCAACTCCTTGCACATGCGCGCGGTGGCCAAAAACGCTGATTAAGGGTCACTTTTCCTACAGAGCAAAAAGAGCTGTATTTATATGAAATTTGAATTCACCTTTCTATTCTACACCAACAATTATTTTTGATAAACTTTATCCCAGTTTTAAAATGCACTGGGAAAGAAGTTTTTGTTGATAATTTTCATAGATGGGCACTTTGCAGTACCAGTAAAATTTCAGTAAAAAAAATTTTTACTGGTTACTGCAACGAAATTTTCAGTAACCAATAATGTTTACTGATTAATGAAAAGAAAAATTCAGTAACCAGTAATGTTTACTGAATACTGAAAAAAAATTGCAGTAACCAGTATTTTTACTGATTAAAAAAAAATCGGTAATTAGTAAATTTGTACCAATTTAGGCATTTTTTTTATTTTAAAGTTGTATTTTACTTAGGTAAAATAAATTGTTTTTGGTTAGTTACACAATATTGAAAAAAAATATTTAAAAAAAATATCTTCTTAGATAAGTTGCAAAAAAACTTATGTTACTTAACAAATTTTAATTATTCAGAAGGAAATGCAACAAAAACTACTGAAAGTTAACAAAAACGAAAAATGTATAAATCTATACTCATTTTTTTATTAACTGTTACAAAATACTTTTCAAGTTAAATTTTACCTAACTACTTATCTAAGAAGATATTTTTTTTTTTAATTTAAATATTGTGTAACTAACCAAAAACAATTTTAAAGTTGTATTTTACCTAAGTAAAATACAACTTTAAAATAAAAAAAAAATGCCTAAATTGGTACAAATTTACTAATTACTGATTTTTTTTAATCAGTAAATATACTGGTTACTGCAATTTTTTTTCAGTAATCAGTAAACGTTACTGGTTACTGAATTTTTTTTTTCAGTACCGTTTACTGATTACTGGCAGCCGAAAGGCAGTAAAAATATTTTGCAGTATGCCCATGTATGATAATTTTAGTGTAGAAACGGTAATGATATGTCATTACTTTTATTAGTTATGACGCCAGCTTACTCTTTGCATTACGTTAACACAAATAATAAGGACTTACTAATAACTAGTTAGTTTTCCAAGTATTTTAATACAAAAAATAAGGCGTGTGGGCGTTGTGGTGTAATGGTTAGCGCGTTGGACTGTTACACAGATGGTCCCGGGTTCGATTCCCGGTGACGACAACATCAATTTAGAAAAATAATATGTATGAGTTTTCTATCACTTATATGTATCGCTGCGCCCACCTTCGGGGTTCCCATAGCACTTAACCCCACCGAAATAAAATAATGAATCAGTGCTATGAAACAAAAAAGCTTTAATAAATTCGCCAATCCTACATCAGGTGGCGAGCAACAACTGTTCTAAGACTTATTATCTCTCGCAATTACAGTGTTGCCATGTTTGAAGCCCTTCATCTTTCACCACCTTTCATCTCTCCACTATTCCCTTTCCAAAGAAAGCAACACATTAATTAATAGGAAGAATTTCCTGAGTGTTGCTTCTCTTTTATAAAAAAAAAAGGCGTTACCCATAAGTACTTATTTTTAACATTATTTTAAATATAAAATAATGATCTTAAAATTGTTTGAAAATCTATTTTTAGACACATATTTTTCCAACTCTAGTAAGTACATATTTTTGATTTTTTGTAAGCTGGAAAGTAATAACATTTTGTGCAAGCAAGTCATTTATGTTTTTCTCTATTAAGTATTACATGTCGATATAGCTCAGATGGTAGACCGGTTGACTGACAACCTCGAGGCCCGGGTTCAAATCCCGTATGGTCACATTTATTAAAAAAAAAATTTCAATAAAAAAAAAATTTTTTTTTTTTATTAAATTTAGTTTTTTTTTTTGAAAATTTATTTGTAAACTCATTATTTTTCTTCATACTGGAAAGCATATAGCTAACCACATATTTTTATAATTACTAATATGTCGTTATTTTGCGCGTCATCCGCATGTACAAGCAGTGATTTTTGTGACGTCAATTGTAAGTACTTGCCATTACCAAATAAGAACATATATAGACACTTATATGGTGATGTTTTTCTACACTGGGTACATCCATTTTTGATATGTAGTAAAAGGGACCCTAAATCACCGCGTGCATGTGGAAAGAGTTTAAATAAAAAAAAAAAATAATAACTCCATTTTTGTTATTGCTTCTAAACTGTGCCCTGCACACAAAAAATTACTAAACAAAATATTTTGTAAATTGTGTTTTCTGTCGAAATAGCTCAATTTAATATTATAAAACAATTATTTGGCGCAATTTTGGCCAATTTAAATAACCCGCCTGTAGGCAGGCTTGCCGGTTAGAGGGTTAAACATAATTTGAGAAACAAGAGAGAATCAAACAATTAAAAAGTAAACTTTATGCAAATATTTTTTTTGTGTTACACTAAATTTAACGTTAATAGGCTTAAATTAAAAAATTCAATGTAATTAATTTTGGCATTATTATAATTTTAGCAAAAAAAAAAAAAAAAATTATAATAAAAATGATTAGTTGTTAAATCTGTGTGATTTATTTTATTTTTTTTTGTTTTTAAGATACCGATTTTGCTTTAGATCAATCTGAAATTGCACGTCAAAATCAAATTACAGAACAAATTTTATCCAACTACTTGGAACGACGACTTTTCCCACATCGTAGTGGTAATCAGAAAATTCCTACAATAGCAGAAATTTTGCCAAAGCCAAAGACCTCAACTGTACGACCAAGGCCAAGAGGTTTTGCCTCATCGTCAGCGTCATATAAAAGGGGTGCTGCCAATCAACGACGCAAAACTTATGGTCAAAAGACAAAAAATTCCCTATTACAACAAAACCAACATAACAGCAACCACAACAACAAAAAACACAATGCCAGGCCACAAAAATTTGAGGACGACCATGAAGAGGAAGATACTGTTAAAGATATAAATCATAGTAACCGTAAACGTCTTAACAGTAACAACAACAGCAATTACCGCCACCACCACCACCAACAACAACATATTGCTGTCGATGTTGCTGATGATGATAATGATGGTGTTGTAGCTGATGTTGAGCCTGAACCGCAACAACATAGTTTTGTGGAAGATTTCGATGATCTTGAACAAGATGGTCAAGAAGAATCTTTACAGAGTGTAGAATCTGAACAGCATGATCATTATTATAGTGCAAATGACAGCAGTGGTGATATATTTTCAAGGGATCCAAGTGAAAATGAAATTGATAGTGGTAAGTTCAATAACATTTATTGTACATTAAAAATATGTTACAGAAAGAAAAAAAAAAAACGATCATGGAATTTATCGTTTATTCAATGCACACTGGGTTAGGAATCACATTTTGGGGTTGTTTTTTTAACTTCACAATTCTAAAATTCGTTCTTTTACGATCTGGAAGGAATTATGTACATTGAAGGAATTATGTGCATGATATCAATGAATTTTAGCATTAGATCTATGTCACTGGAACTTATCACTGCAAACTTTTCATTCATTATATGTAGTTTTTTTTATAAAATTTTATGGAAAATTTCATTTATTTTATTAAAAATTTCACACGCCTAATAAAAAAAGTTTCATTAAAAATAGTTTCATAAAAATAATGAAGTTTTTTTTCATAAATTTAAAGAAATTTTTCATTCACTTTGTGAAGAACACGTTATTAGTAGGGCAAGGAATTTCATGGAAATGCATGTCTTTAGTCAATAGCCCAAAACCGATTTAGACCAAATAATTTTCCGAATCAAAGAATTTGCAAATAAATGGCATCGATTTGTTGTTGCACATTATTGCATATTGCATAAGTAAAAAATCAGAATTTTCCAACTTCAAACCTCAATTACTGCAAAAAAAAGGCATCGTACGTCCCGGTTTTACTTGCGCAAGTTTTCTTCAATTCTCCTTTGAACTTGCTTTTGTGTTCACACAGGAAAAGTTTGTTTCAGCAATTTTCGTTTTGAAACTTCGTGTTGAAAATTGCGGATGACAAAACAAAACGGAATTGGAGTACGGGCAAGTCTGTACCCCCTTCCATTATCTTTTCCTCCCTCTTCTATAAACTCAAGACTTGCGCAATTAAAATTGCCGTGTGTGAACCGGGACTATTGTCGCGAAATAAAATCTGTTGGATAGGTCTTTAAAATATCTTTGTTAAATATTACTAATTAAAGTTTCTAGCTCAGGATTGTGAATTGATATTTTCTCTTGGCAACCTATTAATATGACAACAATACGTTGATTTAATGATTTGTTATGGGCAAAAGAGCTAAGCGGTGGTAACCTGCAAGCCTGTCCCCTACTTTTTTTGGTAAACTTTTATTTCTGTTTTTGTGGAAAAAGTATCTTTTTTGGTGGAAAAGAGAGTTTTTTGAGAAAGTACTTTTAAGACAAAGTACTCTTTAATGAGAAAAGGATGTTTTTTTTGTTTTCTCACCTATGCAATATTGGGAAATCCCGTCTTAGTGGAAGTATTCTTCCATATAGGAAGCTTTGTATAAAATTCCAAGTTCCTCGGCGCACACTCAATAAAGTTTTACAGTTACTACATGACAGTTGTATGTGTAGTAATCAGTAGTTGTTTTTAACTGAAATTACAGTAGTTTTTTCTATGAAATAATACAAAACAACTATTATAACAGTTATTTCAAAAACAACTATTTAAAAATACTGTATGTTTTGAAGCAGTATTTTAATAATCAACTATAATGCTATAAACACATAGACGACTGCAGCTACACGACTACAGCCTGTCAAAAATAAAATACACACGTTTATATGAAAACGATTATTTTGGCACCAACACAACTACACGGCTGCCCGACTACTTTTGCCGCTGTAGTCAACTTAGGATAATTTCTATTTTTGTTGGCTGCAAAACAAAAATAGTGTTGACAATAAAACAATATATGTAACAAATTAGTGCTTAAAAATATTTGATTTTGTTAAACACAAAAAACGTCGCAACATTAAATGGTATAATTGCATTAATATTCAAGAGGGGTTAGATAAATTTATTTACACGTTATAATAATGTATTATAAATAAGTAATTGTATTTTAAGTGAACTTTATATACGTGTCTACAGCCATGCATGCTGTTCTAATTTAATAAAGCAAAAAAAAAAATGTAATTGGCACTACTGAAATAAAAATTCATTTGTATAAAAACAGCTTTTTATTATGTTGCTGTCGTTTCCAAAATAATAAGTAGCTGGCCACACGGCGACGATTGCAGTGAACGGCATTTGTAGTCGTGTAGCTCTGCAGTCTGCTGTGGTCTATGTGTTTATAGCATAAGAATAGTATTTTTGCAGTAAACAGTTAATTTTGAATAGTTATTTAAAAAATAAATATTTTTTTTTGAGATGTTAAAAATTCTTATTTCGTTTATATTTGTTATTATCAGTGGTGGATTCAGCCCAAGCTTTTGGGGGGAGATAATTTTTGAAAAGTAAATAATTTTAAACTTTTTTCTTAAGGCACTCTAACGTACTTACATATTGCTCGTTGAAAGAACATTAAAAAACAAGAATTTTATGAACTTATGTCAACCGACTTCTTCATATTGTGACCGTGGAATACTATGTAAAGCAATATAGACTTTTCCCTTCAAAATGTTAAAAACACACAATTTTATTCACATATTTGACCCCATTTTTAACCCCTAAATATAAGACTGCGCAGCTAAAAAAACAATGGGTCTCTTAATTTTTGATTCTTTATAACATATCCAAATTTCAGTCGGCGTTAACCTATGAACGGACTCATCTTGCTACATAGTTTGAATTTCCTGGTAAAATATATACCTTTACTATATGATTTATATTTCTGGATCTAAAAATACCTCCACTTAGAAATTTTCCACAACTGTAGAGAAGGAAATTATTTTAAACGCATATTTTTTTGAAATTTTCAATAAGTTAGTTTTCAAAGATATAGCCTTCCGACTTATAGGACACGAAAGGTGACCTTTGACATTTCAAGGTAATTTTATAACCTTTCAAATATGATACTCATCAGTATCACTGCTTTTCAAAAGAAAATGACAATTAAGTAAATTAATTTTTTTAGTTTTTTCCGATCCACTTATGTCAGTGGCCTCAAACTTTGTATCTGTCTTAGTTCTCTGATATGCTTTAGGCCTACCAAAATTCAGACATTTTGGAAATAGTGATGTTAAATATAGCAAGATTTTAAGTTTAATTGAGATGGTTCAACCATTATCCAATACCGATAACCAACCCTGTGTAATTAGGATCATTATGCAATGCACATTTGAACCGGTTCTATTTAAGCTGGACACGTTGTAAAAGTTTTAAAAAATTTTACAAAATATACAGTCTCTGTTCCAGTGTGTAACGGTTTGAGAAAAAAAATCTCACTGCGATATAGGTCTTACATTTCTTAAAATACCTTAAGACTACATTTTAAGCAAAAAATACTAAAATAAAAAGATTAAAACTAAAATATAAAAATATAAATATTCAATTGCTAAATGAGTCATTCCATGTCAGACCGAACACCTTTTTTTTCAACACCTCTTCCGATTTACTTTAAATTTGTCGGACGTATTAAACATCAAAAAATATTTTACCGGTGTTTCCAGAAAAAAATTCAAATTTTTTTTGAAAAGGTTATGGGCATTTTAAAATCTTCAAAATCGTGAAAAATCTTTCGACATGACAACTTTTAAACTAAAGTTTTTCTAAAATTAGTGAATAGGTTTTAAAGTTTAATACCTTATGTTAAAGATATTTGAACCTACTTTTAAAAAATTATTTTTTTTTTTAATTTATTTTTTTATTTTTAAAATTTGTTTTTTTTACTTAATTACTGTTTTCCGCTTCGAACAATTCGAAAAATCTGAAAAAAATATTTTCTTAAAGCTCAATATAACCTCAATATTCCCTGTAAATTTTAGAATGGAAGTCGAATGGATTTTAATTTTTTTCCGATATTTTCCATTGTTGTACCACGAAAAATTACATTTTGTATGTGAACATTATATTTTCAAGCATGTTAACGAAAATGTTAATGCATGCATGTATGCAAAAACACACGCTAACAAATTCATATTGTTCTTGAGTATTAAAATCGGAAAAAATAGAATCCATCCAGACTTTCATTCTGAAATTTACAGGGAATATTAAGGTTATATTGAGCTTTAAGAAAATATTTTTTTAGATTTTCCGACTTGTTCCAAGATGGTGGAAAACAGAAATTAAGTAAAAAAAGCAAATTTTAAAATAAAAAAAAAATATTTTTAAAAAGAATGTTCAAATACCTTAAAAATAAGGTATTAAACATTAAAATCCATTCACTAGTTTTAGAAAAACTTTAGCTTAAAAGTTGTCTTGTCGGAAGATTTTTCGCGATTTTGACGATTTTCAAATGCACATAACTTTTTGAAAACAAATGTTTAATTTTTTTCTGGAAACACGTGTAAAATATTTGTTAATGAAGAATACGTAGTAAAATTTTGAAGGACATCGGAGACATCAAAGTAAATTTTTAGCAAAAATCGTACGGTCTGACATGGAATGACTCATATGTGCCTTGTATTGTTTTTTTACGATCGGATTGGTGCTATTGTTGGGTGTATACCACCATGTCAAGCAACAACCATAATGTATCCCCAATTATTTGTTAAACCGGATTTTAAAGTAATTAAATAAAAATTTATGATGAGATCACTTGGAGTAATTCAATACAAAAAGTAACAATTTGTATACGATTATGTAGCGCATAATGTGTCCTTCGAGGAAGTTTCCTTGACATTTGAATGCATTTATTAAGGATTATGTAGGAAATTTAATTACATTTTGTATAATACCTCTTACTTTTTTTTTTTAAGGAATATAGAACTGACTGACTGATGAACAACTTATGAAATATAATTTAATGAAATTGAAATGATTTATCGTTTAAATCCAAATTAATAAAAAGAGTTGTAACTCATTTTTGTTATTTATTTGTATTAATTTTCCGGAAACGACCTGTCTTACGTTATTTTATTTTCCATCATTAATTTTTGTTAAAATTTGCAATATTTATGGATTTCATTAAAAATGTACCAATAACACTGTGCAACAAGATACATCAGCCTCAATAGTTTCAATAGGAATTGATACGTAAGACCATTTCGGATATTTCTGACCAATTTTCCACTATGAGCGAAAGTAAAAAAAAAAAAAAAATATATATATATATATTTGTTGGAATGTAATTGTGTGTACTTATTGTTCCATTGAACTCAGTGTCAAAAAATTGATTTTTTATTTTAACAAATAATACACTCAAAAAAAGCCCGTAAAGTTAGCAACAATTGCTAATATCAGCAAAAACTTAGTAAATTCAACGAAGTGTTTAACTGAATCTTAGTTCAATGCAAATGAAAATCGACTTTTTGAAATCAGCAAATTTTTTTACTGGAGCTTAGTAGATTGAAAAAAAAAACTAAAAAACTAAGCATAAAAATTTTATATTAGTTAATGTATTTTGCAGAAATTTAAATCTAATTTTTTTTTTGTGATTGCTTTAAATTTTAAATATAGAGCAATTCCATATGAAAACGATCAAAATTGGCAAATTTTTGGACGACCCCTCTCCGATTTTAAAATAAATAGTCTCAATCGATTGCCCAGCAAAAAATAATGTACCTACATATTTTTTTTTTTTTTTTATAGTGACTGGTTTAGTGGTGGTGTGCACCACTGTCATGTGACAAAATTGAAGAATTCTTCATAAGGGACCTCATTGAAAGTTGTTTTTTTTTTTTTAATTATTTAACAAGAAAAATTAGGAAAATTTTATTTTTCAATTAAAGCCTGATTCAATACCTTTCCAACGAGCTATCACTCGTTGCGATCGCTTTAGTAGTTTTTTTTTAAAACAACTTTCAATGAGGTCCCTTATGAAGAATTCTTCAATTTTGTCACATGACAGTGGTGCACACCACCACTAAACCAGTCACTATAAAAAAAAAAAATATGTAGGTACATTATTTTTTGCTGGGCAATCGATTGAGACTATTTATTTTAAAATCGGAGAGGGGTCGTCCAAAAGGTGATCGCTTTCATATGGAATTGCTCTATATATAAAAATGATAGGACTTCCACAATATTAACATAATGCAATTAAATAAATCTGGAAATAAACACAATATTTTATTAATTAAATAACGAAACATATTTATTCCTAATTACTTATATGGAATGTACGTATTAAGAGCTTCAACAATATTTTTTTTTTTGGGTTATGGATAGGGCTACCCCCAGGAAATATTCATTTGAATGTAAAACTACGCTTAACAAACAAATAGGATAATCGAATATCGAGAAGATGTGCCGCGTCGGGCGTAAAGTTTGAAAAACGGATTACAAGGGGAAAATATTACTTTTTGTACATTTTCTCCAAAATATTGATATTTTTCAACGATTTTGAATTAAAAACATTAAAGAGTCGTGATTTGCAGTGAATTGTCTTTGTTATAAAACAATCAAAGCTTAAATAGGCTAAAAGACAGCCGAGTTATTCAAATTGTCCACTTAATCAAGAAATTCATGCCTAAAATTCGAAATTTGTAAAACCTATTGTAAAAATTTCAGTTTGTGATTTGCTAATGCGTTTTATACTATTTCCAAAAAAGGCAACGCTTTTTTTTTTGTATGTAGTTGTATTTTCTAAATGTTTATGTATTAGTAATAAATATTTTTAATTCTCCTTAGGTTTATTACTTTATTAAGTTAACAAATTTTATTTTGTTTTTAAAGAAATTTTACAAAATCAAAAACTAGGCTTCAATATTTTATTAGGCACATATTAAGAATGAAAACCTGCAAAAATTGTAGGAATTCATTGCGTACTTTGGCTAGGACAGCGATTTTATTACAGCGGATTTGGAGAAAACAGCGATTGGCCTAAAAGCCAAATAAGTGGCCATACGCTTCTGGCCTCAAATTGACAAAACAAGATCATAAACTTCAATCCTGTAAATCTGAAAAAATGGAGTACATTTAATTGCTCCTGCTTAAGGTCAAAGGTAAAATTTTTGGTGATTTTTAATTTTTTTTAACACAAAAATAAAACAAATATTTTTTGGCGGAAATTGATGAATTTTCTTGATATTATTTTGTTGTGTCCGACCGAACAGTTCGATCAAAAAACTATATTTTGTCGGTTTTTTTGATATCTAGAGGCAATGATGACAAATTTTGGTATTGGAAACATGTTTGTTGAGCCGATTTAATTCGATTTTGTGTATAAAACTTAAGAGAAAAGCCGAAGTTTAGCTATAAAGTTAAAAGTTCAGCCGCCGAACTATTTTCGATTTGGCCGAACTTTCTGAGGCCGAACAGTGAATTCATTGCTTGATTACATACTTTTCTTCAAATTTGACACTCAAAATGGCATCTAATCAGTCCAATAAACATTTTTCCATCCGCCAAATTTGTCCATAATGCTTTAAAATACCGAATACAGAACAAATGCATTTTCTGGCTGAACTGTTCGGTCGGACACTATATTTTGTAAGGTCTAAAAATAATAGGTATTCTTAAGTTATTTCTAGAACATTAGCACTTAAGTGCTGTTGGGGTCTATATGACCTTGTAATTAAATATTTTTTTTTCATCATGGGGTCACATAAGGGTTAATGGTCCAGAATTAAATGAATTATATTATTTTTTTTAGATTTTCCAAAGCAATTTAGAGTAGTTTTTATCAATATCAGCCCAAAAATGTATGTTATATTAATATGTTAAAAATTTTTTATTTTTTTTAAATTTGACCTTAAGTAGGGGCAACTTAATGTATCACTATTTCGCTCTGATTTAGAGTATTGAAGTATATGATCTCGTTTTGTAAAATTACGACCAAAACCTTATGGTATTAAAAAAGAACAAAGAAAAAAATTGCGTAAAAGCAAAATAAGTCTCAACAATCGATGTTTTCTTGAAATCCGCTGAGATAAAATCGCTGCCCTCGCCAAAGTACAAAAATAATTCCTACAATTTATGCAGGTTTTTATCTTTAATATACAGTGCGTTCATAAATTATAGCACATTTGAAAATCTGTAAATCAATGTTTTATAAAATTTTAACAGTGGATGCTATAATCACATCTCTTTGTAAAATTTGTATCAATATAGAGCAATTCCATATGAAAACGATCAAAATTGGCAAATTTTTGGACGACCCCTCTCCGATTTTAAAATAAATAGTCTCAATCGATTGCCCAGCAAAAAATAATGTACCTACATATTTTTTTTTTTTTTTATAGTGACTGGTTTAGTGGTGGTGTGCACCACTGTCATGTGATAAAATTGAAGAATTCTTCATAAGGGACCTCATTGAAAGTTGTTTTAAAAAAAAAACTACTAAAGCGATCGCAACGAGTGATAGCTCGTTGGAAAGGTATTGATTTTCCTAATTTTTCTCAGAAATTTACCTTTTTTCCCATGAAAATTAAATTTTCCCATGAAAATTAAATTTTCCGATTTTCCACAGAAGCTTCTAAATTTTCCGGCTATTTTTTTTGGATTCCACATAATTTTTGCTTTAAGAATCAGCAATAAAAAAATGGGCCCCGACTCCTTGTTTGTACAGGAGAAGAGCATTTAAGAGACCACCTTGTTCTCATTGTTTTTATATTTTTTATAATGGAATTATTTTTAATTATTTAACAAGAAAAATTAGGAAAATTTTATTTTTCAATTAAAGCCTGATTCAATACCTTTTTAAAACAACTTTCAATGAGGTCCCTTATGAAGAATTCTTCAATTTTGTCACATGACAGTGGTGCACACCACCACTAAACCAGTCACTATAAAAAAAAATATGCAGGTACATTATTTTTTGCTGGACAATCGATTGAGACTATTTTAAAATCGGAGAGGGGTCGTCCAAAAGGTGATCGCTTTCATATGGAATTGCTCTATATCCTCTTTCTAAAAATTAAATAATATTACTCAAAACTCCCATTAATTAGAAATACCGTTATTAAAATCATTTACATTGCAAAACATTGCATATTAAAGCGTTCAAATTGTATAGCACAAAAACAAAAAAGTCTTTGTTTAACAAAAATAAACAATTAATTTCTTTATTTATTTACAAAAATAACAAAATATAATAAAAAATAACAATATCTCAATAATTTCTAATACCGCCTTTCGCTTTAATGCAATCAAATATTCTATTTTTCATACAACTTATTAATCTTTTCAGAAGAACTTGATCCAGTCCTTCCCATTCTCTAAAAAATTGCATTTTTTAGCTCATTCGCATTTATATATTGACGATTGTCAGGATAAACTTTCCTGACGAGAATTAACCATATGTTTTCCAGATGGTTCATATCTGGAGAGCAAGCAGGCCATTCCAAAACATCGACATCATTCGAGAATAACCATTCATTTCTGAATTTGCTTGCATGGCAGGCTGCATTGTCTTGCTGGAAAATATATTTTTTTTATCTGTATTTGCATGTAAAAATTGCAATAAACTGCATTTTAGTAATTCGCAGTATTTTTCGCTGTTCATTTCAGTTGGGACGGAGTGCAACTCCAAACAACATTCTTCAGTAAATGCACCCCAAATCATAAAAGATAATTTTTTTCTTTGAGTTTGAATTTTAACGTCTTTTTCAGACAATTGCAATTAATACTATAATTAATATTAATTTAATTTTTCAGATGAAAAAAAATTTAATTTGGATGGCAATGACAGGAGTTGTTGTTACTGGCGTGACCTACGAAAAGAACCCCGAATGTTTCTCTCGTAGAAACTTTGGTGGCATTTCAGTTATGAAAAAATGAACAGCGAAAAATACTGCGAAACTGTTTGACTAAAAGTTTTGCTGAAAACTCCATTTTAGCAAAAAATTTGCTGTAAGTTAGCTAAACATTGTAAAAAGATGTTTAACAAAATGTTTAACTAACTTTTTTTTTTGACTGAAGACGTGCTAAAAAAAAAGAAATCAACGATTGCTTGGTAGCCATATATTTATTATCTTTTTCGAAGCAATTCCAAACAGTTCTGGATCATATTCATTAGAAAGTCTATTGTATGGGCTACTGTATAGTGAAATTTACTTTCCGAATTTATTCTGAATATTAAAAAAAAAAATGTAATCGATTTACAAACAAAGCAAAAGCAGTTAATGTAGCTTTGGCCCAAATTTTTTCCTAGTCTCAGTGAAAGTAAAACAAAATAAGTTAAAACAGCAACACTTAATGAAATTTGTTGTTAAAATAAAGATCCTTAATTAAATTTAACTTAATTTTATTCCTTTCAAGCGTTTTGAATGACCCAGACATAAGAAAACTGTTATAAATTCAGCCATTAGAACTAACATTGAATTAAACACACAATAAGGGCACCATTTTCCAAAATTTCCAACTCCCATCAACTTCGAAAAGATCTTGTGGTTTATACTTTAAAGTGGACGTTGTGGTGTAATGGTTAGCGCGTTGGACTTTTACACAGAAGGTCCCGGGTTCGATCCCCGGTGCCGGCAACATCAAATTAATATGTATGAGTTTTTTCTATCCCTCATACGTATCGCAATGTCCACCTTCGGTGTTCCCATAGCAATTAACCCCACCGAAGTAAAGTAATGAATCAGGGCTATGAACCAAAAAGCTTCAATAAGTTCGCCAACTCTCCATCAGTTCTGCCTCTCTTTAAAAAAAAAAAAAAAAAATCATATAATTACAAATTATATACTATTATCCTAACCGAGCACTAGCTACTATGGCCTTCGGCGCGTTGTAGCGAAAACAGACCAGTGTCTCTGGTAGGAATCGAACAAATGACCCCTGCACTGATAAGCCAGCACGCAACCAACTAGCCTACCGGGCGCACTCATTTTTATTTGTTCAGGAACTTCTGCTGTAAATATTTATAGTTGTTGAGTTGTAATACAGTATCTTTATTTTTAAGTTAAAAAACAGTCGTTTGTAGAAGCAATTTCAGTGTTGACTACAATTGTAGTTCATTTAAAAAAGCAAACCACAGAAAATACTGTATTATAATTTTGCATACATTTTGTACAGCAGTTTTTTTTTATTTAAAAATAAAACAAATAAATGTTTGTTTATTTTTTACTGCATTTGTGTTTTATTTTTACTACAATTGTGGTTCATTTTTTGAATTTACTGATATATAAGTCGTCATTTCTTCAAGTGAAATTTCATTTAGTTTTAACTATATATGCAGTGGCCTTTACCTACATAGTATTCTAAGTGTACATTTGAACAGAATAGTAAATCTGAATTTTTATTGCAAAAAAATCTTTAAAAAAATAGTTTTTTAATAAAACTATTTCTTAAAAAAAAAAAAATTAAAAATATAATTTTTTTAAATCGATTCTAATCTTTTGCAAAATATTCCGTATAAATTCCGAAATTAAATTCTACATAAAATACTTTTTCAGCTGCATTTGAACTAAAATTCTTTGGAATTTTTCACAAAAAGACAAGAAATGTCTTACTAAAAATTTGTTTTTATTTGACCACGCCTATCTCGCCTACTATTTGTTGAAATGTATGAAAAAAATATATTTTTCGACATTGAGTTCAATGGAACAATAATTAGTACACATAATTACATTTCAATATATTATTATTTTATTTCGATTTTCGCTCTTAACAGTAGGAAATGGATGGTAATAAATTATCCCAACTTCAAAGAGCCGAAATTCGAACTAACTTTACAAAACCAATTGGCGGGTTTATTTTTCCAATAGTCAACTTTCATTTTGCTTTGGAACCATTAATTCTGTTGGCGATGACCCAAAATTTGTTGCACAGTGTAATTTATTTTTAGAATGTTAAAACACACACAATTTTGTTAATAACTTCTTAATTACAAACATAAACCAATTTTGAAAAGGCTAACGCAATAAAATTTTGAAATTTTTATGATTTCCTTGTGGCAATTTTAATAAATATTTACAAAAACTATTAACTATTTTAAGTAACCGAAAGTTGTGTGCACTTTTTGTGTGCATAATAACAAACACTGTTGTTTATGGACATAAAAACTGACAAAAAATATTATATTTAAAAACCTTGTTAGTAATTGACACAATTTTCGTATCAAAATTATGTCGAATGACCAAACAATTTACATACAAGTACTTTAGAGGGGGTAGAAAATTTAAAAAAAAAATTAAAAAAAAGTTTTAATAGAAAACCAGGTAGAAATTGCCAACCATACAAAAAAAAAAAAATCTACTGGCAAACCATTGATGTTTTTGTAAAACCTACTGTGCTAAAAATTCACAAAAGTACAACTAATATTATACTAGAAAAACACTATTTTGTTTGCAAAGCATGTGCTTTGCCATTACCACCAGCAAAGTGGTTTGCCAATATTGTTTTTTTTTTTATCAATATTACAACCAATTAGAACACAGAAAAAACATATTTCCCTACTTTTTTCAATTAAATCGATTTGTTGAAAATTTTAAAAGCTGCCAATTAAACATTAATTGAATCAATTAAATATTTGCCCAAATTCGGAACTTGCTTAACATTTTTTTTATACAATCGCTAAAAAAATATAGCGCTTTGTAATATTTATGTATGCAGTTGTTTTTTATAAATGTTTAGGTATAAGTAATAAATATTTAAAATCCATTTTAACAAGATTTTATTAATCCTCATTAGGTTTACTACTTTATTAAGTTAATTAATTTAATTTCAGTGGTTTAAAGTGAATATTATCATAAAATTGAGTATGTCATTTTGGAAGTTAAATATTATTTAACGAAAGCGTAACTATTTTTATAAACAAAAAAATGCTAAAAATAAGTTTGATATAATTTTTAAAAATAAAAATTATGTTTTTTTCGACCTTTAATTGTTCAATGAAAATGAAAATTATTCAAGTTCGAGGCCATAGTCTTTATTTCTTTATTAGGATATTGTCCTAACAAATAATCTATAGAGTTTTTTTTTAGTTTTCAAATTTATTGTTTGAACCTTTCAGGAAAGTGTTGATAGATCTATTTTGGGAATTTTCTACGTTCTATTTTGGGAATTTTCATCATCAGAACACGTTTTGAAAGAGGTAACAATCCCATGCCAAACATCACACATTCATATAAACTAGTTTACTCACTACATGAGAACTAATATTTGAGCTCGAAGTTAAAGATTATTACCATTGATCAAAAAATAAATTTAAAAATTGATTGTTATGTGCAAGGTCCACCTTTGGTGGATATTCAATACATGTTTTTTGTTTTTGCTCCTTTTCATTTTTTTGTTTTGTCTATAAACAAAAACAGTGGGAGTAAACGAGATTGTATTTTGTCTTTTATTTTTTGATCAATGGTTTTCAATTTATTTTTAATCAATGGTGGTAATCTTTAACTTCGAGCTCATATATTAGTTCTCATGTAGTGAGTAAACTAGTTTATATGAATGTTTGATGTTTGGCATGGGAATGATGGGAACCTAGAAAATTCTGATGATGGGAACCTAGATAATTCCGGAAATAGATCTATCAACACATTCCTGAAAGGGTCAATTAATATATTTTAAAACAAAAAACTCTATAGATTATTTGTTAGTACAATATCCTAATAAAGAAATATAGAGTATGGCCTCGAACTTGAATAAATTTCATATTCATAAATTAAAAATTATAAAAAAATCCTCCGCTTTTAACAAAAGGGCTTAGTTTTGCAAAAAAAAAAAAAAATCAACGTTTCAATAGAAAGAAAAAAACTAATTTCTGTATGAATTTGTTCACATAAGTATAAATAAATCTGCTAACTAAATGATAATTTTATATGCCGGTTTATATTCAATGTTATAGCATTCAAGCTATAAAAAAATTTGATATGGCAACAACAATTTATTCACTTGTTTTTTGCTTTTTGAGAAGTTATAGTTCTTTGCTTACGTTATACTAATATAATAAGAAAACATATTTTTGTTAATTTTATATATAATAATTATATGAAATAAAGTACTACTAGTACACAATATTTCACTTTTTAATCAAATCAGTTATTATTTAATTGAAAAATAATTCAATAATTCGTTGACAGGACATAAAAAATTTCTAATATTGTTTTTGAGTGAAAAAATTGATAATATTTAGTTTTCTTATTAATGTTTTAATTGAACTACAAAAATATATTCATGATTAAAAAATACGATATATTCAGCGTCATTTGTACTTGTGTCATTTGTACTTGTGAAACCACAACGAAAGTCATTAAACCACTTTTTCACCATTGAAATCGATGGTGCAGAGTCTTCATAGTATTTATCAAGCTTTTCTGTGGTTTGATTGACGGTTTTTTTTTTTCGCAAAAAATAATGTTTAATGAGCACTCGAAATTCACTTTTTTCCAGTTTTAAAAAAATCCACGAGGTTGTATGTTTTGAACAGCTGTTAAACGCAAAGTAAATGACGGAACTTGCTCAAAATTTGACAGTAGTCTATTAGCAGGTGGTACTTGATGGGAGCAGTGTTGCAGTTCATATAACTACGTGGGAAGTTCGAAAGGTCGTGGACTTATTGATCCGCCCTCGCACAATGAGATCTATAAATTGATTATAAACTAGCATAATTATCGTTGAAACCACTAGTAATTTATCAGCAATTGGATCAAATAGCAAACTTTGATTGGACTTTCCACGAACTTTCCACGCAGGCGCCAGGTAACCATAAAAAAAAATCCGTAATGCACGCAAACAAGTAAAAACTGTTACTTTAATATTTTTAATTTGCTTAAAACTTAAAAGCGCCATAATTTTGGCGCCGTTAAATATAAATTATTAACGCGGGTGAATTTAGCATCCTTAAATATTGGTTAATACATTTACAAAACGGTTATTCAGGTTAAAGAAGAACAATTTTAAATATATTTTACCTCAAAGTGTCAAACATTGTTGAAGTTCGTCATATATATTTTTGATCCGTAATCAAGTTTATGCCTATTTAGCGATGTCCGTCTGTCAGTTGAAATGACGAAACTCAATAGGAACATCATATTTTTACATAGAATCATGGATATTAGAGTGGTCCAAAAAAAGATTTTGTGATCTCCACAAGTGCCAAGTATCAAATAAATCCTTTAACATTTAGAGCTTGCAGAAAAAGTTAACTTTTATGAATTTGTAATTTGTCTCTAAAAGAAATTCTTACAAATTTAGGGTTGAACTTAAATTAAATTCTGTCTTAATCTACTCAATGTACTTTAATAAAATTATCCAATCTAGTGAAAATTTATGTCCAAAAGAGGGATATGAAATCAAAATTAAGAAAAAAAATTAAAAGTGTTGAACTTATTAGCGGTTTAAAATTCGCTGTTGTTAAAATTGTAAAATTTTCCGAAAAGATGTAAGTAAAAATCCAACTAGTTGACGTCTTATATTAACAACTTTCTCAAATCTGAGCTTAATTTTATTGAAGATTAAGAATCTGCAATCGAAATTAAAAAATAAATTTGTATGGATTTTAAATTCTTCACGTTTTTCAAAGATTTTAAAAAATCGATTTTTTGTGGTATTTTTCTAATTACCGGAAAATGATGTCTTTGAAAAATCCAACTTGTTATAGTTTTGCAATCTACTTACCAAGTACATTCAACAGATATGGATTTTTTTTTTAATTTTAGAAAGGATAACAGATATCCTTGCAGTTGAATTTAAACTTTGACTTTTTTTTTTGTTTTTCGATAATATTTAGCTAATTAAAATTTATTTGTTAACCAATTTTCATTTGAAACATCTGCTCTGTGGAGGGTATAAAATATAGTTCGGTAAAGTAATTTTATTTGCTCTTAACTTTCCATCGTCACACCTATTTTTTATGACACATACTTTATTACACTGCTGTTGGACTGTATTTTACTTCAGTCTGAGGACGAATGAATAATTTATAAAATTTGTAAGTTTCGGTCTACTCTAAAGTACATGTATTGCCAAAAACTACATAATTTGGATATAAGATTTTTTAGTTAAATTATAGTTAGGAAACCGGTAGATGACTTTGAGGAATTAAATAGCAACACAATAATATGTTAACATTATTTTTTGGTAAAAAATTAAATTACAATTAACATGATACATATAATTTTTTTATTAGACATTAAACTGACATAACATGACTTGCGATGTACTACAGCAAACTTAACTTCCTTGTAGTCAATTCTTTTTTTTTGGGTGTGTTCAAATTGCGTTTAAAAGGCTTTATAAAACAAATCAAGCGTTTAAAAAAAAACTGGAACTAAATTTATTCTATAGTTAGCAAACCTGTTTAATAAAACTTTAAACAAATTAATCTGCCAGAGTTAATATAATTTATAATTTAATATTAGCAAGAATTACACACTTTCACAAAATGAGAAAAAGTCGATATGGTTTGGACCGTGATGCATATTTTAAATAATGTTTGTCTCGGTGATTTCTAATCTGTTTTCCAAATTTTCCCATCACTTCACAATTTTGAAAAAACATCGATCAAAAACTCGAAAAATGTGGTTTTATCCATTTTTGAAGTTGTGTACACACCACATCCGAAAGCTTAAGCATTTCTCATACGATGCACAGTAGGATATAACTCGGTGATTCCGAATCTGTTTTCCAAATTTTCCCATCACTTCACAATTTTGAGAAAACAGCGGCGTGCTATTGTAAGTTTTAAGTAATTTTTTTATTTTTCGACTTTGAAATGGCCATCAATTCTTTTGGTGGAGGCGTTTCAACAAGAAGCTTAGCATGTCATAGCTTTAAAGTGTAGCCAATCTAAACATGTCCTTCGCTCCTCTCAATTTATAAAACTTTAAGAAATAATAGGCGTTTATGTGCGCCCCGGTAGTCTAGTTGGTAGCGTGCTGGCTTATCAGTGCGGGGGTCGTGGGTTCGATTCCCACCAGAGGCACTGGTCTGTTTTCGCTACAACGCGCCGAAGGCCATAGTAGCTAGTGCTCGGTTAGGGTAATAGTATATAATTTGTAATTACATGATTATTAATTAATAAAAAAAAAAAAAAAATAGGCGTTTAAAGTAAGTTTCAACAGTTGTCGAACATTTTTGAAGTATCTTATAAACACTTTAAAAGTACTGGCTAAAATCTGAAACAATGTGCCCTAAATCGGTTAAATTTGTTTGCATTTGAGGGCACACGCCGATTTGAATGAATATTATATACGTTATAAGGACATAAATCTAAGGTTGACCTTATTTTTTTATGTGCCACCTCAAAGTTTTAAGGGCTAAAAAATTACTGCATTTTAAGATTTTTGTTTTTATATTAATGGCATTTCTTCACTGGAAAAGATCTTCAGATGAGCATTCCCGGTGCACCTTTTGTGTATAAATTTTGATTATTGTTGTTGTTCCAAAAATGTTGTAATTTTTGGGTACTTTATATGAAGATTTTCATATATTTGCTTTTTTTCGATATTCGGTATATTTTGGATTTCATCGGGTTTTTTCCGATAGGCCACTTTTGATCTTTATTGAGATAGGCAATATGCATGTCAAACTTCATATTTGTTAAATATAAAAATTTTGTAAATCTGAGGTATGCTCCCATACAAAAAGTGCCAAAATTATCGTTTTTTTTTCAAATAATTTGTTTTTCTTATATTTAAAGGTAATTTTGTTTTTACTTCGAGTTATGTATATTTTAATAAGCTTTCCAACGATATATAATTTTAATATGAGTAACAAATATTAGTACACTCTCAGTATTTTAACAGTAACGGATTGTAGTTTCTTTAAAAACTTATCAGTAAACTTTTTTTTTAAGGAATATTCATTTAAACTACAAAGAAATATTTTTTTAACTTATTTTACCATTAAAAAAAAAAAACTACACATAAATACTGTTTTTCTGTACCAGTTATTATATTCATTTAAAATTTTAATTTTACAAAACATTCTTTATTTGAAGCAAACAACGAATGATAGTAAAAACGAAAGAAAAACTGTTGTTTTTCATAATTTGGGAGTTAATTTTTGATATTTAAAAAAAAGTCGTTAATTTTTACGTTTGATAGTAAAAATATTAGAAAATCTTTTTTTTTTACGGACGAACGAAAAAAACATTTATGTTAAAATCAAATTTTTAAAAATTATTCGTTGAATGGTTTTTAACTATATGTTTAGTTTAAAATGGAATAAAACAGAGATGAATTTTTTAAATTGACATGAAATTTATTTTTTTCGGATGATAGTCTTCTGGCATTATAATTTAAATATGACTTCTGGCATATGCCAGTCACATCTGGCTCGTACGTAGTATAATCTTGAGGTCCAATTTTCGATGGCTTTTTCCAACATTTGTAGCCGTATATTGGCAACAACGAGGCGAATGTTGTCCTCCAGGTGGTCAATCGTTTCGGGCTTATCGGCGTAGACTAGCGACTTCACATATCCCCACAGAAAATAGTCCAGCGGCGTTAAATCGCACGATCTAGGAGGCCAATTCACGGATCCGAAACGTGCAACTGTGCGGTTACCAAACGTTGCCTTCAATAAATCAATTGTAGCACGATCTGGCATGTTGCGCAGTTTTGTTTAAACCACAGCTCCTGCACATCATGGTAGTTCAATTTATGAACGAAAAGTCAGTTACCATGGCTCTATAGCGGTTACCATTGACTGTAACATTCTGACCAGACTCGTTTTTAAAGAAGTACGTACCAATGATTCCATCAGCCCATAAAGCACACGAAACAGTCAGTTTTTTGTTGATGTAACGGTGTCTCAACATACACTTGAGGATTATCATCACTCCAAATATGGTAGTTTTGTTTATTGAGGTAACCATTTAACCAAAAGTGAGCTTCATCCCTAAACAAAATTCGTGCGCGATACGTTTCGTTCGAACAGAACCATGATTTTCAAAATAAATTTGCACAATTTGGAAGCGTTGTTCAGGCGTCAGTCTATTCATGTTCAATTGCCAAACTAAACATTAATCACTTGACAGCTGACAAAATGGCCGCCAGTTAAAAAAGTGTTGCCAACTTAAAGTTATTTACCTGTATAAAAAACACCCTTTATGCAGTGATCGTTATGATTATATATGTTCCCATGCTACGTCTTAATAAACCATATGTGATGCCATTATGAAAATATTTTCCTTATAATTTTATATAGCATTATATATAATCCCATACAAAATTTGGTAAAGCTGAATATCAAATTAATTTATCTGCAAGTTAAGAATTTATGAATGTCTTCATATATAAACATATTAATTTTATAACGAAATCTATTGCTAGTGATTTATTTCATATAATTTCAATTTAAAATAAGACAATACCACTTAATTATATATTTTTGAAGCTCTAAATCTGTTCTTGATAATTTTTAATCATTTCGTTGTTTCATTTAAAAAAAATTTTGGTCTTTAAAATTGATGATTTCTATAAATTTTAAACTTAAATACTTTTAACCATAACTTCAAGTTACAAAAATTATACCTATTATCGGCTAAAATTATATATAGAGCAATTCCATATAAAAGCGATCACCTTTTGAACGACCCCTCTCCGATTTTAAAATAAATAGTCTCAATCGATTGCCCAGCAAAAAATAATGTACCTACATATTTTTTTTTTTTTTATAGTGACTGGTTTAGTGGTGGTGTGCACCACTGTCATGTGACAAAATTGAAGAATTCTTCATAAGGGACCTCATTGAAAGTTGTTTTAAAAAAACTACTAAAGCGATCGCAACGAGTGATAGCTCGTTGGAAAGGTATTGAATCAGGCTTTAATTGAAAAATAAAATTTTCCTAATTTTTCTCAGAAATTTACCTTTTTTCCCATGAAAATTAAATTTTCCCATGAAAATTAAATTTTCCGATTTTCCACAGAAGCTCCTAAATTTTCCGGCTAATTTTATTTTTTTTGGATTCCTCATAATTTTTGCTTTAAGAATCAGTAATAAAAAATGGGCCCCGACTCCTTGTTTGGACAGGAGAAGAGCATTTAAGAGACCACCTTGTTCTCATTGTTTTTATATTTTTTATAATTGAATTATTTTTAATTATTTAACAAGAAAAATTAGGAAAATTTTATTTTTCAATTAAAGCCTGATTCAATACCTTTCCTACGAGCTATCACTCGTTGCGATCGCTTTAGTAGTTTTTTTTTTAAAACAACTTTCAATGAGGTCCCTTATGAAGAATTCTTCAATTTTGTCACATGACAGTGGTGCACACCACCACTAAACCAGTCACTATAAAAAAAAAAAAAAATATATTGGTACATTATTTTTTGCTGGGCAATCGATTGAGACTATTTATTTTAAAATCGGAGAGGGGTCGTCCAAAAATTTGCCAATTTTGATCGTTTTCATATGGAATTGCTCTATAATCAGATATTTTTCTCTCTAATTAGATATAGTTTAATGTCCCGGATATGGCCAAATCTCGCATAAAATTGTATCAAATTATTTCTAATTTGATATAGTTAGATACATGTAGATTACCCATTTTTCGGATCAATTTGTATGTGCTTATATGTGGAAACTTATCAATAGACCTCGGATTTTGCATATTTTCATATTTTTCATCAGATTGGTACCAAACTTTTTATTTAGACGTTTTATCGTTCCAATATAACAAATTTTAATGCATATCGAAAATATGCAAAATATATGCAAAAAATATGCAAAAACATATGCAAAAAAATATGCAAAATATATGCAACATATGCAAAATATATGCAACATATGCAAAATATATGCAACATATGCAAACGAATTTCAACGACAAATTTAATTCCACTAGTTAAATATTAAACTGCGAGCAATACAGAAGAATAATTGTCTTGGTTTAGTTCAATTAAAATTAGTCAATATATTAATAAATTGAGTTTTTTATGAAACATTTGCCACAAATTTACAGTTTCTGGTAAATTACTTAAATTTTCAATAGCTTTATGTTTTGTTTGTCTTTTTAACCCCATATTTACCCCATATTAACATGAGAGAGAAAAAGTTACGCAAGCTTGTCTTTGAGAAAAATTTTGTCAAGGCAGAGTTATGGGCTAAAGGGTCTCAAATGTGTGTGTATGTGTTTTAAATTAAAAATAACGATTGTTTTAACATAACAATAATAATTGCACAAAGAAATTTATAATTAAAAAAAATTATAATTTGTTTGTGTAATTTCATATGGTTTTGGATAATTTTGACCCTACGTCTGTTTAACTTTTGGTTCTACTGGTGGCAACACTGCTAAGCACAGAGAAAGTGTAGCCAAACACAGATGCAGGTTCTTTATTTGCAGACTCTCTGCAACATATTTGTTAGTGTAAATTGTTAACTGTTTGATATTTGCCGTTATTTTATTGAACAAGCTATTATATTTCTAATTGCTTAAGAATATTACTATTGTCATGTCTACCCTCAAAACAAAAAGTCGCAAAATTATCACATAAATAAATTCAAGTTGAGTGAAGTGTAGTGAAATGCCAAAAATCAACAAATATAAGGAAAATTTGACAGGAAAATGGTTTAACAGCCTTCCCGAAAAGTGTTTTAAAATTGATGGAAACAATATAATTTGTACAACTTGTGACAAAAAGGTGAAATTTTAATATTCAGGCTTATGCAAACCAATTTTTAAATTTTTTACGAATTTCAAAATTTGTTCATCGACATATTTGTTTGCAGTAAGCCTGATTGTTAAATTAAAAGTACGTTCTAACGTTTTTCATATTTTAGGTTCCTTGCGAAAAAAAATTTCAATTGCAGCAGCATTTGACTACTTCACTTCACAGAAGGTCAAATGCATCCAATAACAACAACGACGAAACTGCGCATACTTCGAGCAACACGTCCATCAACTTTTCCGAGAATTCCAACAATGAATTTAAAATGGACTTATGTGCAGCGTTGGTTGCGGGAAATATACCATGGAATGTGCTTAGCAATGCTACATTTAATAATTTTTTAAAAAAATACACAGGGCAACTAATTCCAGATGAAAGTACTCTCAGAAAGGGCTACTTGGATAAATGCTACCAACAATCAATCCAAAATATTCGAGACAGTATCAAAGACGAAAGCGTTTGGATATCAGTGGACGAAACAACAGACAAACAAGGGCGATATGTAGCGAATTTGATTGTAGGAACATTGAGCGAAAATAAATCTTCATGCTCATTTTTATTGTCGTGTAAACAGTTGGAAGAAGTAAATAACGCAACTGTTTCTCGATTTGTGAACGACAGCATTCGTATATTGTGGCCACACGGGAATGAGTCAAAAGTTTTGTTGCTTTTAACGGATGCTGCGGCATATATGATAAAAGCTGGTAAAAATTTAAAAGTTTTTTATCCGAATCTCATACACATAATTTGTTTGGCACACGGTTTAAATTTAATAGCCGAAAAAGTAAGAACATCGTTTCCTTTCGCTAACTCGTTCATATCCTGTGTAAAAAAAATATTTATAAAAGCACCGCTCAGAGTACAACGCTACAAGCAAATACTAAATAAGGAGTTACCACCAGAACCGATCATAACCAGATGGGGTACATGGTTGAAGGCGGCATCATTTTATGCAGATAACATGGAGGGAATAACAGAGGTAAGATAATTTTTATCAACAAACAACATTTTAAATATAGCGTCGTTGTCAAAAAAGTGGGTCATCGGTAAATTTAAACTTTTTTTATTCCATAATAAGAATCCATTTTATGCCAAAACTATTCCTCTGAAAACGGTGTTTCGATTTTTTAATGGTTAAGGCGGTGGATAATTAACGAATGGGTTATCTGTTAGAATGATGTTTGAAATTAAAAAAAAATCAAAATGGTTTTTTTATGGTTTTTTACCTTTGGCTTAATTTTCCAAATAATACATTTGAAAAAGCTTTTTCTGTCACATATTGTGGTGTAGGACTCACTTTTGGCTCTCCTGCAAAATAATGGAACATCCGATAACCCATTATTTTTGGACAACGACGATATGCATTCACTTTAGATTGGTAAAGAAAAAAATTCTAAATTTGCATTTTAGGTTATTGAAACACTGAACCCAGAAGAGGCTGAATCTATAAAGCTGGCAAAAGAGCTGATAAAAAATCCCCAACTATATCGGGATTTTATATATATAAAATCGAATTTCGAGAGAGTTGCCGAAATCATAACTTCCTTGGAAGCGAAGGGTCTACCATTAGCGCAGTCAATGAATTTATTCAAGGAAGCTGAAAATATTGTTCAGAACATAACTGGTGATTTTGGAATGGATTTAAATTAGAAATTTGAAGCCATTTTGAAAAGAAATCCAGATTTTAATATCATTTCGAAAATAAATAATATTTTGAATCTCAATGCTGAAGATTACTCTGGACTCGGACCCGTCACAAATGAAAATATAATTAAATATAAATTTGCTCCAATTACTTCCTGTGACGTTGAAAGAAGCTTTTCCGCTTACAAAATGGTTTTTGGAGAGAAACGTCAGAGCCTCTCAATTAGTAATTTAGAGAAAATTATGGTTGTATATTGTAATACCAATTATGTTAAATAAGTTTAAAACCTATAAAATATCGTATGTATCATTTGCTCTACTTTAATAGCTGACCATAATAAATAAAATTTCAATATGTATACCACCCTCCGAATCGCTTTTATATTATTTTTTGATTTCTTTAACATAGAAAATTTTTGCATACTTTGCATATTTTTGCATAGTTTGCATATATTATGCATATTTTGCATATATTATGCATATTTTGCGTATTTTGGCATATATTATGCATATGCATTTCATGCAAATATGCAAAAAAAAATATAAATATGCATATCGTTTTCAACTGTACTTTCAATGAAACGAACTTTGGTGTCATCAGAATTTACCTATCTTAATCTTTCAAAAATATGCAAATATGCAAAATCCGAGGTCTACTTATCAAATAAAATATCATTTTATTAGACTCCATATTAAAATTTTTACCCTTGCTTATTAGAGTGGGGCGATTAGTATGGAAGGAAAAAAATCTTAATGGGCGCTTCGCGTTTCTGATTCTTGGGATTGTACTGAGCAAAAAAGTCCACATACGTCTACGGTGAAAATCGAGCTTCCAGATTTTGACTTGCAGTTTTTTCTCAGACTTTTGTCACGTTTTTTTTTGGATATTTTGGCCTATAACAGCCAAACCATTGAGATTTTCGATCCAATACTAAGACAAAAATTGTAGCCAAGACAATAGTTAAGAACTCTCTAGTACATCGCAAAAGCATTGGCACGTTCCTTCAGGCAGTTTTGGCCTTGTGAAAGTGCAAAGGGACAGTGTTACTTTCACAAAATACGGCTAAAAAGCCCTATTTTGAAATTAAAAATTACCCCCTTAAACCCCACCCAGAAATATGATTGATGAATTAATCTGCTAGAGAATCTTCCAAAGAAGAGATTGATACCATAATCTTGGATAAGCTGCTCCTACTTCCTGAGATATGTCCTTCCCACACATTGTTACAAGCAAGTCAAAATCTGTTTGCAAGTCAAAATCTGGAAGCTCGATTTTCACCGTAGACGTATTTAAAAAGTATTATCGCTCATTTACTGCAAGACTGACATAACTCAAAAAACACTATTTTGCAGAAAACGAGTTTAAAGGTTTTAATCCATATCTGCCTCGCTCGACCCTTTCTCTATTTATTTGGTAACGTTTTTTATAAATAAAGGGTTTTAATGTATTTTTCTCTTAGTGGGAGTTGTGTGCGTATTCGCTAATTATCGAGAGACCCGTGAGAAGCACAGTTTCTCAATGAAGTATATACTCTTTGCACAAACTTTAAACAAAAAATAAAATATATAATCCTCTATCTCGAAAAGTAAACATGATAAAGGGTCCGCCAAATAACTTTTTTTTTTTTTTGAAAATGCTATAAAAAAAACTACTGAATATTTTCTCAAATTTCTTTTTTTATTTGAAAGTACAATCCTTACGGTTAATAATGGAAAATAATTTCACTCCTTGCTCATTTTCGAAGAAAAATGGTCCAATTATGCCTCTGGACCAAAATCCGCACCAAACAGTGACTCGTTTTGAGTGTATCGGCACACATTCTGCAACATTACCATGATTTTCAAAGTAATGTCGCAATATTTCCCAACGTTGTTCAAGCGTATACACAACCATATTCGTTCAGCGGAAGGATAAAACTAATTATCTGTCAAATCAGACATGAGCTAAGTGTTACCATTCACGAAATAAGCACTAGTTGAAAAAAAAAAGTTAGATGGCGGACCCTTTATTAGTACGAAATGTTTACACAATATAAAGCATGATATAACTAATAAATCTGCATCTTTAACTCAAAAATCCCATTTTTTGACTTATGACAGTCTTGAAGTAAATGAGCGATATGAAGATATGAGCGATATTAATTTTGACGTCGTACAGGTATACATCCCCATATAAAGTACCCAAAAATTAGTACATTTTTTGGAACAACAACAATAATCCAAGTTTTTACAAAAAAAGTCCACCGAAAAATGCTCCTCTGTAATATTTTTCCGATGATACCATACTTGCCTATGGTTTATTGGTTTTGACCGCAATTTTTAAACCCTTAAACCTTCGAGTTGGCACATAAAAAACAGGACTACCATAAATTTACTTCCTTTATAACATATACAAGATTCATTGAAATCAGCGTGTACCCTTCGGGATAGTTCTCTTGTTAGTTTTTTTTTCAAATTCTTAGTCACCAGTATTTTTTTTAAATAAAAATTTTGTTTGCTCTAAGAATTTTTTAGTTAGAAATTTGTTAGTTAAGTATTTGAACCTAATTTCATAAAATATTTAAAAGTTTTGATTATGGTTTTAAATTCTAACTTAACTTCAAACATATTCATTAAGATAAAAATGCAATTTTACCAGCAATGTCATTTTTATAAAAAAACATCTTTGTAGAGCTATCTGTTACTAAAAGAATAATTTAATTTTTAAATTTAAAATCCTTAAAATTTAAAGGTTTCTTTTAATAATCAGATCAGGTTCCCGGGAGTCAAAATGTAAGATTTCACTGGTTTCACTGATTTCAACGGTTCTAGAACCAGTTATAAAGGTTGCTAGTTTGGAAGTAAAGAACCTCTTGCAAATAGGACAAACTCCATATAAAAAGAATCGGTTGTAGAACAGAAATTAGAACCTGTTATAACTAATACACTTTAAGTTTTTCTGCAACCTGTTATTTGGATTTTACTATTTTACTGGGTTTGACTGTATGAATAGTAATCTAAAAAATCAAAAATCTAGAAGTTTGTGAATATGTTTTCGAGTCAAAGGTAAATGCAGTATAAGGTAGATCGTTAAATTGTAATTCATTATTGAGTTAAGTAGTTAAAAATAATAAATTCTTTTATAGTTCTGACATAAATGTTTATAATTATTGTGTGAGTTGTATATCTTTAGGCTAATGCAACAACACTTTAGAATATAATATGTAAAATACAATTTATGTATATAGTACGGTACACAGAGAAAATATTTTGATTAAATTTCAGCCGAAGAAATTTTTATTAAACGCATAAACTTTTAAGGACCGATTACTGAATGCGGCGTTTAAATTAAACTAACGGTTAAATGTAAATGTGTCAATTAAAAAAAAACTAAGAAACTTACGGTAAATAAATTAATCGGTCCAAGTTAACGTTAAGGTTACAATTGCATCCGATGTTTTGTTAATTCAAATTGTAGTAAAATTTGCTTTTAAATTACATGGACTTTTAGGCTAGTGCTGGAAAATTCGGATACTTTTTGATACTCGATAGTACTCGATACTTTTACTCGATACGGTTTTTAACGGTTTTTAATTTTAAAATTCCCTTTGATTTTACTACTACACTTAAGAGAAAAAGAAAAAAATAACATCACTTTTTGTCAATATTAACGTGAACATATTTCTCTCAGTGTAAGTATTTTTGTGTTTTGGATTAGTCAACAAATTTTATGCATGTTAAATATTTAAATGTTTGGCTGGTGTAAATTTACAATTTGTTGCCACTACAATAACATGCAGATACTACTACTTGCTGCTTGCTGCACGTATGAGCTTTTTTTTTTTTAAGTGTGCGAAGGATGGTTTGATATCTGTGTTGAGCATTAGGGTGCAATTTATTTTGATATTATATTAATAAGCTATAACAGAACATTTCTTCAAAAACATTTACCAGAAGTTTGAAATTTAAATATTTTAACCACATTCAATTAAAAAAAGTCTGTGCAAGTCACTGAAAATCTGCAATTTTACAGAAAAATTAACTATTTTTAGGCCTGCAGGCGGTTTAGATATTTTTAGCAAAACGTTCATTGAGAGAGTTTTAGTAGACGAAAAATAATGGAAATTGTCATTAATTTAAAGAAGATTTTCTAGCCAAAGTAATAGAAAAATGTCCTAAAATTAATGAAATGCTTCATACTTCTTTATTGAGTGAATGAAGATCTTAATAATTAAAATTTAATTATTTAATTTAATGAAAAGTTTCCAGTGTAACTTCATTGCTTTTATGCAAACACATATTAATAGCATGCAGATAATTCTCTCAGTGTCTGTAATTATAAAAAAAGTGAAACTAGTAGAAAAACGTTACTAAAATGTAGTAAATTTTAGTAAACTCTTACAAGAGGAGCCTCCCGATGGGTTCTTTCCGATATTTATGAAATTTGGATATGTAATAAAGACAAACAAAAAAAAAAAAACAAGTGTCAAAAATTACTCCATTTTTCGTTTTTTCGGCTTATTTCGAATTCTTTTAGACAAATTTTAGACATATTATAGGACATTTGAAGACGAATTAACTGGAATACAATACATGTACGAAAACTTACACGTATTTTTGTTATCCAAAGAAATGTGTCGTGAGTGATATTAAAACTGGCGTTTTGGTAAAGAATTATAGAATTAAGATTAAGCTTAAAATTATTTATATTAATGCCTATAAAATTTAATCGAGGGTATGTCGGAACTTTTTCAGACATTCAAAATTAGTCGGCTTTTATGCGACTTTTTCTTGAAGAGCTTTTTAACCTACAGTTCAAATATTTTCGATAAATGGCAACCCTAACCCACTACCTAGGCAGTATTGGTATCAAAATTTGAGTTTTCTCGAGTTCAAAAAAAATCTGAATTTCATTAGTTTTCTATTAAAATCAAAATCTATTAACTTTAGCCTCACCTATTAACCCTACAAAAAAACAAATACCATTTACAAAAACTGTAAAATGAGATATAAAATATTTTACAAAAGTTTCGAATATCTTTTTTATTTGTGTACATCGTAAAATAAGAATCTTGCAGACAACTAAATTTGTTGCTATATCGAATGTTTAGAGGGTAAAAAGGTAATTAATTATAATTTATTTTTTAAAATTTTTGTTCGATTTCGTTTTGAATTCAGAATATGAAAATTAGGCTTTCATCGAAAGGCAGCCAAGAATGTGAACTGATCCTGCACAAAAACAAAGAATATTCGAAAAAAATGTCACCTCGATTTTCACTTTATAGACTATACATGACACAGTGGAATATATCACAAAATGTTTGGAAATAATTAGGATATTTTTTATTTAGTGGTCCGATTGCAATGAAATTCTTGTTTCTAAATTGATTTTCAAAAAATTGATATGTTTGCAATCAGTCAGTAGATAATAACAAAAAACGTGTGTGGGCTACCTCTAATAGTTCCAGAGATAATACCATTTGAAAATGTGAGATTCCAAATTTGGTACACTCAGATCCAGCTTTTTGCCGGGGCCAATTTCTTTTTTAAAATATTGTTTATTTAACTAAAGAAATTCTTGATTAAATAAAACAAAAATTAATGCAATTTCCTGTTTCTACATTCGTTTAAAGTATAAATTGAAAAAAAACTCCAATTCTTGCGATTTTTTCCCCAAAAAGCTTCAACAGTCTTTTACATACAGATAAATATTTCTTTCTGAACATATAAAGTGTGAATACTATTCTGAAAGGCCTTTTATATAAAAGCGAGGTGCGTAAAAAAAAATTTTTTTGATTTGTATATGATTTTCCACAGCCGCGAATAATTTGCCATATTTCTAAGTAAAATATCAACGTTAACCCACTATTAAAAATTGTGAACGGCTCCGATTGGCAAGGGTAGCGGAAGGGGTTGTATACATATACTGCAACATATACATAATGTTTTGGGTAAGTCTCTTCCAATCACCGTTTTAAATGTAGACATGGCAGCACAAAATGTAAAGAGTCCCATTTTTTAAATGTTTTTTTTTTTTAAGTTTGGGAATTGTGGAATTGCAAATCATGAATTCGGACATAAACTTTACATTGTTGACTTAAAAGTGTATTTCAGTCCTAAAAATCATGGTATCATGTCTATTAATAAATATTTTCTTGAATAGTGAAAATTTACATTTTAACAAAAACTGAAATTTTTACCTTTCTATTAGGATGACCCAAGTGTTTATTATACCAAGAGCGCTAAATGCAGTTAATTTTCTTTTGAACGATACCAAGCACTTATATGTTATATTTATAACTTCTTAACAGGAAATCGTCAAAAATTACCCCCTATGAAAATTTTTCTTAGTATGAGTGCTTGTATTCATTTTTAAACTGTCTTCCATGATGCAAGATATGAAAACTTTTTATTATGAAAAATTATTTTTAATATAATAATATAAAAAAAATTTAAAGAAAAATAATTTGAACATCTGCGCATATATAATTATATATGGGGTTACATATTGCAATATAGTTAGTTAATTGTTCTTTATTTCAAATTCCATTTTCTGTATTACAATGTTTTAAAAGTTTAATAAAACAGAACATACGACTATGACTTAACGTCGTCAGTCGGAAAAAGATATTATTTAACAAATTTTAACAAACAGTGTTTAATGTTACATACAAATTAATAATTAAATTCATTTATTAACATCTTCCTGTACTTTATCGCATTTATGATATATCGGGATAAATCTTTAAAATTATCTTTTGTATTTAATATATTTATTATTATTAATTCATTATCAGATAGGGTAGTTTTTTTTAAAATGTTGGTATCTTATTTGTTTTAATATAGGATATTTAACTATAAAATGAAGAATATTTTCAATTTCGTTTAGATTACATAACGAACATAAGCGAGATCTGTTTTTTTGAAACCTTGTTCCATTAAGCTCAATTAAATCACATCTAGCTTTGAATATATAACTAAATGATACCAAAATAGGTTTGTGGGTCCCTGTAATTGAGTTTGGAATAAAAACGGCTTGAATTAGATACCTTTTCAACGTAAAACTCTCTTTCTTTGATTTTTAAGCCGGTTATAATATTGGTTCGTAAAAGTTCCCAACTCTGTCTTGTTGAGCATTCTGAAATTCTAGTTGAACAAACATCTCTACCCAACGAGTCAATGTTTCTATACCAATACGTTCCTTGCTGATTTATAAGTTTTGTTAGCTGGTTTGGCAGTCAATTACTATCATATTCATAAATGGTTTTTTATAATATATCGGTGGTGTAGATCAAGTGTGTAAATATAACTTTTTTCCATGCCAGTTTCTAACATCACTGCATATGTGAGTGTAAATGGTGGTAATTTTAAAATTGTTTTAATAAAGTATCTCTGTAGCTTATCTACGTCTTCGAATATGGAAAATCCCCACATTTGTGCACCATATGATTGTATAGCACGGCATACTGATTTGAATAAATTCCATTTTTTGGCCAAAAAGTCTTTCCACGTTGAGTTAATGCAATTTTTTTGCTGACAAGGTTCTCTTTTCTAAGTGTTTTCTAAAAGACATTTTTGATGACAATGTAACACCCAAATACGTGTATTCATTTGCAATATATAATTATGTCTTATACGCATGGACAATATTAATGATGTTGGACCATATCTAATAATATCTCAAACTAAGTTTTTAATATTAATGTCCTGAATTGCATTATTTATATGGCACCATATATAAGCATATATTATATAAGACACAAAAATATATTTTATAAGACATCATATATTATTATATCTTAAATCACGTAGCTTATATGTTAACATATATGTTAACATATTGTGTTATATATGAGAATGTATTATTGTATATGACAATAGATCTACACATAGAGAAATAAAGTGTCAACCGAATTGAAAAGTGTATATTAATGTTAACAACTTATAAGTTCAGTTAGTACAACGATATTTACATTAGATTTCTTAATATTTTTTGTGTTGTTACTAAAATTCAGTTGAATTAAATGAACTTTGTTGTGAAAACGAATGTTAAATTGTGCTAACCGTCTGAAATTCGAAATAACTGAATTTGAGTCGTAGTAACGGAATTTCAGTTGGCAAATAGCAAAATTTTTCTCTGTGTGTATCATATCTCATAATGTATAGCATATATGCTTAATATCTTATTTTATAATATTTTTTTACTCGGGCTACAAATTGATGCCCTTTTAAGACAAATTCTTTGATTCACAAAAATATTTTGTTTTTTTTGTTCTCAGACTTAGGGAAAAAAAACATGCATTTGCATAAACTTTATGTCCCTGGTAATTATATTAAATACAACATTTTTAAAATTTAATAACTTTTTACTGGGTTACCGTGAAGCAAACACTTTTGCACCAGCTGAGATCGCTTTTTAATCGAGTGTTATAAAAAATACTTTATAGGTTTTTTGAAAAAATTTATTATCACTCAGTTTGCAGGAAAAATTATTTACCTCAGTTTTTTTTTCTTTAGTTTTTTTGCCTTAACATAACTTTAAATCACAGGTCTTCTATACTACCCATAGGTACTCAAACCGCCCTCTTTATTTCTCTTCACCAGCTCTGCCCAACTCACTTACCAAATAAAGATTAAAAAACAGTTTTAAAGAGCAATTTATGTTGTGTTTACAAAAATTAGATTTAAAGAAAAAACTGTGTTTGAAGGTGTTGAAATTGGGTTTGATGCTGTGTTGCCAGAGAATTTCTTTCGAAACATTCTAAGTAAAAATATATACTAAAACTCTGCTTAACTAAAAAATCAAAAAGATTTGTAATATTTATTATGCTAAAAAATATGCCAAATTAAAATTCAAATAGTGTGCTAAAAAACTTCTGAATCGAAAAAATTTTTTTTCCAGTTTTTTAACTTGTAAACGTTTAAAAAATAGCATCAAAAAGTTTTAAAAATATTTGTTTTTTAAATTCTATAAAAACACAATTTCAATTGCGAAAAAAATACTGAAAATTATTTTTTAACAAGCAACACATACTAAAAAGCATTTGGCATATTTATTTAATTGTAATTTGGTTTAGTATTGGTTTTATGTTATAAAAAATAAAACATGTCATAACTTTTACCGAAACTGGCAAGCGCAACTTGTTTATTTTTCAAAAATATGGCAACCTCCCAAGAATAAGCTTTCAACAAAATTATGTGACTCGACTTATTTTAAAGAGAAAGTGTTGGTTACTGAGTTGTGAAGAGCTCGACTTTTTTCGAGAGGCACGTTAGAGGTATTATATCTCTCTTAATAGTTACTATACATAGAAATAATTACAAAATTCTGTTTGTAATATTAAACAAGTGTTAAAGAGCATTTTTTGATGATTTGTAAATACAAACACCCTTTTGTTGATTTTTTTTGTAATTTTGAATTTTTGTTTTCAAAGAATTTTTGTATGAAAAACTACAATTTACAAACACTTCAAAAAAAAATATGTTGGAAATAAATTTGAATTTAAAAATTAGGGTGTTTGAATTTACAAACTCCATTGTTGATGCCTACTTTTTTTTCTGTGGATGCTTTGAATATGGTTTGTATCAATCATAAAAAAACTTTGAGAATCAACCAAGTTTTTAAAAGTTTTGGAAAATTTTAACAAGTTTTTATTGGAATTTCATAAGTTTTTTACATTTACTTTTTGATTTTACACAAAAACTTAGGTAATTTTTGTTAGTGTTATCTATAAATCTCTTGAAAATAAGTCCCACCATAATCTACAAACATATGTTTTGTGTATTATGGGAGGTAGATTTTTATTTTATTTTACCAAGTTCTAACTGAACTTTAAGTGTAAATGTAATTGGTGTTAACGTAGGTCAACGCGTTGTTATATACAAATATGTTGGCTTAAATGAGGTTGTTGTATGCATTTTGTCGTTAGTTGTAAGAAGAAAAATGAATGAAAAAACAAAAGCTTTGAAATCTAGGTTTTAGCATACTTTAGTTTTAAACTATTAATAAATGACCAAGAATTTTGTAAATTTTTTTATAAAAAAATAAAAAAAAACACTAATTTAAGATTATGTCGTAGATTATGATAAATTATATAATTTCAATGTCATATGAAGTTATTTAGTATTCAAATAATTCTGAAAATGCAATAAAACAAGTAAACTTACGATAAATGAAATGCAATTTAAATTTTTAATGAAATTTGAATAACAGACAGAAGTTATTTTTCAAAATATTACACAAAGTAATAACAATTTTGAAGTGAGCATTATAATATGTGGGCGTTGTGGTGTAATGGTTAGCGCGTTGGACTGTTACACAGATGGTCCCGGGTTCGATTCCCGGTGACGACAACATTAATTTAGAAAAATAATATGTATGAGTTGCCTATCACTTATATGTATCGCTTCGCCTACCTTCGGTGTTCCCAAAGCACTTAATTAGAATGCTTTTTCTTCTTTTATCCTATCTCTTTTTCACAAGTAATTATCACGTTTTATGATGCGCTTTATTCACATACAATAGTTGGATACCAAGTGTAGGTTAGAGATTGAAAATTGTTGTTTCAATTGGCAAATATGTGAGTTGTTATTCTAATTAGATTTGTTTTTTTAATTTGCAACTTTTTTGATCGAATTCTTATTAGACATTGAACAGCTGTTGGTTGAATATTGTGTAAATCTGTGTTTTTTTGTGGTAATTATACAATACAGTGTCCCCTCGTTTGATTAGCGCAGCACAAAATTCCCTAAATTTATTTGTTTTATTTGAAATAGCTGACCAGGCAAACGTTGTTTTGCCTTCAACTTTTAATTGTAATTAATTCTTTAAATCAATAAATTTCTTTTACGCAAATAAATAATTAAAAAAATATGTGTATAATCTAGGACTATGAGGAACGCTAAAACAATTTTTGAACAACATTATTAAATAAGCTTGCAAAAAGTCTTGAATGTGATACTTTATTTTAATGCTTATTTGTTTTTTGCTTTTGGTACCACGCCCATTTATCGCATTCCGCCCATTTTCAGTTCGGCTACTAATATTTGCAATTGATGGACTCGTACAAAATTTGAAGGCTATATAGCTAATATAGAACCCTAGATATTTAATATTAATATTAATTTTGTATATGAGCTAAATAATCACTTTGTATGGGAGCTGCCACGCCCACTGGTATGACCCCGCCCAATTTTCCCATGACTATTCATAATATAATCAACGTGCACAAATTTCTAAGACTCTGGCTATTATAGAACTGTAGATATATGATATTAAATATTTACTTTGTATGGGAGCTGACACGCCCACTGGTCCGATCACGCCCATTTTTCCCATGACTATTCACATTAACAAATAAACAACGTGCACAAATTTCTAAGACTATGGCTATTATAGTACTGTAGATATATGATATTAAATATTTACTTTGTATGGGAGCTGCCACTCCCACTGGTCCGATCCCGCCCATTTTTTTCCTGATTATTCAAATCAGTAATATATGGGATACTGCAATGTTTCAAAACTCTTGTTATCACAATAGTCAAGATATATGATGTTATTCAATTTATGTGGGAGGGGCCACGCCCACTTGAAATATATATAGCCGAAAACCTAACTTGGACTATAACCTTTCAAATGAAACCGGTTTGGGCCAAATCGGTTGGATAGTTTTAGAGTCTATAGAGGACAAACATACAAACATTGTATTTTATATATATAGATTAAAAGTACACTCCTAGAAATAAACATGTTAAAATTGCAGAAAAAACTGCTAAAATTGGCAGATTTATTTTTTTGTTAAATCCCTATGGGGAATGGGACCGGTTATGCGTGTGCCACAGGATCGGTACTTTCGCGCCAGAGACCGGTCCTCTGATATACCCTACAATATGTAAACAACTGGCAACTTTACCATTGGCTTGTCATAGGAGGGAACCATTTGTCCTGCTTTAAACCACATAGTGGCATGACACAGGACTAACCAAAGATGGGTATACCACACTACTGTCGCAAAAGGGTCATGTCGTATAAAATAAACGAAAACTAAACAGCTTCCAATGGGTAAAATTCTGGCCAACTGGCTTTTTCTTGTTAATAAACATTCTGGTTAAGTGGTATGTCCTCCCTTTACCAGTCATAGGATTTTACCGAAAAAAAATTCTAATTTTTGTCTTTTTTTCTGCAGCGTCATTTTGAACTAACTTTTAGTAGTTTTAGTAAAAAAAAAAAATTCGATAATTATGTGGTTTCATAGTATTCAATGGCTTCTATTTACTGCACAATATTTATTTGTCAAAATTTTAAAGATCGTCGAAGTGTTAACGGAATTTTTGTGTTGTAAGTAATTTTGAATAACACGGAAATCCTCACCTAAATGTGTTGTTTGGTCTTATGAACTTTGATCTACAGATTACAAATCTGTTCTCAAAATGTTTTCCAGCACATACCATTTTCGCTAAATTCTTCTTCATCCAATGTTTATCTGGATAACGTTTCATACCAGTTTTCATAGTGGAAACTTCATAAAAACAATATTTTTTTAAATCGAATTGTTACAAGGGAAGTTTTTGAAATAACACTCTGAAAACTGTCCACCTTTTTCTTTTAGGGACCACCGTGAATTATATCTTGGAACACAATAACTTTTACGCACTTTATTGATTTCAATATTAAATGAAATCCCATTAAAATAGTTTGGCTTGCTATTCTTTGGTGACAATTTCTTACCTTATCATCTTTCTTAGGTTGAAAAACTCATAATTATGCTTTCTCATGTAAATTTTAAATTAATTTATTAAAAATGCTTTAATAATTCAATTAGTAAAATGCCGCTAGATTAAATTACGCCTAATCAAATAACAATAAATATTGAATGCCCAATTAAGATGAATTTGAATTACAAAAAAACTAAACGGTCATTGGACTTTTTCATAAGAACCAACATGTTATAGATTATGGAACTTAGAAATTTGCATATAAATTTCAAGTTCTTCTCCTTTTAAAATATGTAGTAATTTTTATTTAAATTAATGGTTGTGAATTTAATTTTAGATAAACCAGTTTATACTACTTTTGTTTTATATATTATATATTTCTTAATTATAATTGAAAAAAAAAGAAAAAAATCACCAATCAAATATAATTTAGACAAAAAGATCTAAAAGTTAGAGTTTAAATTCTTTTAAAAATTAACATAAGAACACAATAAAGTGAAGGGTTAAAAAACTGTGTTGTTGATGACCTTTACCTTGAGCATGTAATAAAATTAGAAAGAATTTGAACTGAATAACAGAAAAAAAGTTTTCTCACACATGGTCTAGAAATGGAAAATGAAGAAAAAAAAATATTTATAAATTCTCAAAAATAATTTCCCCGTTTAATGCAATTCTTGCTTACAATAAACAACATTTTCTGGTCCCTCGGAGTTAGTCTACACTCAGGAAAAAGCTCCATAAATATGATGAAGCTGGTTCATAAAAGGGGAAATTGATGACAGGCTTCTTGAAACATTTCATAACTATGATGAAGTTTTTAAGTTTCATAAGTTTTTAATAAATGCTTTATAAATGTTATTATATATTTAATAAATAGAATGAAGCAATTTCAAACAATTTTATGAAATGTACATCATATACGTTTCATAAACGTTTAATATTATATTCAAAAAATTCTATGTAAAATTAAAATCACATCAAATAATATTTAAACCTATAATTGCGCGTCTCCAGGCGGGGTATTTTAAATTTGCCATAAATGCCTCAAATGAGTATAATAATTAGTGTCCGACCGAACAGTTCGGCCAGAAAATGCATTTGGGCTGTATTCGGTATTTTAAAGCATTATGGACAAATTTGGCGGATGGAAAAATGTTTATGGGGCTGATTAGATGCTATTTTGAGTGTCAAATTTGAAGAAAAGTCTGTAGTTAAGCAATGAATTCACTGTTCGGCCTCAGAAAGTTCGGCCAAATTGAAAATAGTTCGGCGGCCGAACTTTTAACTTTATAGCTAAACTTCGGATTTTCTCTTAAATTTTATACACAAAATCGAATTAAATCGGCTTAACAAACATGTTTCTAATACCAAAATTTGTCATCATTGCCTCTAGATATCAAAAAACCGACATAATAAAGTTTTTTGGCCGAACTGTTCGGTCGGACACTAATAATAATAATAGGAATTTAAGCTGTTTCGATAGAAAACTAAATTTACGTAATATTTTGTGTAGTCATTTTTTGTGTCCATGGCAACTTTTGGAAACGAGAAATCGTTAAAGTAAGAATTTCGTAAAATTTCAACAAATAAATATTTTGCAATGAACACATTTTTCAAAAATCTTGAAAACATATTTATGTGGACTAGAAACCGTAGATACTTAGCAGAAAGTAAGACTGAAGCTTAAACTTTTTAAAAAAGCTGTAATTTTGGTCCAAGGATATACAGGATTCAAATAGTATACCTGTCGAACAAGTTGTATAAATTTCATTGCAAAAAAAAAAAACTTTGGCTGGTTTGAAGGTTAATTGTTGTTTCAGAATTTTAAATAATTTCTGATAGCTTTTGAGTCTTAAAAAAATCATATTTTCGAAATTAATAAAAAATATAAAAATTTCAACAAAAAGCAAACATTTCACAAAATTATGAAACTTCTTTATGAAATGATGAAGGTCTAAGAAACATTTGTTATAAATTTTAATGAAACTTTTCGTCATATTTATGAAAACTTCGTAAGTATGATGAATAATTGATGGCAAACAATTTATAAAATAATATCATCAATATGATGATATTTTTTTTTAATTTTCAAATTAATTTTAAATAAGTTTATTTATTTAATTTATTTATTTATATTTTTTTAACATTTAGATTTTTTTTTGTACACATGCGTTTACTTGAAAAAAAAATTAAATGAACGAAATCAATCTCGCTAGCATATTGTGTAAGTCTAATAATGCTTGAGTTTTTTTGTATGTTTTCTTTTTTCTCTACTTCGTCCATACAAGCTGCGACATCTTCATCTAGTGATTTTACTTGTTCTCCATGCTATAAATGTGTTTATCAGCACAATTTTGGTAGCATCGTAAATTAGTTAAACATTAGTTCAAAATTAGTGTTTTGGTAAAAGCGTTTAACTAAAATTTTAGCAAAAAACGCGATGTCAACAAAAAAAAAAAAATAAAATTAGTGGAAGTTAAATATTTTTAATAGACGTTTAACAAAGTTTTTAAAAAGTTTTTTTAGTGCAGCATCACATTGAGTCTTGAATTTTCTTCTTCTCCGGCATTAACCTTTCTGTTAACGTTAATGCCGTATTGTTTTTGGATGGCCCTCTCAGTTTGCTGATTAGCCATATTAATGAAAAAAGAAAAAAAGGGTTTAAGTATTTTTTTTTATCTACTTTTTGTGGAATTGTTACAACGCTTTAGTTGCCACAACACTCTACAGATACCTTACTATATTCTCAAGTCAGTTTTTTTTTATAAAAAAAATTCAGAAAAAAATATAATTAAATTTTGCGAAATTTTTAAAAGTTCGTAAAATTTTACGTTTAAAAATTTTAAAATGCTATTTTGACTCGGAGGTGCTATTTACAAAGAAGCTCAGTTCACGCAATACACTACACAATTGCAAATATAGTAGTCAAAGTTAAATGCAAAAAAAACAGTCATTTTCAAAAAATTGATGCCAATTTCTTATAAGTTTGTGCTGTTCATATCAAGTTCATATTGGTGCGATGACATAAACTTGGTATACCTCAAAATTGCATAAAATTATACCGTTTTTTTAACGCTGTTCTCAAAACTCAATTTCGGTAAACGGCGAAAAATCCGTAAGAAAAAACTGCGAAAGTTAAAAAATCGGAAAATTTTGGTTTCACTTGTAAACCACCATACAACTTTTCACCAAACAGCGATAGGGAAATTACTTTTTTAGTGAATATATCTCCCAAGTCTAGTGACTCCAATTTGTATTGTTTTGGATCTGAGAGTTAAAAACTATGAACAGAAAAATAAACTGAATGAGAAAACTCTTGTAAATTTTAAGTAATTTTTTTTACATTTTCTCAATTCCATTTCTTCAATGTCCATCCGTTATCTTAATTCAAATCTTGAGTAAAATAAGAAGCATCCTAAGAAAGTTTTAACAAGTGTAGAAAATTTATGAAATTACTCATATCCAAATTAAAAAACAAAAATTTTAAAAAATCGTAAGACAAATTTAAAGTTTATGAAAACATATTCCTATTCAATTTTAAATAGGTCAAGTCCATGGGGCTTATGTATACTTTTGTAAAGGTTTGATGTGAGCTGAATCCGATTCTGAACTCAGTAAATCTCTATTAAAACAAAGTTATGGCTACACAGCGCTACACAATTTTAGAGAGGGTAAGACATTATGATCAGAGTTTTCGAGATATTAACATAAAGTTCGAAAAACCCGTGTTTAAGCTATATTCGAGACTTTAAAACAACGCGAGTTAAGCTTTATTCACAAAATATGTTATATCATCTAAAAGCCCTATCTGTTGCCTTCATAATTCGTGTATAGCCTTTATACTACCTTCTACCTTCTCGGAATAATCAGTTAAACTTTTTTAATATAGTATTTTCGCTATAAATACAATGACTGATTTCTCATAGAAACCTGAGTTTTGAATGCTATACGGAGAGCTTTCAGATGACGCATTGTAACACAATGTCGCAAATATTACGAAAAACCGATTTATTATAAACTTGTTGTTAATTTATTTCGAAAACTTGATGAGAAATTCCTGTGATGAAAAAATTCCCAGTACTAATTCAGATTCGGCGCACCTCAAGCATTTCGAAAAGTATGTTGCAGTTCAGACACTTGACCTTTGTAAAATTTTGTAGGCCCGTGCAGTCATACATTTTAAATTTGTCCCACGATTTAAAAAAAAAAAATACCAATTTAATCCTTCGATAATAGAAAGGAACATTGGTTTAAAATGGAACGATATGGAATGAAACGGGGAACGAAATGTGGAACCGGAACATTTAACACATTTGTACTGCGATATCTCGCTTAATTTTTGAGATATGATAAATTTTACAAAATGGCGATATTTTATAATGGCGAGTATCTCCAAAACTAAGCGAAATAGAGCAAAATGGGCAAATGTTTGCTAAATAGGAGTATTGATATACCCTTATAATATAAATAGGCTAGGTCCGAGAGAGATCTCGCCCGAGTGATCAATTCTTATAAAACATTCATGCTTTAATTCTTTTACTTATTTACGTGATAATACAAATAAATGTGATCGGATAATGAAAGTTAGTTCCTAGCTCCATTTCGTTTCCCGATTCATTGTTACACTTTACACTCCATTTTTTTTTGTAAACAAATGCTTTTTTTGATCAATTGTTATTAGTTCTTTAGGTATTAATATGATTTTATTAGCATTACTAGGACAAATTATAATGCTAAAAAAAATTGCATTACAATTAAGAGGTAATGAAATTTTGTTGGCATTGGCATTATTTAACTAATGCTAATGAAATTCCAATGCTAATGAGAAAATCGCAAGTATGATATATAGAGCTTTCAAACCCTTTACTAACATTTTGTAAAGTATTGTTTTTGTCGGTTTAAATTTCTAGACCATGTGTGATCTATTAAACTATAAAAGTCATAATGATTATCATGCGAAAAGTTTTGAGATTCATTTTAAAACAGCTCATTAACATATATATGGGGGCAAAATTACTAAAATATTCACACCAAGAGGTCAATGTTCTTTGTCTTTGAAAAAGTTTTGATTAAATGTTGTCCCAATAATATGTAATTTGATTAAATTTTTTTTTTAACAGGATTCTAAGCATCAATTATATTGGAAAATATTGTCTTTATATTTAAATATACTCTATAATAGCCCGTAAATAATAATTCTTTTATAATTTGACCTTAAAATTCAAGGTCAAATTATATAATTTGCTAAAATTTAAAATCGTTCATATGTATTTATTTTTAAAATTAAATTCTTTAATCAGGGACCGGAAGTTCATGCAAATGCTTGTTTTTTTCCTAAAGTCTGAAAGCTGGGAAAACAAAATATTTTTACGAATCAAAGAATTTGTGTTCAAACGGCATCTATTTGTTAGTTCATATTTTTGCACATTTTGCTTAAAATGCATATTTTTATTTATTTTGCTTTAATGCATATTTTCTATAGCATTTTTTCTTAATTTTTCGTATATATTTATATTTTACCCAGCACTATCCACGTACTCAGCTTTGTAAAAGCTGAACTGGGTTTTTGAGAGTTTCGATTCAAAATTACAAAAATGGGCAAAATTAAGTATTTTTTACGTTTTTAAGAAATTTTAATTTATTTTTAAAAATACGAGGGCGGATCAATAAATCCGTGACTTTTTGATTGAAACACAGTTTTTTTTTGCAAAAAACAAAAAAAAAAATTTTTTTAACATAATCTCCTTTTAGCTCAATACACTTAGTCCAACGTTTCTCTAATTTTTGTATCCCTTCCAAAAAAAAGGATTTTCGAGGTCCATAAAATAGGAATTTCTTAGCCATATGGGGTCGTTATTTTTTTTAAATTCTCGTTACATCGGTCCAATAAGTTGGCATAATATTTTCCGTTTATTGTTTTTTCCCTTTTGAAGGCAATCGAAGTGGTTTATTCCGCGTGCATCCCAAAAAACTGTTGCCATCACCTTATTGGCCACGATTATGTTTATGGCCAGTTGAGAGCAAACGCGGCAACCATCTTGCAGACAGTTATCTTAAACCCAACTGACCTTTTAAAATCGAAACCACACTGCCGTATGAAATGCCTATGGCATCAAAAATCTCACGCACTTTTACTCTTTGATCGGCTAACACCATATTTTCGGGTGTATTGACCTCAACTGGCCGTCCAGAACGTTTAGCGTCATTTGTACTTGTGCGACCACAACGAAAGTCTGTAAACCACTTTTTTACCATTGAAATCGATGGTGCAGAGTCCCCATAGTATTTATCAAGCTTTTCATTGGTTCATAAATTGATTGTTTTGAACAGCTCTTAAACGCAAAGTAAATGACGGAACTTGCTCAAAATTTGACAGTAGTCTATTAACAGGTGGTACTTGATGGAAGCAGTATTGTATTTCATATAACTACGAGGGAAGTTCGAAAAGTCACGGACTTATTGTAAGTTGTGTTGCTTAATATAGTCTCTGCACACAAAGTACGAATTTTAAAAACTCTAGAAACTGTTTCTTATAAATCCCAATTTGCATATAAAGTGTAAGAGGACACTTTACAGAGCTTGTGCAGCTTGGATCCTTTTTATGTTTAAGGAGTATGTTATTCTTTTGTTTTTAGTAAAATTAAGAGAAAAAAACAAGTGCATATTTTTTTAATTTTTAGTGTATATTGTAAGATTTTTAATGCATATTATAAGCTCCTAAAACATACTTTTTAGAACATGAAGTAACTTTCCCTGGTCATAATATATGCGATATTAATATCGGCTGCTTTTTTATTAAGTTTATTATATGAGCATTTCCATTTTATTTCTACGACTTATATTTCGACGGTCTCCAAGTGATAAAATTTGGAGAGTATGTTTGGCAGTGAATGCATATTTCCAAAACAATTTTTTTATTTTGTAACCGGCGGCAACCCTGGAGCTTCGAAATATCGCAAAATTAATGGTAAGGTCAAAAGGCCATACTTTTGTTGTGTGAAAGATATTAAAAAAATTATATTTGCATAGGAATAGCGAAATTTTATAAAAAATAAAAAAAATAGTTTCTGAATAAAAACCTCTTTAAATTTTTTTTTTTATATTTTTTATACACTTAGCTAAGCACGTTGTTCTAAACACCCTGAAAATTTCTGAGCGAAATCTCAACAGCTTTTTGAAATATCTAAAATAATATGTAGTATGTCACCAAAATTTAACTGATTTTGCTAAAAAAATTAAAAAAACTAGACTTTTTTCGTACACATACTACGCATTTTTTCAGATATCTCAAAAAGTTGTTCAGATTCCACTCTGAAATGTTAGGGGTGTTTAGAACATGTGTTTAGGTACTTGTATAACAAAAATTTATAAGCGATTTTTTTCAAAAAATAATTTACAATTTTTTTTTACAAAAAATTTTCAGTGCACTATTTTTATAAAAAATATAAAAAAATGTAGAGTTTTTTTTCAAAAAATAATTTAAAATTTTTTTTATAACCCATTTTTTGAATTTTTTTTATAACCCAACCCGTAATTTTGAAATATTTCAAAGATCCAGGGTTGCCATAGTTTACAAAATAAAAACTCCTTTTGGTAAATATGAGTTCACTGACAAACATACTCAAATTTGTTCGTTGAAATAAAATGAAAATACTCATATCATAAATTTTAATTATACATTTCTTTGTAAAATAATGTCTAGGCGTAGAAATTCACAAATAACACTGTGTAACAAGAACAATCAGTATCAATGGTTCCAATGGAAAATGAAAGTAGACCATTAAATAAACAAAATCGCCAAATTGTTTCTTGTATTTGACCACGTCTATTCCTCCTACTATTTGTTGAAATATATGAACAAAATATATTTTTCGACATTGAGTTCAATGGAACAATAAGTAGTACACACAATTCCAACAAATATATTTAAATTTTATGTTGATTTTCGCTCATATAGAAAAAATTTGTCAAAAGTACCCCAACTTCAAGAGGAAATAAAAATTAAATTCGAACTAACTTTGTAAAAATCCTTTGGCTGTTTTGTTTATCCAATAGTCAACGGCGATTTCCCAACATTTGTTGTACAGTGTAATGCGTCGTTTTCGCGAACTTAAACAATAATTAGCACCTCAACAACGCAAAAAAGTGTTCTAATAAAAAATTCTTGTTTTAAATTTATTAAATTTAAAGCTTAAAAACAAGCGTTCTAAATTTCGCATAGATTATGGCATAAAAATTATGCTTGTTAATAAGCTAATTTGACCATTAATTAGAAGGTCAAATATATATAAAATATCAAAATGTTATTGACATTGACTTTGTTAAGTTCTTATCACTAAAGGACTGCATGAATGTTGCAAAACATTACCAAAACATTTTTTATACAATAACAAAAATTTGTTAGCTCCAATTATAAATATAGCTTTTACGCTGAAATGCCTAACAGCGGCGATATGAATAAAATGTGTTTTTATTGTGTGATATGCTAAATAAACAAAAACTGCGTTCCACGATTTTTAAAATAATTATTTTTACGCAATTCAAAATTTTGAATTGCCTGTTACACAAAAATGAAGTGACTTAGGGATAAAAAATATATAATTTGAAAGCTTTCATTAGCCTCTAAATACTTGTGTATTTTATTTAATCTTTGTTAAATTCTCTTTGCCTTTTTCGATATCTTAAAAAACGCATTTTTGAGTTTTTAATTAATTTCGCACATTTTAGTTTTTCCCACTTTCATGATTGATAAAAGGCGCAATTATAAATATTTATTAAGAAATGTATTTTATTAAAGAGTGCTTGGGGTTTCTTAACACACTCGTGTAGTTTCCATTTTAATTAAGCTCAAAATAAAGCCGCAGAATTTTTTTAATGGTTGTATCTTTAAAGATGCAGAGGGCATTTAAGGGTTAAATTTTAAAAATTGCGAAATAATTTTAGTATACTATGAAAAAAAATAGTTTTTTAAGCAAACTATTTTTTTTGCCACTTTAGTTTGTTATGTCAAAGCTGGAGTCAGATCACTCTGCGTCGGTGCACTGCGGCAGTCTGGTATATCTGGGTCCATTAAATTTTTCAATAAAAACTGTTTCTTCTTCATCCTGTAAAACTAACTCTATAAAATTCTTCAGCAAATATTTATAGAAAAAAAAAATTAATTGCGAACAGGGCTGACAGATGACTTTGTCAAATAATCGTCAGTTTTACAATATTTTTTTTTTGAAAAAATCGTCAAATCGATTTAAAAAAATCGTCATAATAATTGGGATTTCAGTTTTTCCAATTTTATACCTTTTTTTTTAGTCTAAAGAGACGACATCTTTCTTAGTATTGAAAAATACTAAAGTTTAAATAAATTAATTTTTAAGTAATAAAAAAAGGGTTTAAAAATAATTAAATGAAATAAAAAACTCTAATTAATTAACAACGGCCGCAATTTTGGAGCGCTAATAAATTTTAAACGACTCCAAAAAGTCGAAATATGAACCCTAAAAAATAAATTTAAAAAATTATCTCAACAATATTAAAAGCTGTCTAAAAGTGAGTGATAATTCTTTAGACTCATAAAAGACTTAAAAAAATATTCGAATCCTATGGAAGGAACCTTTTGGACAAAGCACGCTCAAATTAAAAACTAATATATGCTTATATTTTCTGACCCAATTTATGAGTAATTGATTCCTTTCTCTGCAATTAATTCCTTTTACATTCTGAACAAACAAAAGTCGTGAAAAGTTTTATAAAAAGATTTTCTTATATGTTTTTAATAAACAAAAATCGTCTTTTTGGGACCACAAATCGTCATTAGGCAAATTTTTAAGCAAAAATTCAAAATGACAATAAATCGTCAAAATGACAATAAATCGTCAATATGACGGTTACAAACACTTTACCCCAGCACTTAATATAATGTTTTGCAAAATCTTTCCTCATCAGTTGACTTTTGCCAAGTGGATTTTTTCCCACAACAAACACAAAAGTTCTGAATTCTATTAGTTCTGAAAAGCGTTCATTAAATTATTATAGGGTGGAAGGGGGACGTTTCGCTACTGGGTCACATATGACACCCCCAACTTTTGCTGTATTTAGAAGAATTATTTTTTTTTTTTTTTTTTTTATTAATTAATAATCATATAATTACAAATTATATACTATTACCCTAACCGAGCACTAGCTACTATGGCTTTTGGCGCGTTTTACCGAAAACAGACCAGTGCCTCTGGTGGGAATCGAACCCACGACCCCCGCACTGATAAGTCAGCACGCTACCAACTAGCCTACCGGGGCGCACAGAAGAATTATTATATTGTTCTTTTCCTCTTTATTGATCGTCTTTTAGTTCTCCAAATTACTTGGTAGTGTTTAGACATGGTTTTGTGTTTTAGAAAAATTAAAATTTAGTTAATTTATTTGCAGAAAGTCTCAATAATTTTTTAAGGCTTCTTTTCAAAATAATTAACAATACGTTACAAAATATAAAAATTTCCATTGACAACATAATTTTAATTTAATATCTGAAAATATATAAAAATAATTGTATATAATATAAATAAAATTACTAAGCGAATGGTCCCTAATATGGTATTTTTTTTCTTGTGGCAACTAATTCAAAAAAGTAAAAATAAAATCAGCAAGCTAATTTTTACCAACAAAATCAGTAGATTTAGCAAAACATTTGCTATCACTTAGTTGATTAAAAACTAAAAAGTCCTTGTAGATTGAAAAAACTCAAAAAATTTGTAGAAAAATTATATTTTAGTTAATTTAGTTGCTGAAAATCTGAAACTTTTTCTTTTAAAAGAAGTACACAATATGTTACAGAATATAAAAATTTTCAAACTCCCACATTGACGACATGAATTAATTTAATATCTGATGAAATATATAGAAATAATTATATATAACATAAACAAAATTATATTTCTACTACTGACATCAATGGTTATCTAAATATACAACCCTTTTTTTGCAATTAGAAAAAGGAAACATAAAAAATTATCATTGTGTGTATTATCATTGTTAGCGTCCTTTTGTATCAACAACAGATACAAAAATCTTCCATGGTTGATTTTTTTGACATGTCTTACAAGTGTTGTGCTTTTTAGTACCATTTTCTGGTATCTACTACTTCTTGCTATGCTGCGACATTTATTTGATTCTGTGTATATCTTTCATTCCGGTTGTCGTCCTCACTATTAATGTGCTTATCAGAACATTTTTTTTTAGCAAACAAAATTAGTTAAACATTAGTAAAATATTATTAAATCTTTAGTTCAAAACAGTTAAGTGCTTAATAAGTATAACAAAAATTTTAGCTGAAAACAAAATTTCAGCAAAAAAATTTGCTGAGAAATAGTATACTTGATTTACAAGACGTTTTACTAACTTTTCTACTAACTTATTTTTTGAGTGCAACCTATTATCGGTAACTCATTACTTTTCGGTGGAAAATAATGATACAGGTACGGAGGTACATTAAAAGGTAATGCATTACTTTATTGCATCCATTACCAATGTTTTCTTGGGAAAATCATTTTTTTTTGTGTATTTTAATATTTTTTTTTAGGTGTAATAAATATTTGACATGTGATGCTTACTCTAATGAGATCTATAAATTACCTTAACCTTTAGAAAAACCAACCAAAAACTTTAATTTTATGATATTTTTAACTCAAAACCGCTATAAATTTTGCGCCGCTAGAGATAAAAAATTGACGTGGATGAATTTAGCATGCTTAAACACCTTCTTAGACATACATACATGTAATAAATAAAAAATATTTTGTAAAGGGCTCGCCATCTAACGTTTTTTTCTCAACTAGTACTTATTTCGTGAATGGTAACACTTAGCTCATGTCTGATTTGACAGATAATTAGTTTTATCCTTCCGCTGAACGAATATGGTCCGTATGTTCGTTATCTTGTGAAAAAAGTGAAAGAAACTGGCATCCTCATCGATAAACCAAAGCGTGAGAAGTCAAAAACAGTGCGTACACCCGAGAATATTGCTGCTGTGGCAGAAAGTGTGCGTGAAGCGCCATCAACATCAATTCACCGTCGTTCTCAACAATTGAATATTTCGGAGATATCATTGAGACGAATTTTGCATAAAGACCTTGGTATGACGCCATACAAAGTCCAATTGGTTCAGGAGTTCAAAAAAAAAAAAGTTATTTGGCGGACCCTTTATTTATTTTTTCTAAAATATATTCAAAATTTTTGAATATCCTCCTTGCTAGTGGGAGAAACTTTAAAAAATAGGTTTAAATATTTTAATATTCTCTAAAAGCAACAATTTTTAAGGAATTTAATTTAAAATAAAAATTTATTTAAAAAACACTAAAAGTTGTTAATAGAATCGAGTATCTAATTTAAAAATGAGTATCTATTGGGTATTGAAAAGTTCCCAAATATACCTGCAAAAATACATACACATTAGAAGCATAAACTCACAAAAAAAGTTAATTCAAATGCCTTTTATTTAGTTAAATTTTTTAAATGATTTTGAGAATTTGTCTCAAATGTGTGTGCGCTAGTGATTATGTTTCAGGTGTGTACATATTTTTTTTACATAAAAACAACAACAATCGATAGATAAAAACATGCTTGTGTTTCAGTCAGAAAAATTTTGCCGGCTAAAATATTGAATTATTAAATATACATCTTATCAATAATAATATTAAATAATATAATTAAAATAATATGGTTAGTATTAAAATAAAAAATATATTTATTTATGTAAATATGATTGAATATTATTTTTCTCTGTCATCCATTTAATATTTTCACACAATTCTTCATGGCTTTGTTAAAAAAAAAACTAGAAGCTAAGACAGACAAGAATGATTCAGAAAAATAGACTTGGTGGTTTATTTGCAAATATGTATCCGTTTTTTTGTACAAAACCAAGCCCGAAACAAGAAAATATTTTGCTGTTTAAAATATAGTTAAACTGATAAAATAATAAGGTTAGTTAAAATAAAAAATATATTTACTTATGTGATTATGAGTAAAAATTGTTTTTCTCTTTTTTCAATCCATTAATATTTTCAAACAATTATACATGGAATTAATAGAGAAAACAAAGCAAAACACAAACACAAACAAGCGAGGATGATATAGAAAAAGTGAAAAATAAAACGATAATAAGTGAATTTATATAGTGTTTTGAATTGTGTAACTTATATGGAGACGAAATATTGAAAATAAACAATTATGATTAATAAATACATGATCTCAAGCTCGTTTAAAATACGAAGAATTAAATAAAAGAAGATCAAAGAAAACTTAACATTTTTTAGAAATTTGTTTTTATTAAATAAATAATTGCCAAAACGATAGTTATTTCAGCAGCATATTTTGAACAAAAATTCTTTAAAATTTTTGTATATTAGCTGGATTTTTTACCTAGTTTTAAACAACTAACATTTAGCAGAAAACATGTGTTGATTTCAACTGATTTATTTGAATATTCTCAATTAATAACGAGGTTTCTACCTCCGTATATTTACAAAAAAAAAAAAAATCAAACAAATTTGCTAGGTTAATACTAGTATTTCGATCTGGCTAAAGATCTCATCAGAACCCGAAGTTTTAGAAAAGCTTTCTGTCAAATTATTGTACTTTAACTAACTTTTTTACCTAAAATTTAGTCCATCTAAATTTAGCAGAACGTAATTCTCCACTTCGTTGAAAATTCAGCTGGCGCAAATTTATGTATTTTTTTCAGTTGCCCCAGCTGAATAAATACAAATTTTAAAAACTAGTTACTTTTTAATAAAAATAAGAAGTCTTATCAATATTTACTGTAATTTTTTTTTCAATTCAATTAATCATTAAAATGTCACTTGTCTAATAACGTAGTTATTTAAATACTTCAAATGTGTTTACGATAAAATATTGCAAAATTTGAACTAACCTTTTACTAAATAAAGTTATATGCAAATTGAAAAAAATGTATAAAATTACACTCACTTATTGGACACATCATGAAAAATCCAATTATTTAGAGCAATATACTAAAGACTGATAACCCTGTAATAAGAAACTACCAAAATTGGTAATCAAATACTACTACAACAACAACAGGTTAAAGAAGCTTAATGTGGTCAACAAAGGCAGACAAGACAACACTAATACGCACCCATGCAAAAATCCCAAAACAACAAAAATTAAGAAGAATAACAGTGTAATATTATGACCAGTGCACTGTGGGCCAGTATATTTATTTTTAGCCAAACGTCTGTTTTACGAAGAGGGAAAATATGTTTTCACAATTAAGAACTACACTCAAAAAAATAAGTTAGTACAAAAGTTAGCAAAACGTCTTGTAAATCAGGTATACTATTTTTTAGAAAATTTTTTGCTAAAATCGTGTTTTCAGCTAAAATTTTTGTTATACTTATTCAGCACTTAACTGTTTTATACTAATGCTTTACTAATAAACTAATGTTTTGCTAATTAATTTTGCTAAAAAAAATTGTGCTGATAAGTACATTAATAGTGTGGACGACAACCAGATTGAAAGATATACGCAGAATGAAGCAGATGTCGCGGCATATCAAGATGTAGTAGAGAAGAGGAAAATGATACTAAAAAGTACAACTCTAATAAGACATATAAAAAAAATCAACCATGGAAGACTTTTGTATCTGTTTTTCATACATAAAACAAAATTGAGGATTAAAACAACTTAAATTTTGCTTTGTCACCGGCTTGTGAAAATAACTGTCTTTTAATTAAATAAAAGACAAAATAAAATATTTAAATTTAATATGAATTTCTAAACTAAATGTTTATAGATTAATAATCTAGTGTGGTCAAATGGCAAACAAACATATACAGACATGTAGACAGAGTAAAGTGAAAGACAACGACACACATCTTAGGTAGATTTGTATGGTTCCTTTTTCTTATTGCAAAAAAAGGTTTGTTTTTTCATTTCGTTTGTTTTTATTTATTTTTTCGTTTCGTTTCCATAATTATCTTCGGCAGTTGCGTCCTTTAAAAGAAAGCATCGTTTAGACAACCATTGCTGTAAGTAGTTGAAAGAAAATTTTTGTTATGTTATATATATTTATTTCTATATATTTTCAGATATTAAATTAATTCATGTCGTCAATGTGGGAAAATGAAAATTTTTATATTTCGTAATTATTGTAAATTATTTTTAAAAGAATCACAAAAATATGTTTTATGATTTTCAGCAAATAAATTAACTAAATTACAATTTTTCTACAAATTTTTTGCGTTTTTTTTTAGTCTACTAAAATTCAGCAAAAAATTTATTAATTTTTAGCAAGACATTTTTATTTCTAATCTACTAAGTGTTAGCAAAACTTTTGCTGAATATACTAATTTTGTTGCTAAAAATCAGTTCGCTGATTTTCAGCAAAAGATTTTGCTGACATTAGCAATTTTTTTGTAAGCACCCTCCTGACTAAAATTTTGCTGACTCAGCAAAATTTTTTGCTGACTTTACAAACTTTTTTTTTGAGTGTAGGTATCTAGAAATATTGAATATGTAGTGAGTAAAATATTGAATCATTGTAATTGACCGTTTTTTGTTGCCGATGGGTCAAAGTCAAAATATCCAAGGTGATGTTAGCGCAAAAATAACGGGATACGGACAGCAAAAACTTAAAAGGAATTGGCGTAAATTTTTTCGAAAATATATGTTTTTTGCGTCTGACATTCGGAATTATATTTGAAATTGTCTAGCGTATTAGGAAACTAGTACTGAGTATCTTAGTAAACTACATGTCCGAGTCAAAAAGGGATAACTATACAAGTTTTTAAACGCAAACATTTTATGAACTTTTTAAAAATTTTGCGAATTTAATTTTTTCTCGCATTTTTTTTTGTATAAAAAACATGGCTTGAGAATTCACTCTAGGTATCTAGAGTGAATCTTTACCACGGACTAAACTAATAAAGTGCAAAAAAATTTAATTTTGTTTCGTTCCTAGCGAGTAAAGATGCAGTTTTCTCCAAATACATTTCGCTTTGTGACAACTATAGCGCTGTATCAATTTATCCAAAACGTACATGAAATATAAGATTGTAAATCGATAATAAATCAACAAATTTTAAGGACTTAAAATTTTATGGACCACACAAAATTTTCTTAACCTCAAAAAGCATAATTATATAAAACTTTTAATTTTTCGAATGTAAAAGTATTTTATATAATTTTCTGCAAATAAGTTACCCTAAACCGAACTAAATATCATTAAATTGGCAAAAAATGCGTGTTTTTCAAAATAGTTGCGGTTTACTTTTAAGTTCAATTATATAACAAAACATTTTTTTGAGTGCATTTTTGTATTTTTTGGTGGTGTAATATACATTTTGAAATGTAATAAATACAATGAGATCTATAAATTAATGCAGCTTTAATTAAATCAATACAAAACCTGAAATTTTAATATTTTGAATTTTCTTGAAACTTAAAACCGCTATAATTTTTGCGCCGTTAAAGATAAATGATTAACGCTAACGGATTTAGTGCCCTTTAACATCGGCTAGCATATACACAAAAGGTTATTGATGTCATCCAATAAAGAAAAAAAAAAATGGATTAAATACTCGTATTTTACCTCAAAGTCTAGAGAAATGCCATTTCAAAAGATCAACAATGCATTTAAAATTCTCAAGTCTGAATTTTCATGACAAAAATTTTGCGACCGTTCACAAACTTTCGAGATTTCACTCCTTAGCTAAAAAATGTCCTCAAGATCCCACTTTTACACCATGTAAGATTTTAATTTCCTTACTTTCGGTTTAAAACTCTAGTACAGATACAAGCGTACACTCATAGTATTAAACCAGTAAAAATTAGTTAAAAATTACCTTAGCAGATTTTTTGCTAAATATTAATAAAATAATAACAACAAAAATAAATCTGTTAGCTTTACAAAATTTTAGTTATATTCGATGTGAGTTTTCGTTAATTAAAAATAGCATTATACTCTGTAAAATTAGCAAAAACTTTTATCAAATATTAGACTCAAAATAGCAAACAAAAACTGTAATATTAACAAAAGTTTTGCTATATTTACCTCAAATTTAGTTGAATGCAAACAACAATTTATTTTGCTAAAATCAACAGAAATTTTTGCTAAAAAATTTTAGATTGCTGATTTTATAAGGACAGGCATTTATTTGCATTAAAAATAAAAACTAAAACAAAACTTTAAAAATTTCACATTTTTTAATGATTTTTTTTGTCTACTAATATTTGGTAATTGTTTTTGCTGAATTTAGCAAATTATTTTGTTAATTTCATTTAACTAAAATTTATTTCTTTTAGCAGGATTAAACCAAAATCCAGCTCTTTATATTTCAGATCGATATTTTATTTTTTAGTATTTTAGAAACTTATTAGTTTTTCATTGATAACAAGTTATGAACCAGTGAAAGGTTTCCGAAATTTTGTATTAAATATGCCATAGTGCTCAAAAAACATCCATTTAATAATAAGAAAATTCTAACAAGGTATCCCCGCAGATGGTTTCAATCCGATTGCGATAAAATTCGGATATATGATAGATGAGAAAATAAGAATGATTATCTTTTGTGCGGCCGAATTTCACGTTTTGTTTTCATGCTTTTTCCATAAAAACAATATAAAAATTTGGTATTCAAGTAAGGGCTATTTGGATAATAAAGAGTTTTAAAACAAAAATGTTTCGAACAACGTTGAAACCCATTATTACCCGCTAAATATGCGAGTTGACCGATATTTTAATTACCAATTTTTTTTATTAGACTTAGAATACTATGTAGGCAAAGACCACTGCAAATGTAGTTAAAAACAAATGAAATTTCACTTAAAGAAATTACGACTTACATTTCAGTAAATTCAACTAACATTGTCATTTGTTTTTTACTGTTCAAAAAATTAACCACAATTGTAGTAAAAATAAACCACATATGTAGTAAAAAATAAACAAATATTTATTTGTTTTATTTTTTGAATAAAAAAAATCTACTGTATAAAATTAATGTAAAATAATAATACAATAATTTAATGTGGTTTGTTTTTTTAAATGAACTACATATATAGTCAAAAATTTAATTTCTTCTACAAATGACTGATTTTTCACTTAAAAATAAAAATTACTGTATTACAACTCAAACCACTATAAATATTTACAGCAGAAGTTCCCTGAGTGTACTTTTGTGTTCTCTTTCCTTTATCCGAGTTTCATCGAAATCTAGAGGAACCATCAAACAGAGTTACATTGAAAGTGTTTTATTAGTAAATTTTATTGAGAGTTTTTATGATACAAATTTTAAAAAATTACAAAGTCTTTACAAAAAAAGATTAAAAAAGCAATAAGGAAAGTTTTGTAACTTTTTTATGTAAAGGGTCCGCCATCTAACGTTTTTTTTTCAACTAGTGCTTATTTCGTGAATGGTAACACTTAGCTCATGCCTGATTTGACAGATAATTAGTTTTATCCTTCCGCTGTACGAATATGGTCCGTATGTTCGTTATCTTGTGAAAAAAGTGAAAGAAACTGGCATCCTCATCGATAAACCAAAGCGTGAAAAGCCAAAAACAGTGCGTACACCCGAGAATATTGCTGCTGTGGCAGAAAGTGTGCGTGAAGCGCCATCAACATTAATTCACCGTCGTTCTCAACAATTGAACATTTCGGAGACATCATTGAGACGAATTTTGCATAAAGACATTGGTATGACGCCATACAAAGTCCAATTGGTTCAGGAGTTCAAAAAAAAAAGTTATTTGGCGGACCCTTTATATACAACTTGTTTTTTTTTTGGGACTTTACGAGTCCCTTTAATTTTCTATTGAGATAGAAAACTTTACTCAAATTTCGAATTTTTTAATAACACAAATTTTTTAAGCGATTTTTACTAAAAAATACCAAATTTGATATAATTCGTGTTTTTAGGCCAGAATATTTTCCATCTTTCGAGTCCCGTCTTTTTATCAAAAACAGTTGGTCGGTCAAAATTCAGGTTTGCTGTCCTACAGTGCAATGGTACGAATGAGCAGTACTACATAGTTGTTAACGATGGCTTCTTAAAACATTGTTTTTATCTTAACAAGAAGAAGAACCAGTCCGTCAAGTCGATTACTCCATACAATAAGCAAGAGCTCTCTCTAACCAAATTGTTACTCCATTTGTTTTGAGGCTGTTTGGCAGTAGAAAAAGCTCTCCACTGTACGTACTATCAAAATCAAAGTGGGAGAGTAAAATTGCAATTCTCTGATTAAGAGTTTAGAAGAAATTAAAAACCTAACCTTACTTCAACTCATATTGTATAGTGGTGGTTGGTTGGTTAGTTTATTATTTCAAGAAAACCTTAAGATGCTGTTTAATGATCCATGTTAACTTGGCTAAAATAAGCTCAAACCACACACACACTCAGATACTCACATATACATAGTTTTTATTATGGTGTCTTAACTGAGGCTTCACAATACGGTTTAGTTCTTCGTTGACGGTCAGTTTAGGCGCACATGCGCAATATCTACAAACGAGAGTTGTGTTGAATATATCAATTAAAAAAAAAATCGAAAAAATCGATAAAAAAAAGCTACCAAACAAAACTTTCGATCTCGTTTAAAGATTTTGATTAAAGCTAAAATATTATTAAATAATCTGGCAGTTGCTTAAATTAAATTTTTAAATATTTTTTTTTTAACAAACGAAACGTTTTCACTGTTCACTTTTGTTTTAACCCAAAGCTCCAAGTTATAAATTATAATAGATTTGAATATTTTATCGAATATAAAAAATTTCATTTCCTTAAATACTATTAATACAACAACAAAAGAAAAAAAAAACACGAATTTTACAAAAAAAAAATATAATTTTGTAATAATATTAACTTTATAAATATTCATTAATATTCAAAATTAGAAAAAAATGTTGAGACGCTGTTATTAAATAAGCGAAAATTCCTTTTAAATAAAAACAAAAAAAAAAAAAAAACTCAAATTTAAAAATATTTGTTACGTCTTTAAGAAAAAAAAAAGTAAAAGTGTTGTGGTGTCTTTTTTTGTAATTTATCAAAACTTTGTTATTAAAATTTCTGCATAAATTTATTAAATTATCGAATTTTTGTTTGTTTACAAAAAAAAAAAAAATACTCAAAATGCAAAAATATTTAATTTTAACTGTGATATTAGCGCTACAAATTATGGGTGCTTATACGGCAACACCAAAACAATTAGCAACTACAGGTAAAATTTGATTGATGCTAATATATTGTTAAATTTATATTATTACTAGGGCAAGAATTTTCATGCAAATGTATGTTTTTTCTCGATGATCTGAAACTGATTTAACTACACTAAATATTTATCCGAATCACCGAATTTAGAATAAAATGGCATCGATTTGTAGTTGCATATTTCGCATATTTTAACATAAGTTCATATTTTTGCATAGCTTGAATTTTTTTTTGTTGCATATTTTGTGCTTTTTAATGCTTATTTGTGCATATTTTCCACTAATTTTAGGTATTTTTTTTTTTATTTTAAAAAAAAATTAAATTGGGATACATTTTTAAGAAAAATCATGTTTACATTTTGAAATCTTACTGAACCGAAGAAAAACGTAAGATTGCGTCCAATTGAAAGGATAAATAGCAAATAAATTTTTTTTCCTATATTTTGGAAGTTTTTAAACTTTGATTTTTGCAAAAATTGTTATTTTAAGTGGATATTTCAAATCGTTTTAATGCATATTTTTAATTTTTAGCTAACTTTTGTAAGCGTTTATTTTCCTTATGTAGATGCATAAAATTCCTTGCCCTAATTATTACTTTTAATCCTTAATAAATTTATTTTAATCTTTTTGATGTTCACAATGTTTTCCCCCCAAAAATTTGTTGGTATTTCACAAATAATATTTAATAATTTGTACGAGGGCGGATCTTCCCTCGTAGTTATATGAAATGCAACACTGCTCCCATCAAGTACCACCTGTTAATAGACTACTGTCAAATTTTGTGCAAGTTCCGTCATTTACTTTGCATTTAACAGCTCTTCAAAACATACAACCTCGTGTATTTTTTTAAAAATGGAAAAAGTGAATTTCGAGTGCTCATTAAACATTATTTTTGGCGAAAAAAAAACAGTCAATCAAACCAAGTAAACGCTTGATGAATACTATGGAGACTCTTCAAAATCGATTTCAATGGTAAAAAGTGGTTTACTGACTTTCGTTCCCACCAGTTCAAATGACGATGAACGTTCTGGACGGTCAATTGAGGTCAATACACCCGAAAATGTCGATATAGTATTGGAAGGTCAAAGAGTAAAAGTGAGTGAGATTGTTGATGTCATAGGCATTTCATATGGCAGTGTGGTTTCGATTTTGAATGATCAGTTGGGTTAAAGAAAGCTGTCTGCAAGATGGGTGCCGCGTGTGCTCTCAATTGACCATAAACGTAATCGTGTGACAACTTCAAAGGATTGTTTGAAGTTGTTTAACCGCAATTCGAATGAGTTTTTGCGGCATTTTGTAACTGTGGATGAAACATGGATCCATTACAACATTACGGAGACCAAGCAGCAGTCTAAACAATGGATTTCTCCGGATGAACCGGCTCGGAAGAAGGCCACGGTAAGTTTGTCGGCCGATAAGGTGATGGCAACAGTTTTTTGGGATGCACGCGGGATTATCCACATCAATTACCTTCAGAAGGGAAACACAATAAACGGCGAATATTATGCCAACTTATTAGACCGATTTAACCAGGATTTAATAAAAAACGACCCCATATGGCCAAGAAAAAAGTTCTTTTTCATCAAGATAATGCACGGGTGCACACGTGTGCAGTCTTAATGCAAAATTCCATGAATTGGGCTACGAATTGGTACTTCATCCGCTATATTTTCCGGATTTAGCCCCCAGTGACTATTTCCTATTTCCAAACCTAAAGAAATGGCTCGGTGGAAAGAGATTTAGCTCCAACGATGAAATTATTGATCAAGCAAATGCCTATTTTATGGACCTCGAATAATTCGATTTTTTGGAAGGGATACAAAAATTGGAGAAACGTTGGACTAAGTGTATTGAGCTAAAAGGAGATTATGTTGAAAAATATTTTTTTTTTTTTTGCAGAAAAAACTGTGTTTCATTCAAAAAGTCACGGACTTATTGATCCGCCCTCGTATGTTTGTGAAATCATGTATTATGTTGAAATCGAAATTTAACATTTTAAAATTTGTATAAAATTGGTGTGTGTGTTTTTTTTTGTATTTAACTACATTTTGCAAAGACTAATTAACTTAAAAGATTAAATTAGCTTTTTGGTTTATTATTTATGACAATTTGCTGCACAATTAAATTATATACATTTTGTTTAGTCAAGACGAGCTTATGATGAAGTTAATTTGCGTTATTAACGATAAGATCTTACACTTAGAATACAATGTAGGTAAAGACAGAAAAAAAAAAAAAGAATGTAGCTAAAAACAAATGAAATTTCAATTGCAGAAAGGATGACTTATATTTCACTAAATTCAACTAACATTGTCATTTGTTTTTTACTGTTAAAAAAATTAACCATAATTGTAGTAAAAATGAACCACATATGTAGTAAAAAATAGACAAATATTTATTGGTTTTATTTTTTTTAAATATAAAAACTATTGTATAAAATTAATGTCAAATCATATGGTTTGTTTTTTTAAATGTACTGCAATTGTAGTCAAAAGTTATATTTTTTCTACAAATAACTGTTTTGTCACTTAAAAACAAATATACTGTATTAAAACTCAAAAAACTACAAATATTTAAGTGAACTGGTTGAGTTTGAACATTTTGGCATCCAAACTTAGGTCCCACGGACATTAACCCGATCTTCAGGTTGGGGATTACGACCAAAACTGTTGCCAACAATATCAAGTTGGCAATCGCTCTTAGCTCCCACACACAGAACAATGCTGACAATCGAATTTACTACGAATCGTATGGTTTCGTTGTGCTAACCGATTTTTTTATTTGGGACAACTAAAAATAAATTGAGATACTAGTTATTTGACTATGGCAACAGAAATTCAATTGTATTCAACGAGTACTACAACCAAACTATTCGATTGGCAATAAAATAAAAAAAAATTGGTATTCGCGAGCTCCGCAACCCTTCAAACGTGCCATTAAAAAAAAAAATTATGGTCTGCCAAAAAATCTCAAAAAAAGGTTTAGTTTAGAGGTTACTGCTGGAAATTGAAGTTTAAAATTTGTACTTGTCCTATTATTTTATTTGAATTAAAAAAATAACAAAAAGTTGGAAAAAATTAAAATTAATTATAATGGCCTGAAAACATATATAATCAACCACTCGATTTCCTCCACCCCAAACTTGGATTATAAGAAAAATAAAAATTCAAATTCAGTGTTGACAACCGAATTTGTTGCCAATCGAATGATTCGGTTATGGTAACCGAATGTTTCAGTTGTGACCACAGAATTTTCGTTGAGGCAACCGAAATTTGGTTTCCGCAGTCAATTTACTCATGCATCAGCAAATTTATGGTTCTCACAACTAAAATATTCGGTAACCACAACTGAATCATTTGATTAGCTACAAATTCGGTTATCAACACTGAATTTTAATTTTTATTTTCTTGGTGTAGAATAGCTAATCCCAGCAGATCTTTTAACGGATTAAGCTACGAGAGTCATTGATACCTCATTTTAAAACTACTTAAATTGTGGTTTTACTAGGGTACACAAATTATTTACTTCTCCACGGCAAAACGCATTGTTTTCAGAAACAGCGGCTCAAAATGTTTCAAAAAATGAAACAGCGGCTTGAATCCCGTAAGATCTCCACATATTAATTTCGCAACGGCATTCTGGAATAAATCATAATTAACATATATTTTTTTGAAAATTAAAAAATTACAGCGTTTTAAACCGCGGATTTTGAAAAACTTGCATTTTACCTTCAAAAAATTATTTTTTTTTTGTTTATTTTATTTAAAGAACGACAACAGTGGCTTTAAAATGAGGTAACAAGAATCAGGTACACTCACAGAAATAAACCTGTAAAAATAGCAGTAAAAGCTACAAAAAAGTAGTTAAAAATGACCTTGCATAAAAAATAGCTAAATTTTGCAGATTTTTTTGCCAAATGTTAATAAAATAAGAACAGCAAAAATAAATCTTTTTGAATGATTTATTTTTTATCTACTAATATTTAGTAAATGTTTTTGCTGATTTTAGCATATTATTTTGTAACTTTCAATAAACTAAAATTTAGCTCAAATATAAATATTTGTAAATTCAACAGATTCATTTGTGCTATTCTAAAACTGCTACTTTTAGCAGTTTTTTCTGCAAGGTCATTTTTAACTAATTTTTAGTAGCTTTGTTTTGCTATTATTATAGTTTTATTTCTATGAGTGTAGCTTTAACCATTAACAAGATATGGACGATTAAGTACGACTACTTTTATTAAATGTTTTTTTCTTATTTTAAAATGCGATATTTCCACAACCGTTAGAGCACCCCAAAACTTGTTCGATGACATATTTATATGACACTTTCCATACCAATTTTGGTTAAAATTGATGGGGGGTAAAGGCAAACTTTTAATATTTTGTGATGGTTTTATATGGAATGAGTCCAATGATCGATACATATCAAATCTAATATATTTTAGAGCGTACATTACATATGTGAAATCTAAATTAAAATCGGAGTAGCGGAATTCTTTAAGTTGGAAAATTTTAATACAAAAAAGTGTTCAACATTGATCAAAAAGTTTCCATATATTTACCGCTGTGAAAATTTCTTTTTTGCATGAATATATTTCTGTGAAATGTCCTTTTATGTGAGATAAGATTTTTGTTAACAAATAAATTTTAATAAGCTAAATATTAGCGAAAAATTCAAAAAAGTCAAAATTTTAGTTTATCTGCAAGGATATCTGTTATCCTTTCTAAAATTAAAAACAATATCATATATGATGAAAGTCCTTGGTAATAAGCTTGCAAAACTATAACAAGTTGGATTTTTCAATGACGTCGTTTTCAGATAATTTTAAAAATATCACAAAAAGAACGATTTTTTTTTGAAATCTTTGAAAAACGCGAATAATTTAAGATCTACGAATTATTTTTCAAAATTTCGATTGCAGATTACTAATTTTTTCAAAATTACATGGGTAAAGTACCTAGTAAAATAGTAAAAGTCCAAATAGCAGGTTGCATAACAACTTATACTGTATCATAATAGGCTCTAATTTCTACATATTCTACAACCGATTTTTTTTTGTATGGAGTTTGCCCTACTGGCGATAGGTTCTTAACCTCCAAACAAGAACAGGTTGCTTTAAAACCGGTTCTAGAGCAAGTTATAAAACTGGTCCTGGAACACGGAAGCCTTACAATTTGATTCCAAGGAACCTGTTCTAGAACTTGTTCCATGCAATCGGTGGGAAAATAAGCTGTTCTGGAATAGATCAGAGGTAACCAGTTTTAAAAAATTAGCATTCGATGTAAGAAATTTGTTCAAATAAGACGTAAAAAAGATGGACTTTTACTTACATCTTTTCAGAAAATTTAAATTATTAAATTAAATGTTTTAACAAAATCAGAAAAATTTCAAATATTGGGATACGACCTATCATTTCTAAAAGGCTTTTGAACTCAGATGACGAATATGGCCTAAGATTTTTAAAATTAGCTAAAGTTAAAGAAATATTTGGAAAACACTTTTTTTTTTATATAATAATGCAACTTTTTTGCAACATTCAAAAAGTAGCAAATATGCTCTTTAATTTAATATAGCACAGGTTTTGAAAGTTGCAATATTATTCTCGATGCATATATTCAAAGTTAAAATTTCTTATTTTTCACGATTTCGTTAATGAAATATTTTAAACGAAAAGAAAGGCTTTAAAGGAAAGGAAAATATACACAGTGTTGGCAAAGTGTCTCCAACGGTCGGTAATGTGTTGGTAGAACGTGTGATTAACAATCTTGACAGTATTTGCCTGCAACCCGATTGATAACACTGGCCAACCGTTGGTTCGAGCGAACTTTCCACCGTAGGCATAACGTTGTTAATTAAAACAAGTGGAAGCATTAAAGTCCGATGTGCCGAATTTGGTATTAAAAAAGATTAAATTCGGCTGTGACGAATTTTTGGATACCCTCCATCTCGGTGTTTTCATAAACCAGGGAAAGTGCAAACATTATTAATATCTATATTCTTTGTAAAAATAACAAAAATAATGTTGTTTTTATAAGTAAAACAAAATATGACTGATTGATTAATGTATTTGGGATGTTACAAAAGAAAAAATGTTTAATTAAAGTTTACTAAAATGAATCTGAAATTCTGCATGCTTATAACAGTGGGTATTCAAAGGTTATTCTGATTACCTAAAGAAGAACGTGTAGTGAAATATATATATATTTGTATAGTTCCTTATGATGTTAAAAAAACTGTTGTAAAATTCGCCTGTTGTTTGTCTCTTTGCCTATATAATAATGAAAGAAAGTTACTAAAATATATTTTTGGATCGTTAGAAGAGATGCAATGAATACAAACGCATAAAAACAGTTTCGAATAATCAGAATTTTAGATAAATTTAAGGGAACAAAAATACACTTGCGGAGACATACATAATGAAATAATTATGAAATGCCAGTTTACATTACAACACATGTATTTATACTATACATCACATAAGTAAAACGGAAAGTGTGATGAAACTAAGTTTGTCAAAAATTATAAAAGAAAATCTTTCGAGTGTTTAGGGTGTTTTCGAGACACAAAAAATTAAAGAAACTGGTATTTCAAATTATTGTTTTTCAGCTCAGTTGCTTGTGCAATTCTCGTTTACGACTCCTAGAATAAGAACCCTAAGAAATTTTCCCAAAATTCGATTGGTTTTTACACATCAATACTTTAATTTAGATTATATTTGTATGTATCAAATAAAAATTAGGGCTTTTAAGGAAAACAAATGCATATAATCAAAAGATTTTAAGATGAAGTATGCACCTTATATGTCTTAAATAAAAAAGTTCTGAAAGTGAATGTCCTTTAAATTGAATGGGGTTTTTAATAAATGTAATTAGAATGTAAGAGTTTCCTTGCAAATTTATTAAAGGTTGAGAATGAAAATAAGTAAAAATAGTGTACGAAAAAAAGTTATGAATTTACATTGTTGGATTCGGGGATTTTGTTCCTGGATATTTTTTTGATCTGATAACGATTAATGTGTCTGGCAACTCCGGTTAATGCAGTCAAATAAATAAAGAATTTTAACTAAACTATTTTGTTCTACCTTTTTTCTAATTGGTGATTTTTTGATTTGTTGGGGTTAACAAAAAAAGGTATATGGCAAGCCTGGTATATGGAAAACAAAAGCATACTTTATAAATTAGCTTAACAATTTTTCGAGGGCTTCTCGCATTTGCACTCATAACCAGTGTTGCCAGGTTTGCAAAGCATAAAAACGTAAAATTTTCTAGAAAAAATCGTCAAAATAGTCATCATATTTTGAAAAATCGTCAAAATAAAATATATTTGTTAGAAGAGGGATAAAGTTTTAATAAAAAATAAAATACAATAATGTTATTCACATTTCAAATGTTAACGTGTTATCGTTGTAATATAACACGATTTTTGACACTTCTCTTTGGTTTAAACTTCGAAAATCATTATATTTTACAACGATATTCATATTTATAAAATGTTGAAACAGTGTGCCCCAGTAGGCTAGTTGGTAGCGTGCTGGCTTATCAGTGCGGGGGTCGTGGGTTCGATTCCCACCAGAGGCACTGATCTGTTTTCGATACAACGCGCCGAAGGCCATAGTAGCTAGTGCTCGGTTAGGGTAATAGTATATATTATATGATTATTAATTAATAAAATAACAAAAATATAATGTTGAAAGATCAAATAAATACAACTTTAAATCAAACAAATTTTACCACTTGAACTGTTAATCACTTATATCTGCATAATTCTGTGAACAACATTTCAGTGGCACAACTTTTTAAATATTAAATTCTTTTACAAAATTTGGAAATTCTTTAACAATAAGTCTGTTCGATTACTTTTCCTGTAAAGTTCAGTAAAAACTACTCAGTAACAAAATTACAAATAGTAAGACAAATTTACAAAAAAGTAAACGAACAGAAAATTTGTAGGAATTATTAAATTAGATAAAATAGCTTGTTTTAAATATTAAAAAAAAAATCAACTGGTCATTATGGAAAAGGAAAAAGTTAATTGAAATTATCGACCAAAAATAATTTAAATGTTTTTTAACTTCTTCCATAGTTAATTATTTAATCATTTTCACTTTCAATCCATAAACAATTAAAATTTAATTTAATTTTTGTTTACTAAAAATACAAGCATATTTTTTTATTTTTTAGTCATATGTTTTTTTCATCTTACAAATTCTTTCTGGCAAAAATGTATCCAGTAAAAACTTGTAAGTTCTTTGGCATCAAACTGTCACTTTACTCTCTCTTTTTACCAGTTTTTACTGCGTATTTGTCTAAACGAACACCTTCCAGTAAAAACTTGTACAAATTTTTGTGTTATCGAACAAACTTAATGTTATATTTTTAATTATTAAATTTTGGCACTTTATTTATATTATTAGGCCTGTTTTTTAAGCACCGGATTTATTTTTGGATGTATTTTGTTTCATTTAAAGTTGTATATATATCATCTTTCAACATGAAATATATTCGGGCTAGAGATCTGTTTGTTTCGCAAAAAAAGTCCATGCCTTGTGTTTTAACATGAAAATTTTTTTATTTTTATTTAAATCTAACTCCAATTAAATTTTATAAAAATTTAAAGAAATGTTCTAAACATATAAACACAGAAACTAAATTAAGCTAAACCCGTAATGAATTTATAAAAAATAAATGCGGTTTGGATTAAGTTTTATTCAATTCTAGGATTTGCATTTTTGCAAAATTGTGTTTCACATCATATTAGCGTATAAAAGCTAGCTATCGATCAAAAAACAATGTTTTTGCTTTCAATTTTTAACGAAATAATATAAATTTAATGATCGAGCCGGCGATTTTATGAGAATGATAAATAAGTAGATCTTGCTGACATATTAAATTATTGTCAAAAAATCGTCATTTTGGAAGCAAAAGTCGTCAAATAGTCATTTAGTTATTTTGGGTATTAAATATCATCAAAATGACGACAAATCGTCAAACCTGGCAACTCTGCATGCGATTGCTACTAATTCATACGTACATACATACTGTATACAAAACAAAACAAAAAAAACAACAATATTTTGTGTTTTTTTTTTGTTTTTAAGTGTTGATCATGACCATGGATGGTAACCGATTCTATGTGGTTATTGGTCGTAGTAACGCTATTTTCTTTTATTTCGGTAACGGTATTTTAGGGGAAACTATACTTCAGTTATTTCGGTAACGGGATTTTAGCGTTAACGGTATTTTATTTATTTCGCTAACGGTATTTTAGCGGTAACGATATTTTAGATATTTCGGTAACTTTATTTTAGGGAAAAAGATTTTTCAATTATTTTGGTAACGGCATTTTAAGGATAACGTTATTTTAGTTATACAGGTAATGTTAATGCACACCACAATTTTTAACCGCATTATGCCCGAGTTTAAATGACTGTCTAGTTTATGATCATACTTTGGGAAAATATATCTATTTACAGAAGTTTTTTTGTTCAGATCTTGTTATATTATTTCGGTAACGGTATTTTAAGGTAACGGTATTTTACGGATAACGGTATTTCAAGAATATCGGTAACGGTATTTAAGCGATAACGATAGTCAGTTGAAAGGTGTTAGAATCGGGGACGGTAATTCAGCGATATTGACAGCCATCCCTGCTTGCGTATATTCTTGTGTATAAGCATTGAATGTACGTATGTATGTATGTATGTATGATGAAAAAAAAAAAAAATTTTTAGAGGTCTTCCCACATTTTCACTCATAACTTTTGAACGCGTTAACCGATTTTGATCATTTTCACTAGAAAACTGCTCATGATATCAACAAATAATTTGACTGAAAATTAGCAGTACCTCTTCTGTATTGGAGGAGTATTTTGTGTTTCCACAGACAGACGGACGGACAGACGGACAGACGGACAGACGGACATGGCTATATCGACTTCTCTATCCATGCTGATCAAGAATATATATAGTTTATGGGGTCCCAGAATTTTTTTAAAAGAATTACAAACATTTGACAAAGTGAATATACCCTCCTGCACTATGGGATGGAGGGTATAAAAAAAAAATGGTGCTTTTAATATAGCTTTAGTCAAATTATTTGGAGAAATATGAAAGCAGCAATACAGTTTGGTCTCAGTCTTATACATCATATTTAAATGTTTCAAATATGTTAAAATATTAATATTGGTAAAAACAATATTGGCAAATAATTTTAGGGGTGGTACTGTCAAAACACATGCTTTAAAAACAAAACAGTGTTTTCCCAGAATAATATTAGTTGTACCTTTGGTAATTTTCAACACGGTGGGTTTTACAAAAATAGCAGTGGTTTGCCAGTACTTTTATTTTGGCACGGTTGGATATTTCGACCTGGGATGTTACGTACTTTCTCTTTCAGTTAAAGAAAAAACAATTGCTAAAACTACAAAAATGTTATATTTTTATGCCTTAAAAATATGGAGTCTGTGACAAATCTTAACTAATAATATTCAGATAAAAACATTTAAATATGTTTAGCACATGTTTTCTAATCAATACCGACCAAGTTCCATTAAATTGCAGTGCGTTAACGATTTGAAATGACGCATGTTCAAAAATCAATTTTTTTTATTTTTATTTTCACTTTAATTACAAGGATATCATACCCAGTCCGTACTCTAAAGCCATATTAAAAGGTATTCTTTGTTTATTCAGGTATATGAACTCATAAGAAGTTTTAAAAATAACTGGATTTATAATAAGAGTTAAATTCGCCAATATTTCGAAAATTAAAATTTGGTGTTCACATTCGTGATCTACATCCTAAAATCCATCACAATTGATAAGTCGCATCTCCGATGCATTTAACAGTGTTATGCATTTAACAGTGTTATAATACCAAAACTATGTATTTTTAATTTTTAAGAAAACCACAAACAACTTAAAAGTCATTAATATTCACACACAGAGAAAAATTTAGCGTAACTATTTGCCAACTGAAATTATTTTACTTCGACTCAAATTCGGTTATTATGAATATCAGTCCGTTGGCACAACTTAACATTAGTTTTCACAATAAAGTTCGGTTAATTCAACTAAATTTTAGTTGCAACACCCAAAATATAATGTAATTTCAATATCGTTGTGCTAACGGAATTTTTAAGTTCCTACCATTGAAATATATTTTTAAATTATTTTCAGAAGAAACTTCTAAAATAAGCATTTTTTTTTTGTATGCTAAATATTAGTAAGATAAGAACAGCAAACATAAAATTAGAATAGAGACGGAGGAGATTAGAAAAAAAAACAAAAATCTAAAAATATAATATTTGTGTTTGTTAGTGTTGTCACTTCTGAGTATAATACACACAAAAAATATTTCTTAAATTGCGCCAAGTAAACATTTTGTTGAATAAAAAAACATAATCAATTACTTTTTTAATTGACTCAATTACTTTTTTAATTGACTCAATTAAAAAGTAATCAATATTTTAAATAATATTGATTACTTTAAATAAACAAAAATATTGATTACTTTTTAATTGAATCAATTAAAAGAGTAATTGATTATTTTTTTTTATTCAACAAAATGTGTACTTGGCGCAATTTTTTTTTTCTGTGTATACAATAACAGAAAAGCTAATACTTGGGTGTGATCGCTAAACGATCATAACTTGGTATTGTTACGTTTGTAAGGTAAGAAGAAGCGCAGATTTGATTCTTACAGCCGCAGGTTGTTGAAAAATTTATCATATAGAGACAATCAGACAATTATAAGACACAAATAATAATACAATTTAAATGGAACATCACTGATGACGCCTGTCCATAAAAAGGCAGAAACTAGTCTTGTCTGATTTAAAAATGAATAGTGTCTATAATTTTTAGAGAAAAACGTTTATTATTCTTCTTAACCTCGATATTTCTAAAATAAAATTGTTAAATTTACAAAAATTTTGTTAATTTTGAGATAAATTTTAATTAATTTAAAATAACTCTGCTAAAATCAGCTAAATCTCTTGCTGAATATTTGCAAACAAAAGAATAGAAAACAACTGTAACATTCTTTGAAAGAAGAATTAAAAATTTAAATTTTTTGACATCATGTCTTACGATTTTTTTTTTTAAATAAAAAAACACATCTTCATATTCAGTTTTTCAAAAACTCACGATTTTTCACGGGTTTAAAAAAAAAAATAAAACTAAAAATTCCCAAAAGTATATAACTTTGAAGAGCAGCTTACTCGAAAGTTGTTATCGGATTTCGCTGATTCGGAAAGCGTTTGTTTTTTTCGATTGTTCTCTTTCACACAAATGTTATATAACAATGCATTTTAATGCAAATGCAAGTTTTAGATGCATTTTAGAAATTGTGCTTACACTTAAAAACATTTTTATAAAATTTAGTTTTGTTTTTTCTGTGACGAGAATGTTATCTAATTTTCTCGATTTTTAAAAAAGAAACCCCTATCCCTTATTTCCATACCCAGGTGAAAATGATCATATATTATCATGTGCGAAGCTACATGAATATTCGAATTCGAAAATTGAGGATATATGGCTCATGTATTACCATATTTTTTTTATTGCATACGTGTGCGAAATGATAACCACATAAATCGATTGCTTTTTGAATCAGAGCAATCCGATAAGAACTTCCGAATATGGAGCTCTTCAAACTTACATTCTTTTATGATTTTTCGAAAATTAAAAAACAACTGAAACACTGTATATTTTTTTACAGTTGTTCGAAGAAATTCTAAATTGGACTTAAATGGTATATGTTTTCTATCCCTTAAGTTTTTATTTTTTTAATATTTTACCACTTCCCGGAATATGATCAAAATAGGGTACTATAAAGTCGACATGCCTGACTTTAATTTCCTTACTTGGTTTATTTTAAATTTCTTGCTAAGTCTAAAATATTGTCTATAAATATGTTTTCTTATTAAATTATTTAATCGTGGTAACATTTAATCAAATCTTAACATTTGACCTTGTAAAAGTCACAGTGGTAAATTTTTATTAATTTATAGTTCTTGGTGTTTAATTGTGGTCATTAAGACCGATTGGCGTAACAATATTTAGTTTCGTTTTTCTTGGGCATTTATAACTTTAAAGTGGTATTTTTAATGTTCTAACTTGAAGATTTATTTTTTTCTATTTTAAGAGTTTTACATAATTACACATTTTCTGAAGGTGATTGTTGCGAATTAAAAATATTTAATTGCTATTTTTTGCTGTTGAAAATATCTATAATAATTTCCTTATAACTAATTTTATTTAAATTTTTTAATTAGAAATTTAAACTGTAATTAGCAAATACATTGCTACTGGTGTAGTAGCCAAAAAGTCTGATTAGTAATATAATAACCTGAAATTAAGAAATTAATTTCTAATACAGTCGGCACAAGAACCAAAGCATACAAAATTAAAAAAAAATTGTTTTCCTTCTCGTTATTATAGAAATTTTATAATATTATCTAAATACACTGTAATGATGTAAGATCCAACACAGTAATTAGGGTTATATAACACAGTAATTAGGGTTATATAAGTCGACTTTTTCGACTTTTTTTCAACTTTTCGGAAATCGACTTTCTGCTGATGAAAAAAATCGAAAATCCGACTTTCTTTTAATGAAAAAGTCGAAAAGTCGAGCTTTGCTTTCGACTTTTTGATTTGTCATATATTGTTGGCTTAAAAGTAAATAAAGTTTTAGTAGATATCACAATAGGAAGACATAAAGCCATTGTTTCCAACAAAATCGTTAAATATGACATAAAACCCAACTGTGAGCGAAAAAAGCGCAAAATGAGGTCAAATCCTGCAACAAGGTCCGATTTGGATATGATGAGCATAGTTAGGATTAGGATGAGCATAGGATTTAATGAGCATAGTTGTAAGGCTTTTTACAAATAAATTGTGTAGTTTCCCATTTCATTACACGATGAGCATCAGTGTTAGAATACCTGTAGTGTAAAAATTCATTCGCAGCTTTAAATTTCTTTAAATATGGGCAGATTTAAATGATTTTAGACTTTTGCCAATATGCTTGCTGAGATTAGTCTTATAGTCCAAAACATATTTGCTCGCTGACATTAAAATTTAAATTTTTGGTAATGACTTTTGGGGGTTTTAGGAAAAACGACAATTTTTTAATAGTGAAATGTGAAAAAATGCCAAAAAGTAATTTTTTCAAACTCTGTCTTAAAAATTGGAAAGGATTTAGGTCTTTGATTTATATTATTTTAACGTTAATAAATATCGAGCTTGTTTTCATTACCCATAAAGCACAAATTCTACATTAAAATGCCAATTAATTGACCCCAAAACAATCAAAAAAATAAGTTTTTTCGCGATTTAGAAATTTTCATATACAAAATCGATTAATCGACTTTTACCTTAAAAAAGTCAAAAAGTTGACTTAAAAAAAAACGACAAATTCAAACATTTCTTACTTACTGGTCGGATTGCAATGCAATTTGGTACAGGCATATGTGACGCGGCGACAATATGACTATCCAAAGTGAGCATTTTTTGTTTCTCATCCGATTTTCAAAAAATTAACATATTTGTAATCTGCTAGTAGATATTAACAAGAAACATGCTTACTTGTATGGTTTATCTCCTATAGTTCCCGAGATATTATCATTTGAATTTCGTCAAATAAATTCTTAATTAAATAAAAAGAAAAATTAATACAATATCTTGTTCCAGTCAAAAACTACATTCGCTTAAAGTAATAATTAAAATAAATAAAATTTTTGCGATTTTTCCCCAAAAAGCACCTACAGAATTTTGCCTCCAGATAAAAATTTTCTTTCAAAACATATAAAGCATGCATACTATTGTGAAAGTTTTTTTTATGCAAAAGCGAGCTGTGTTAATATTTTTTTAACTTTTCCCCCCAGCCGCTTCTAAAGTTGCCACATTTTTAAGGCGAATATAAATTTTAACCGACTATTCCAAAATTTGCACACCTACATTTAGGTAGCAGAGGAGGTTGTGATCTACAACTTTGGCATTGATTTTGTCCCGGTATTCGGTTCCAAATTTGGAACCTGAGTCGGACCAAATTTGGAATTTCACATTTTCAAATGCGATTATCTCGGGAACTATAATAGATAACCCTCACTAGCATGCATGTTTTTTGTTGGTCACTACTAGCAGATTGCATATGTGGTAAGTTTACATCAAAATTTAAACTCGAACGAAATGACCGAATTATTTCCAAAAATATGGTAATATATGCCTCTGTGGTATGGAACACACGATCATATGTCACACATTTTTAGCGCAATCGAATGACGTTTTAAGGTCGCTAAAAATTACAACTTTTTCGACTATTTTGTTTGTAAATTTACAAACAAATTAAAAAAAGCTTACAAAAAATTTTAATGATTTAAAATTACGTCCTTAAGGACTTCTCCATGAATTTCGATTCCTCTAAGATTGTAAAAGAAACCTTTAATACAGTTTTAACGGTTTTCGAGGTATTTGCGTTTTTCGTGATTTGAAAAAAAAAATTTGTTACAAATTTTTATTTTAATGCACGAAGAAATAGTATGTTCAATATAATAATTTAATCCTTAATTAATAAAAATGGCATACACATTGCAGGAAGGGTGACGTTATCCTGGGGATTTTTCATAAAATATGAGTTATTTTACCTTTTTTCTAATAACTTTTTAAATTATTAACAAATTTTTTAATTTAAATACACGCAGAAAAAAACTGAGGGAATATTATCACGGTCTTTATTAATTATATAACTACATACGATTCAAGTAAGTTTTACAAAGTTCTAGTAAAATATTAACAAGGTTTTGTAAAATATATCCTAGTAAAATTTTTTTTCAAAAATTCATATGTTTTACAAGAAATTTGTAAAACTAACTTGAAACTTTTGTAGTTGTATAATTATTAAAGGTGTTATGATACTTGCTAATTTTTGTATTTTTTCTATATTGGAGAACAGTGCAAATATATTTGCATAGGAAAACTGACTAAGTGTAAAGAGTATGATTATACCATAAAAAATCTTGATATGTCAAACAAATATACGTGTGTTATCGATAAATAATCTTAGACTGTCAAAAAAAATATAAAAATTTTTAGCTTAAAATTGACATTTACAGATTAAATGTTAGCACTGCTGCCAAATTTTTTAGTTTTTGATCGAAAGTAGCGGGTTTTAACTTTTTTTTTTTGTTGCGATTTTTAGCTTTTTTTGACGGTTTTTGTGGGAACAAAACGTGGGCAATATTGTTTGTTTTGTTTACATTTTATTTTGAAATAACAAAAAAGTATTTCTTGTTCTTTCTCGCATTTGTTGTTTCTTTCAGTCAATCCTAAAAAAATCCAATACAAAAAATAGCAAGTATCATAACACCTTAAGCACTTCGATATTTTATTTTAAAATTTTACCACATAAATGTAGTTATCGCCAAAATATTTAATGGATTTGATCTGGCGTATTTTATGGTATTAAATTTAATATTCATACTTTTTAAAAATTTGGAATTTTTATTAACCTATAGTACATTTTATCGCTATTTAGAGACCTTAAGATGAGTGATGTTCAGCGATTGATTATTATTTACACTTTTAATGTGTAGTCTCATTGATTGAGTCTAGAAGAGGCGAAATATTGCTACTTCTAAAAATTTTGGTTTTAAAATATAAACAACAGGATTTCAGTATCACTGGCATATGGTAGACATTAATTTTTAAAAGTTTTATAAAAGTCATACCTATTTTAACCATGCTGAATTATCAAAAACTATTGGATTGAGAAGGAAAAAGTTTTGATCTCGATTTTTTCTCTCGCGAGTTTAGTACATATATCCTGTAGTTATGGAGAAAGGAAGTGCCGCAAACTACAAATTACTCGTTGTTTTAGCGACATTTAACTAAATTTTTATAATTTGAATAAATTTTTTATTTGTATGCTTTAATGATTTCGTTCTACAAAGAAGTAAATCCACGAATAACAATTATACCACTCATCACATAAAATGTTTTTATGGGGCTTTTCGTTCTTGTGTCAATACAGTGTAAACATAAATTATTGGCAAATGTATATGATCTACTTTAAAATTTTTTCGAGCCAATTGCCTAGTTAGGTTGTAACCACCAATATGTTTGTTAGTTACTACCGAAAATCGACCAATGAACAGAATTTCGACTGATATGGTATATTTCATTTAACTCTAAAAAAAAAATTTAATTGCTACAACCAAATAATTTGGTTGGCGCAACCAAACCATTCGGTTGATAAAAAAATTCGGTTTTCACAATAAATCAGTTTTCTCTGTGTAGGTTTTATGAAATGAGAGCTACGATGAACAGGGTTAGATTGGCTATATTTAAAAGCTATGACATTCAAAGTTTCATGTTACAAAGCCTTTGCCAAACGAATAAATGGCCATTTAAAAGTCGAAAAATTACTTGAAATTTATACGAGTTATGTAGTTTTTTTTTGCTCATAATTTTTAACTTTAAGATCCAAAAAAAATACAAATGGGATTCACTAGATACATTCACTAAAAAAAGAATTTCCATATCCATAGGGATTTTGCGCCTTTTAATGGAATTGAGTTTGTTTTTTAAATACTGTTCATTTAAAAAACAATTTCATTTTATGCCGTTTGTGGTAAATCAAGTTGATGTCAGCGCCCCAATACAACCGGGATATGAACATCACAAACTCATAAGGAATTGGCTGGTTTTTGCGACTGACATTCACAATTATATTTGAAATTGACTAGCGTATTGCGTGAACTGAGTTTCTATGTAAACAGTACCTGTGAGTTAAAAAGAGAGTATATCAATTTTAAAACCAAAATTTTATGAACTTTTTAAACATTTTGGGAAATATAATTATTATTTTTTGTTTTTTTTTTTTTTATAAAAAACATGGCTTGAGCACATTGGTTAGGTATCTATAGTGCTTTTTAATGACGGACTAATTGATAAAGTGCAGAAAATTGAATTTTGATCATTCCCAGAGGGTACAGCGGTAGTTTTTTCCAAGCATATTTCGCTTTGTGACAACTAAAGCGCTTTATCAATTCCGCCAAAACGTACATCAAATAAAAGATTTGTATGTGCTTCACATTACAATCAAAAATGCAGCAACAAATTTCAAGGGCTTTTTAATTTTATGGAGAAAACAAAATTTTATTTACCTCAAAAAGCTTTTTTTATAAAATATAGAATTTTGCGAATTAAAAAGTATTTAATATGATTTTCTTTAAATACGTAACTCTAAACCCAATAAAATATTATAAAACCGACTAAAAATGCGTGTTTTCAAAAATATTGGCGGTTTTCCTTTTAAGTTCTAATCAGGGACCAAAAATAACAGTTATTTTTGAATTTTTAAACAAAAAGAGCATATAGAGGCAAATGTCGGAGAACTGATTCAAGTATACCATATTGATCCATGTGGAGAAGTCTTTCATAAAATTAATTTTGAATTTATATTTTTTCGAGCAAATATTAAAGATATTTTGTGACTTTTATTTTTTTGAGATTTTGCATGCTTAAACATCGGCCAACATGTACACTAGGGCACTCCAGGCTTGTATGGAGGAATATAACTTGTGAGTTTTTGAAAAGGCTACCCTGGAAATATTTATTTGGGTATAAAAATAAGTCAACCAAAAAGTCAGGATAATCGGATATCGGGAAGACGTGCCGCATTGCAAAATATGATTTTTTGTATGTTTTCCCAAAATATTGATATTTTCAAACAAATTTCAATTAAATACATTAAAGAATCGTGATTCGCAGTGAATTGTCTTTGTACTAAAGCAATAGAAACTTGAATCGGTTAATAAACAGCCGAGTTATTACAATTTTCCCCGGCAACTGATGTATTGCAGACAATTTAATCAAGAAATTAAAACCCAAATTTTGAAAATTTATTAAAATGATCGTCTACAAAAACATTTCTGTATTATATAATTATTAGGAAACTCAAGTAAAAAGTATGTTTCACCCTGTGTTTTGCTAACTCGTTCTAAACTATTGCTAAAAGGGTCAAACTTTTTAAACACCTGTTCTAGATCTCCAATTTTAAAGTTTAAAATTTTTTTTTAAAGAAGGTTTAGAAAATCAATGATTGGACTTTAGGCATATATTAAGGATGAAAACCTAAGAAAATTGTATTAATTTATTTTGTACTTTTGCTACGTCAGCGGTTTTATTTCATAGGATTTCGAGAGAACAGAAACATGTTTAGCTTTTAGGCAATCTTTTTATTTGTTCTTCTAAATACTATAAGTTTTTGGACGTAATTTGATAAGACGAGATCATATACTTGAATTCTCTAAATCAGGGTATAAATGGAGATACATAAAATTACCCCTGCTTAAGGTCAAAGGTCAAATTAAAAAAGTTCCAATATACCCCAGACATTTCTGGGGCTATATTGGAAACTACTCTTAATTGATTTGCAAGGTCTGAAAATAATATTCTTCATTTAATTCCGGTGTGGGCCCATGATAAAAAAAAACTATTTAATTACAGGGTCATAACTAAATACCCCAACAGCACTTACGTGTTAATGTTCTGGATTTAAATCAAGAATACCTATTATTTTTAGACCTTAAGAAATAATATCAAGTAAAGAAATTTATGACTATGTTAAAAAAAATTAAAAATCTGCTAAAATTTGACTTTTCACCTTAAGCAGGATCAACTTAATGTATCTCCATTCATTCACCATATTTTCCCAGCTAAAGAGGATTGAATTATATGATCTTGTTTTGATAAATTACGGACAAAAACTTATGGCCTATAAGCCAATAAATGAATGAAATAAAATCGCTGCCATAGCCAAAGTAAAAAATTAATCCCTAAAATGTTTACATATTTTAGTTCTTAATATGTTCGTCATAAAACCCTGAAGTCCAATCTTTGATTTTCTGAAATTTCTATAAAAATAATCTGAAAACTTTAAAATTGGATATTTGAAAACAGTGTTTAAAAGTTTTTTACATTTTTAGCAATAGTTTAAAACGAGTTAGCAAAACACAACATGAAAAATACTTTTGATCTGAGTTTCTAGGAAATTATAGAATACAAAAGTTCTGTTGTACACACAGAGAAATAAAGTGACAACCGAATTGAAAACTGTATATTAATGGTAGCAACTTAAAAATTCAGTTAGTACAACGATATTTATATTAGATTTCTAAGTCTTATGGGTCTAACAACTAAAATTCTGTTGTGAATACTAACGTTCAGTTTTACCAACCAACTGAAATTCGTAATAACCGAATTTGAGTCGAAGTAACCGAATTTCAGTTGGCAAATAGCAAAATTTTTCTCTCTGTTTACTAGCTAATTTTAATAAATTTCGAATTTTGTGTTTGAATTTCGTGATTAATTGGTGTGTAACACATCAGTTGCCGGGAGAAATTGTAATAACCCGGCTGTTTTTAACTGATTTAAGTTTTTATTGCTATATTATAAAGAATCAGAATCAGAATCACGATTCTTTAATGCTTTTTATAAAAACTCGATTTAATATATCAAAATTTTTGAGAAAATGTACAAAAAGTCATATTGTCCATTTGTAATCCGGTACGTGTTATCCGATATCCGATTATCCTAATTTTTTGGGAGACGTAGTTGTACACATAAATAAATATTTCTAGGGGTAGCCGGTCAATAACTAAAACAATAACTTTTTTTGGCAAACCTAATGTACACAAAAGGTTATTCATATCGTACAAATAAAATTTTAAAAATATTTTATCTCAATGTCGAAAATTTATCAGTTTCGGGCGGATCAATAAGTCCGTGACTTTTTGAATGAAACACAGTTTTTTTTTGCAAAAAAAAGAATATTTTTCAACACAATCTCCTTTTAGCTCAATACACTTAGTTCAACGTTTCCCCAATTTTTGTATTCCTTCCAAAAAAATAGGATTTTTCGAGGTCCATAAAATAGGCATTTGTTTGATCAATAATTTCATCGTTGGATCTAAATCTCTTTCCACCGAGCCATTTCTTTAGGTTTGGAAAAAGGAAATATTCACTGGGGGCTAAATCCGAAGAATATGGCGGATGAGGTACCAATTCGTAGCCCAATTCATGGAAGTTTGCCATTGAGACTGTACACTTTTGCACCTGTGCATTATCTTGATGAAAAAGAACTTTTTTCTTGGCCATGTAGGGTCGCTTTTTTTTAAATACTCGTTAAATCGGTCCAATAAGTTGGCATAATATTCGTCGTTAAGTGTTTTTCCCTTTTGTAGGTAATCGATGTGCATTATCCCGCGTGCATCCCAAAAAACTGTTGCTATCACCTTATTGACCGACAAACTTACCTTGGCCTTCTTAGGAGCCGGTTCACCCTGAGAAAACCATTGCTTAGACTGCTGCTTGGTCTCCAAACAAATCCTTTGAAATTGTCACACGATTACGTTTATGGTCAATTGAAAGCAAACGCGGCACCCATCTTGCAGACAGCTTTCTTAAACCCAACTGATCATTTAAAATCGAAACCACATTGCCATATGAAATGCCTATGTCATCAACAATCTCACGCACTTTTACTCTTCGATCGGCCAACACCATCTCGTGGATTTTTTCGAAATTTTCGGGTGTATTGGAATCAATTGGCTGTCCAGAACTTTCAGCGTCATTTGTACTTGTGCGACCACAACGAAAGTCAGTAAACCACATTTTTACCATTGAAATCGATGGTGCAGAGTCCCCATAGTATTTACCAAGCTTTTCCTTGGTTTGATTGACGGTTTTTTTTTAGCAAAAAATAATGTTTAATGAGCAATCGAAATTCACTTTTTCCATTTTTAAAAAAATTTACGAGGTTGTAAAGGGTCCGCCATCTAACGTTTCAACTAGTTCTTATTTCGTGAATGGTAACATTTAGCTCATGTCTGATTTGACAGATAATTAGTTTTATCCTTCCGCTGAACGAATATGGTCCGTATGTTTGTTATCTTGTGAAAAAAGTGAAAGAAACTGGCATCCTCATCGATAAACCAAAGCGCGAAAAGCCAAAAACAGTGCGTACCCGAGAATATTGCTGTTGTGGCAGAAAGTGTGCGTGAAGCGCCATCAACATCAATTCACCGTCGTTCTCAACAATTGAACATTTCGGAGACATCATTGAGACGAATTTTGCATAAAGACCTTGGTATGACGCCATACAATGTCCAATTGGTTCAGGAGTTCAAAAAAAAAGTTATTTGGCGGACCCTTTATATTTTGAACAGCTGTTAACGCAAAGTAAATGACGGAACTTGCTCAAAATTTGACTGTAGGCTGTTTACAGGTGGTACTTAGTGGGAGCAGTGTTGCATTTCATATCACTACGATAGAAGTTTGAAAAGTTACGGACTTATTGATCTGTCCTCGTACTATGAATTGGGATTACACTTTGTATGCTTTGATTTTTTCTCATACTGTATGACAGTGAAATTATTTTGCCATCTACAGTTTATAATGATTAATTTGTTTTTTTTTTTTGAAATTGTGAAGGGTATTACATGATACATTTTAATGAACATTTTTTTATTTTTGGAAAATTATGCAATTTTTTTTTTTTTTTTTTTATTTTCCCACTCTAAGCTTAATACCTCTTTATTTGTACAAGTTTTAAGGTGCGATTTATATTTAATTATTTTTTTTTTTATTACTGCTAATTAAATTATGAAAGTTTTTTATTTTAATTATAAACTTTCGAATATTTTGTTTTATATTTTTTTTATTTTTTTTTTATAAAAATATCCAGTTTTTTCACATCATTATTTACAAAAAAAAATGTGTCAGAAGTTAACAAACAAAAAAGTTATATTTATAAAAAAAGATTTTTAAGTTATATTCTCATTCGAACTTGAATTAATTCTAATTTTGTTTTAAATGTCAAACTATCAAATATCGAATTTACAGATTTGGCAATTTCGCATATCAATTCAAATTAAAATTTGTTTTAAATAATAACATAGAACATTGTATTCAGCATAAATATTTTAATGATGATTTCATAATATTTTTTTCTTTACATTTATTTCCTCTAATTTTATTTGTTTTAAGTTATAAATTTTATACAAAAATTGTGTTAAATATAAAATGTTTATTTATTTATTTAATTCCAGTTTTTATGGACACGTGAGTTTAAATAAGTTAGCACAGTTTCGCAAAGAATACAACACGTTTTTAGTTTTTTTTTTTTAGTTTAAAAGATGATTTTTACGTGTGTGTGTAGTAAAATTATTGCTCACTTCCGTCATTTTAGTTTAAAAGAGTTATAAAATTTTAAAGAATTTTATTAAATAGTTATAAAATACAGTAAAACCGCGCAATAACGGCCAACAAGGGTGCTACATTATTTTTTGCGTAATATTTAACTACAATAACGTCTAAAAGATAATAAATATAATGAAAGCGAAGAAAACGAATTATAAATGTTTTACTTTTAAATTAAAAAAAAAATTAAAACCAAAAGTTTATTTTTCGATCTTTTATTATAAATTATGATGTGAGCAAGATTATTCAAGTTCAAAATCATTTCGCTCATTTACCTCAGGAACGTCACAACTCAAAAAACATGATTTTTGAGTTAATGACACAGAATTATTCGTTATATCACGTATCATATTGTGTAAAAAGTCGTATTGATATTATGTATACTCACCTCTTGAGAGAAATTATGTCGTTATTTTTTTCTTCAAGGTGCGAGTAAATTGGATACTTTAAACTCGTGTTCTAAAAAATAAAATTTTTTGAGTTATGACGTTATTGAACTAAATGAACGATTTGTATTTTGTTAAACAAAAAACCGTGAAATGTTTATTTATTAATTAAAAAAGTGTTTTGGCCGCTAACTTAAAGCAGACTTTATATACTGACAGGTCCTTACATGTTTCATTTCGCGTCACCATATTATAATTAGGGCAACCAAAAATAATACAGAGTTTGTTTTTTATTTGAAAATATATAAGGAATATAACCCCCCAGTCATAAACTGAAAGTGATACAAAAAATAAAGCACTGGCATACCACTTGCTAACCGAGGAATTGTAAATAAACCACTGGCACTTGTTTAAGACGCTTTACTAGCGTTTCCAAAAAGAGTTTTTAAATTATTCGTTTTACAATAATTTCAGTGGTCTATAGAACAAATTATTGGCAAATAATTGGCTGAGACCACTATGCCAACGTTGGGAAAAAGTAGTTTCCCTATGCTATCCAGTCAGAAATTACCAACGGCTTAAAAGTCTAACCACTGGTAAAGCATTTATTTTATGAAAATGATGCTTTGTTTAAGAATTTTTTTTTTCGAGTCCGGTTTTGAGGTTTAACTATTTATTTAATTGGATTTTTAAACAAAAGTTCGAAAAAACATAAACACTATTGTATTTTTGTGATTTTTTTATACTTTTTAATATTTTTTCATATAAAATTTATTTATTTTTTTTTGTTTCCGGAAAAGCTCTTTAACCCTTTCCCTGTCCTGTGCATCACATATGATGCACAGCACGTTAATTTAGGTTAATCCGGTGTGGACAGGGAAAGGGTTAAGGAGCAATTTTTTTTTTTTTTTATTTTCCCAATGTTGCGCAGTGGTGTGTTTTCAAAACAAAGTGGTAATAAGTCTAGAACTTCTATACTACTGTCCCAATCCACATACACAAATTGGAGGAGTTATAGGGGAGGACCTATGCTTTTAGAGAGAGACCCTGTGCTTACAATGCCACCAAAGTTGACCACCTCGCCTATAGAAAATCTTTAAGTGCTTGTTATTTTGGCAAATGTGAACCGATTTGAAAAAAAGAAATTTAATAAGATAATCTCCTATACAAGATAAACAAAAAACATGCTTATGGTGGTAAGATATCTCTAATAACTGAAAAGATATTTTATGTTAAATATTAAAATGTTCATTTTTTTTTGCCTTGACTTTTTTTATTTTTGGCTAATATATTTTTTGTTACAAAACAAAATAAAGAAACTAAAATTTGTAAGATTACTAAAGCATTCAGAAACAAACTTCGGAAAAGATTTGTAAATTATCTTGAACAGTTTAGCGGTGAAAATTGCTGAAAGTCAATATTTAAAAAAAAAATAAACAAACATTTTCATTTTTTCAACATTAAAAAACAAATGACAATGTTAGTTGAATTTATAGAAATGTAAGTCGTCCTTTCTTTAAGTGAAATTTCATTTGTTTTTAACTACATTTGCAGTGGTCTTTACCTACATAGTTATTCTAAGTGTACGTATGTAAAATTCTTTGGGAGTGCGAAGGTTAAAGCTGTTGTAGGGATTACCATATGTAATAGCAACAAGATGCTGAGTTTATTTAATATTGATAACCGTTTTAAATCCGGCCAACAAAAACATTTTTTTTTTTTGTGATCAATGTTGAAAGTTTGTCTAAAACTAAATGCTCCCTTTAACGAACATTATGAACAAATTATTTAAAAAAAGTTTTTTATATCTAATATTTTCTGCAGAAATAAAATTAGCGGATAAAAACATTTTGAATTAATAAATAAACACTTTACGGTTTTTTACAATGTTTAACAAAAAAACCAATGTCTTGAACATGAATAATCTTGCTCACATCATAATGCAATAAAATATTTTAATGAAAATTATACATAAAATTCTTACCGATTGCCAATATCCAATTTGCGAAATTCCGCAAAAAAAACCGAATGGCTCACATTAGCTACCACTTCCTAAAAATGTGCATTAAACTTTTTTTAACACAAATGCCAAACATTGTTTAAAATAAAATTATGTTAAGTTTTATTGTCACAATGATTTATATTTTAATGATATCATATATATTTAATGATATTTTAATTATATCAGCATTAAAAAAATATGTTAAAACCGGAAATCTTTCATTTTTTCATGTTTAGTGCTAAATTTGTATACTTCTCAAGCTAAAATTATTTCTAAAGGTTTGTTGCGATTTTTGTGACTAATTTTGCGTTTTTTTGTTTGTACAAACATAAATTAAAAACAATTTAGCTGTATTTTTGCATTAAATTTGGTTTTACCAAATTTTTTCTTTTTACCCTTCACAATGAACTCTTACAAATGAAACAACAACAAAAATATTTAAAAAAAATTATATGTATATGAGGTGAAAACAAAATTTTGAGGTGAAAAACATTTTTGGATGTAAAAATGAAATTTCGTGGTAACAAACACTTTTGAGGTGAGAAATTATTTTCGTGGTGAAAAAAATATTTTGTGGTGAAGCTAAATTTGTGGTAAATTAAAATTTAAAGTTTGTTATAATTTTTATTAAAAATTATGTTTTTTTTCGACCTTTAATTGTGCAATGAAAATGAAAATTATTTAAGTTCGAGGCCATACTCTATATTTCTTCATTAGGATATTGTCCTAACAAATAATCTATAGAGTTTTTTGTTTTCAAATTTATTATTTGACCCTTTAAGGAATGTGTTGATAGATATATTTCATTGCACAATTAAAGGTCGAAAAAAACATAATTTTTATTTTTAATAAAAATTATAACAAACTTGTATAAAAGGCAAAGTACCGCCTAGTTTACTTCCCCTGCTTTGTTTACAAACTAAACAAAATATAAAAAGGAGAGAAAAACAAAAACGTGTATTGAATATCCACCAGAGGTGGACCTTGCATATCAAACAAGTTTTCAATTTATTTTTTGATCAATGGTTATAATCTTTAACTTCAAACTCATATATTAGTTCTCATGTAGTGAGTAAACTAGTTCATATGAATGTTTGATGTTTGGCATGGGATTGTTACCGCTTTCAAAACGTGTTCTGATGATGGGAACCTAGAAAATTCCCGAAATAGATCCATCAACACATTCCTGAAAGGGTCAAATAATAAATTTGAAAACAAAAAACTCTATAGATTATTTGTTAGGACAATATCCTAATGAAGAAATATAGAGTATGGCCTAGAACTTGAATAATTTTCATTTTCATTAAAATTTAAAATATTATTCACATCTTAGCGTCTGGTGGGAAAATATGACGTTATATTTTATACACCAGACGCTATTATGAAATTGTACTAATATACAACAATTTGTATGGAAAATTTAACATTTTCACTCATAACTAGTGTTAATGAAATTTTTCAGTAAACTAATGAAATCTTCTTCATAAAGCAAATTAAAAATTTTTAAATTTATTTAATAAAATTCAATGAAAATTCTTTTTAATTTTCAACAAACTAAGTTTAAATGAATCTTCTACATTTACTATCTTTAGCTTTAATAAATAAAATAGTATTTTTATGAAACTTTATGCAACACTGTATTAATTTAACGAAAGGTTTTAATGAACTAGTTCTAGCGTAACTTTATTGATTTAATGATCAAATTCATAAATATTATGTAGATAATTCGAACAGTGTAGGAGACGCACCAAAACGTCTGAGACAATATCAAGTTAAGCCCATACTACACTCAGGCAACAAACTTTATCATATACTTTATTTATACTTTATAAATATGATGAAGAAGTTGCATAACTTTTTATGAAATTATTCATAAATGTTATTAAATATTTCATAAATGCTATTAAAAATTTCATAAATATTATGAAACGTTTCATAAAGGTTTCATATTATATTAAAATAAATCGATTTTAAATTAAGAATACCTCAAATAATATTTAATTGGTGTTTAAGAATTTCAAATTATTTCTGTTAGTTTTTGAGTTTTGAAAAGTCTAAAGTATGAAACATAATTGGATTAAGGGACTTAAGTCAGGTATTGGCATCAAACGAAAATTAAAATTTTTTTAAATTTAAATACTTGTATTTCCAAATTTTCGTTTCATACCAACACCTGCCTTAAGTCACTGAAGCCAATTATGTTTCAGCCTTTAATTGCAAATGATATTTTCTAAGTTTCCAATAAAAATTTCAATAAAAAGCCAAAATTTTTTTCACAAAATTTATAAAAATTTTTTATAAAATGAAGAAGAGCTATGAAACATTTGTCATACATTTTTATGATAGTTTTCATCATACTTATGAAAACTTCATGAATATGATGAAATATTGATGACAAACGATTTATGAAACAATACACTCAAAATAGTTTGTAGTTTAAATTAACTGAAAATGTAATTTAACATAAATGATGAATCACTTTAAAACCGGTCTACTTAATTTTGATTGAAATCAAATGTTTCTTGTTATTTATTTTTAAATATTATTTAAATAACTAACAAATCCATAAGAACATATGACTAGTAAGTTTAAAATAAATGTTAAAATTTTAACTACAGGTCATTAAAATTAAAAGTTATTTAAAATTAATTTAAGTTTTTTTCTTTTTGTTTGTTTTTTTTTTTTACAAAATGTATACACCAAAGACCTGCATGAAGGTCTTGTGAAACATTCTCAAAACATATTTTTTTCTAACAGCAACAATATTTCCGATAATAAAAAATCTGTTACATTTTGAAACCATCGAACAAATTATAGTTGCATATGAAAAAGTTAGCACTTTTAAAGCAAAATAGGAAATTTTTTTTTATTTTCCTACTTTTAATATTAAAAATAGTCAAAGTTGGCACCAGGATACACAAGAGAATGTTTTGCAAAACATTCAAGCATACCTTTGGAATACACACACACAATTTGTGTAAATTTTTTTAATTTCTTGTAATTTGAATTGAAATAATTTTGTAGATAAATATACCATATTAATATAAAAACAGACATGAAGTTTTTGAATATTTTTTTTTTGAAAAAAAAAAAAATTAACAAATAAACTACAACAATCCGTTTTTGTGTGTAAATTTGAATGAAAATAAAAAATGAAATAAAAAATTAAATAAAAAATATTGGAAAATGTTAGTAAATTATTTGGAACAAATGTATAAAAAAGTTGAAATAAATATTTATTTGAGAAATGCATGTTACTTTATTTTTAACTCAACTGAAGACCTTTTTAATACCCACCACATACTGTGGTGAGGGTATATATCAGTTTGTCATTCCGTTTGTAACGCATTGAAATGTATGTATATCTAGACAACATAAAGTATATATATTCTTGGTCCTTATTCGATTTTAAGACGATTAGCGATGTCCTTCTGTCTGGCTGTTGAAATGGCCATCACGGCCTAAAAAACACAATACGGACTATTCATTTTTACTTAGATTGATGTAGATTTTCTCAAAAAGTATTGAAAATGAGCAAAATCGGTCCAGCTGTTCAAAAGGTATGAGTGATATGTTTTTTCCATACAAATTGGTACACACAGAGAAAAGTTTAGCTATTTGCCAACTGAAATTCGGTTACTAATACTCAAATTCGGTAATTACGAATTTCAGTCGGTTGGTACAATTAAACATTAGTTTTCACAACAAAGTTCGGTTAATTCAACTGAATTTTAGTTGTAACACCCAAAATATTCTGAAATCTAATGTAAATATCGTTGTGCTAACTGAATTTATAAGTTGTTACCATTAAAATACACTTTTCAATTCGGTTGGCACTTTATTTCTTTGTGTGTATATAATACACTATATATTTGTACAAATTCAAAGTAGCGTCTGTTGCATAAAATATAACGTCATATTTTTCTACCAGACGCTAAGAGGTGAATAATATTTAAAATTCACCGCAAATATTTATTTCACCACACAAATTTTTATTCAACACAAAAATAATTTTTCACCTGCTGAAAATGTTTTTTCGTTCACATCCAAAAAAGTTTTCTACCTTAAAATTTTGTTTTCACATCTAACTTATTTTTAAATTTTTTTTTTGTTGTTGTTTTATTTGTAATGGTTTATTGTGGAGGGTATAAAGAAAAAAATTGTTAAAACCAAATTTAATACATGCATGTATTTTAAATTACAAACAATAAACTACATACTATTCTGAGTGTATCATCAATATGATGAAACTTTTTTCTCTGAGTGTAGACACTCACAGTATCGAAGTAAATTTGTTACCGCAGTGAGACAGTTTGGCGATGAATACAAAATTAAGAAGGAAATGAAACAGACCTGGTCCGTGAGTAGTATCTAGTAAAGGCATGCATGAATGGGCACTGCTCTATGGTTTCAAATACAACTTTTCTTGACCAAAATTACCAAAACGAAAAAATTTTAATTTTTGGCTTTGAAATAGGATTTGTATGGAAATTGTAATCTTTTTATGTATTTTTTGTCACATTAACCCTTTAATACCGCTTTGTAATTTTTTTTGTGTTATATTATTTTATAATAGGGGTGAATTTTTTTTTTAAATAATATTATATTATATTAATATCTAGTAAACCGAACTCTAGATTCAATGCCTATTGTTTTACAGCATTTCGCTATTAATTCGGAATAAATCTCAATTCTTAAAGAAAAATTTGTTTTTAAAAAAAAATTTTTTTAAAAAGTTGCTTAAAGTTCCAGAACCTGACAAAGTGAAAATGATATATATCAATTTATATTTTCTGATTGCTCTAATAACTATCACTTTCTAAAATTTTTTTTGTAGTTCTATATAAAGTTACACATTTTTATAAACTCTTTTTTTTTTTGGTTTGTAAGAAACATGAACAGTTTTATTTGAAACCATAGTGCACTGATGCCAGCTTTGACGATTTTTAATACTAAAAGTATTAACAAAAATATTATATTTACTTAAAAAATTTATATTTTTTCATAAAATACTAAAATTTTTTGATGTTTTTAAAATCTATAAGTATTTTTATTATTAGAACAAAAACAATTTTGTTGTTGTATCCAAGAAATGTTTTGCAAGACACTCATGCAGGTCTTTAGTATCTAGATTGGGCTTTACTTCTGAGTCTTAGGCCAAATTATATACAAAATATTCGTATCGGTAAAAATTTAAGCACGAAAGTGTAAAGTATAATTTAATAAATTAGTCTCCAAACGCTTTTTGAAATCCTGTCATTTTTATAATTTGTTTTTCTTTAATTACAGACTGTCCAAATTGTGTGGATGATGTGCAATATATGAACAAATGGACAATGCCATTATTAAAGCTGGGCGAAAAGCGTTACTATCTTGGTATCTTCTTCAAGGTAAGCTGCATTCCATAAAATTATTAATAAAAAATTGAGAAAAAAATCACCCAACAATGTTTTTACGTCAATTGATATACATGCGACTACACCCAACTAACTAAAGAACAGTTGAAATAAATTGAATTCAAATTACTCGTATTCATACTTGCATGTAGTTATAAAGCATGGACACGACAAAATTTTTACTATATGATTTTATTATAACTTCTGATCTAATATATAATATAATAAAAAATTAATACCTTAAATTAAACATATCGGCTTCAAGTTTTGATACAAGAAAATTTGTTCTGATTTGAGGTGAAATGTTGCGAAATTACGCATTTTGGTTTTGGACACCTGTATTTTCAAAGTTAATGCAACATTTTACTGAAAATGATGGTTGTTTTATCATATTCAGAAGCTTTGGAATATTACCTAACAAATTTATTAGTTTTTTTTTTTCTAAAATTTTATCCTAAGTCATATATTTTTTTAATTTAGAAAGGTTGAGGCTTAGAAGAAGAATAAATGTTTTTCTCTAAAAATAATAAACACTTTTAATTTTCAAATAAGATTAGATTAGTTTCAGCCTTTTTAATGGGCAGGCGTCATCAGTGATTTTCCATTTAAATTGTATTATTATTTGTGTCTTATAATTGTCAGATTGTCTCTATATGATACATTTTTCAACAACCTGACGGCGGTAAGAATCGAACCTGAGTTTCTTCTTACATTAGATGACCGCTTAACGATCACACCCAAGTTTAACCTCGAATGTAATGCAGCTAAATTGCAGTTTTCGTTCCTATTAGCTTTTCTGTTATTGTATATTATACTCAGAAGTGACAGACAATAAATATACGGAGGTTCACATCTCACCGGTATAAATAAAAAATAACATTAAAATAATCGCGATGTTTATAAAAACAAAAAACTAATAAAACTGTAAGAAATATTACTTGAGCTAAAATAAAAAACTAAATAGAACATTTTTGGTCCTAAAAGTTTAATAACGTCATGATGCTTGTTAGGAAAATACTCTAGCCACGTGTTTGATTACTAAGAATTCAAGAATATAGCAAAATTGATGAATAATAAGTTTTTTTGTTAAAGCTCTGCCAATTCTGGAGGCTCTAGCTTTTCTAAAACTACGGGTTCTGATGAGATCTTTAGACAGATCGAAATACTAATAACAACCTTGCTAATTTGTTTGATTTGCTTTAGTTTTGTAAATATACGGAGGTTGAAAGCTCGTTATAAATTAAAAATAATATTGAAATAATCTCGATGTGTATAAAAACAAAAAACTAATAAAACTGTAAAAAACAAACATTCTATTTTTAGAAATTTGCAAAATAAATTTGGACATTTTTTCATCTTTTGTTGGACTCGACACGTTAAAATTTTAGTATACGACACGTTCAAATTTTAGCTGTGTTTTATATTGTGTAGATATCAGAGAATTCAAAAAGTCTAAAACTACACTTAGAATACTTTGTAGCAGAGAACAGAATGAGACCATTCGTTTTTGTTGTCCATTCATAAATTCTGCTTATGCTGTTGCTGTTTATTCCATTAATTGTTTTTGTTGAATGCCTTTTTAACATTCATTTTTATAATGCCGTTGCATGTCAAGCAATGAAATGAAATGATGACACATGAATAACATGAATAACATGAAATCAATCACAACATTCGCGTAGTATTCGTTGACCTGTAGCAATAATAATAATTTTTTTTTTTTGGTTTAATTAAACATAAAATATGTATAAATTTTTGTTTAATTTTATTAAACATGAAATATGTATAAACATTTTTAATTTTCTTAATACAGTAATATGTTTCGCAAAAAAATTTGTTAACGTTTTATTCATTTAACATTGAGTTAATTCGTACCAATCGTTGTTTTCTTGAGTGTTAAGTGAGGTTAACACTAGACAAGCAATGCAATCACTGTTGCCAGGTTTGACGATTTATCGTCATTTTGATGATTTTTATTACTTAAATTACTAAATGACGATTTGACGATTTTTGCTTCCAAAATGACGATTTTTTGACAAACGTTTAATATGCCAGCAAAACATGTTTATTTGCTATTATTAAAAAATCACCGGATCTATTTTTGGATTTTTATTATTTCGTTAAAATTAAAAACTATTTTTTATTGAAAGTTTAGTAAAAAAGTTATTTTGTGGATTCATGCTAGGTTTATTTTAATTTATTTTCTGTACTTAATAACGGTAAAGACCACTGCAAATGCAGCTAAAAACAAATGAAATTTGACCTGAAAAAGAATGACATACATTTTAGTAAATTCAACTAACATAGTCATTTCTTTTTTACTGTTCAAAAAATTAACTACAATTTTATTATTAATGAGTGGTTCCGTCAGTGCATGAAAAAAATAAACAAACATTAATTTGTTTTATTTTTTAAATAAAAAACAAATACTGAATAAAATGAATGTTAAATCATAATACTGTAATTTAATGTGGTTTGTTTTTTAAATGAACTACAATTTTAGTCAAAAATTAAATTTCTTCTACAAACTACTGTTTTTCACTTAAAAATAAAGATACTGTATTACAACTGAAACAACGACAAATATTTACAGCAGAAGTTCCCTAAGTACTTTTTTCATGGTTGGCAAACACCACCTTTTCATTACAATGGCAGTTGCCTGCCACGGCCACACCAATGCCGTTATGGACGTTTTAAAGCTACGATTCCAATAGTGGCATGTGTCTTTACAGGGTTTATTTCAAAATTCTACCCATTAAATTTTGTTACATCAACAAAATAACGTTATATTTTAGCGTTATTTTGACTTTAACTAGTTCAAGATATTTCAAAATCAAACAGGTTAAATAGAAAACTAAAACCGTTTACATAAGAAGAAACATGTTTTTAATGGAAGTTAAAATGACAGAAAAGTGTAAAAAATCGTATTATAATACTTCGATAGTACATGAGCATTTGAAATGTGAATTACCTTATTATTCTTTTTTTTTTATTAAAACTTTATCCCACTTGTAACAAATATATTTTGTTTTGACGATTTTTGAAAATAAAATGACGATTTTGAAGATTTTTATTGGAAAATTTGACGATTTTACGCTCAACATACCTGGCAACACTGAATGCAATGCATGGTTTTCGTTACACTCACTTTTCTCAATTCTGTCGATTGTTGCTTTATTGAAATGATGTGAGTTGACAACAATGTACTCATTTTTTGTGATTGCTTTCAAAAGTATGAAATAAGGCACTCAAAGCGTTCTCTGCTATGTAGGTAAAGACCACTGCAAATGTAGTTGAAAACAAATGAAATTTCACTTAAAGAAAGGACGACTTACATTACAGTAAATTCAACTAACATTGTCATTTGTTTTTTAATGTTCAAAAAATGACTAACAATTGTAGTAAAAATAAACCACGTGGTAGTAAAAAATAAACAAACATTTATTTATTTTTTAAAAAACAAAAAAACAACTGTAAAAAATTAATGTAAAATCATAAAACAGTCATTTGATGTGGTTTGTTTTTTTTTTTTAAATGAACTACACGGTTAGTAAAAACTTTAATTTGTTCTACAAATGACTGACATTTACAATAAAAATAAAGAAACTGTATTACAACCCAAACAACTACATATTTTTAAAGCAGAAGCTCCCTGAGTGTATCTTTCTAGTGCTTAAAGGAGTAAAGTAATTGAAGTTAAACTTTGTAAAATTGTTATCGTGTTCAAGCTTTAAATGAACTTTAAAGATGTAAAAGACTTATTGATTTGTTGATTTTTGTAGTAATTTATATTAAATATGTACAGCTGAATATAAAAAAAGAGTAAACTTAATAGAAAAATGTAATATAACATTATTTTACATAAATTTAAATTAATTACTTCTTTTAAAAGTCAAAATAATACAATTTTAATTTAGTTTACTAACAAGAACTTAAAATGAATGCATAAAAATAAAAGAAACCAGACTTAAAATAAATTTCTTGTGAACAACTTGTTCTCGTACTAATTCATGTAGTGCGGTGGAGGCGATGAAGTGGCTTTAATGGAGGCATTAAGCGATCAAAATTTAAGTTCAGGGCCATATATGTGATAGTAGAATTTACTCGTTTTCGTTATTAACTATTGTTAGTCATTTATTAAGTAATTCTAAAAGATTTTTTTAGTCGATATTCTATTATTGTTATACACTCCGCGAAATTGTATTAAAAGCAGTAGTAACTTGTTTTAACGATAATCGAATTGTTTGAAAAAGAAAACAACAAAATTAACGATTTTTTTTTTATTAACATTTTTAAAATATATTCGCTATTGTTAAAGTCAGCTGTTGTTGTTATCTAAACGACAACAATTTTTGTGTTGTTTTATTCAATTGAGTTAAAATTTGAAATAGAAAAATAGAGTTGTCGACTATCGTTAAGGTATACTTAGAGAATCACTTAATAATTAGTGCAAACAACAAAAGTTGTCGATAGATTTTGAGATTGTCGGATCTTTAAAAATTGCTGAGTCGCACTACAGGTGTGTTTTAACATTTTTAGATAAAAAGATTTTCTACAGAACATTTTATTAACTTTTGTACACAGAAAATAAATTTGTAGTTGCAAACGAATTTTTTGCAAACCAAATTTTTGTGGTTCCACCTACTATCATTATTATTATTATAATACTATTGTAACAACCGACCTTTCTATACAAATTTCGAATTATTATTGTAACAAACAACACAAACAAATATATTTCCCATATTTTTTTAATTAAATCGATTTGTTAAAAATTTTAAAACTAACAATTAGAAATTAATTGAATCAATTAAATAATTGTTCAAATTCGCATCTTGCCTGACATTTTTTTTAATCTATCGCTCAAAAACAATTTATAAAAAACAAAACAAGATAATATCAACATATAATAATTATGTAGTTGTTTTTTTTTATAAATCTATATATGATGAATTTCATGTAAAAATCGAGATGCATTGAACCCGACCCCCTCAGATATCGATGAAATTTTGTTCACAGCTAAATTTGATCAATACAAACAAACTCTCATTATTAGAAATGACTGTTTTGCGATTTTTTGGGCGTGACACAGTGGGAACGTTTTCGAAAAAACGCGAAAATGGTCGAAAAGAACTCCATTTAAACTACAATAACTCAGAATCGGCTAAACCGATTTCCATGATCTTGGTATCATTAAAAAGATATTTTAACATGCTTTATGACACGTTTAAAAAAAATTTTAACTGACGAAAAAATCAAAAAGATCAAGGGTTTTTTTACAGTGTGTTAATTTTTTAGAAAGGTTTATCCTTCATCTATACCATATCAAAAAATAAAAATGGGTTCTTTTTTAGTTTTTTTTATATAATTTTTTAAGTAGTGTCACTTCTAGTAATTGCCCTTATATTTTATAACAAAAAAAAATTTTAGGTAACGAAAAACCAAAAAAGATCAAGGATTTTTTACAGTGTACTACTTTTTTAGAAAGGTATTTCCTTCACCTATAACATATCCAAAAAGTAATATGGGTTCTTTTTTATTTTTTTTTAAATAATTTTTAAGTAGTGTCACTTCTAGTAATACGTACCGAAAGTTTTCGAAATAATTCGAATAACAGCGAAAATATCTGGTCACATTCACAAAATAGTTCAACAATTCTAACACTTTTTAATTGTTTACAAATAAAAAACCATCAACAATTGTTTATATTATTTGCCATGTTTTTATTAATTTGTGTTTTATTTTATTTAAATTTTTTTTAAGTTAATTATTTGTAAGAAATTTTGCGCTGCTCAAATTTGGCACAGTCAGAATATCTGCGCACATCTACAAAAGTTTCATTATCGGAATGAATGAATGAAAGCCTTGAGTTCCTGTTATAGTTTTAGCTTCTTTATATCTTGAAAATAGCTTTCTTTAACGTTGTTGTATTCGTCAGCATCTGCGTAAGCAACTTGTATGGTGGGTCTTATATGTTTCTGATGCCCAGTGATAGAGTTGCCTCGTTGTCTGGATTTCATTTTTATTTGCAATACTATAATTTCGAGCACCTCTCTTCAATGTTCCTCCGATTCCATCACATGCAGATTTTCCGTGACTGGTAGCATAAAAGTGCCATTCAGCGTCATCCCAAAATCAGATTTGTGATGGCATAAATTAATGAAGTTATATTTATTTTTATATTGTGCTCCTGCACCATCTGATACGTAAATGATTTTATTAATATTGTTGGTTATATTGGCCTTCACGAATAATCTTATAATCTTATATTCTTATAATCTTATAATCTTATAATCTTATAATCTTATAATCTTATAATCTTATATCTTATAATCTTATAATCTTATATCTTATAATCTTATAATCTTATAATCTTATAATCTTAATCTTATAATCTTATAATCTTATAATCTTATATATTTATAATCTTATATTTATATCTTATAATCTTATAATCTTATAATCTTATAATTCTTATATCTTATAATCGTATATCCTTATATCTTATAATCTTATAATCTTATAATCTTATAATCTTATAATCTTATAATCTTATAATCTTATAATCTTATAATCTTATAATCTTATAATCTTATAATCTTATAACTTATAGATCTTATAATCTTAATAATCTTATAATCTTATAAATCTTATAATCTTATAATCTTATAATCTTATAATCTTATAATCTTATAATCTTATAATCTTATATCCTTATAGATCTTATATCTTATATCTTATAATCTTATAATCCTTATAATCTTATAATCTTATAATCTTATAATCTTATAATCTTATAATCTTATAATCGATAAATCTTTAATCTTATAATCTTAGAATCTTATAATCTTATAATCTTATAATCTTATAATCTTATAATCTTATAATCTTATAATCTTATCTAATCTGATAATCTTATAATCTTATAATCGTATAATCTTATAATCTTATAATCTTATAATCTTATAATCTTATAATCTTATAATCTATAATCTTATAATCTTATAATCTTATAATCTTATAATCTTATAATCTTATAATCTTATAATCTTATAATCTTATAATCTTATAATCTTATAATCTTATAATCTTATAATCTTATAATCTTATAATCTTAGAATCTTATAATCTTATAACTTATAATCTATAATCTTATAATCTTATAATCTTATAATCTTATAATCTTATAATCTTATAATCTTATAATCTTATATCTGATAATCTTAATAATCTTAAAATCGTATAATCTTATAATCTTATAATCTTATAATCTTATAATCTTATAATCTTATAATCTTATATAATCTTATAATCTTATAATCTTATAATCTTATAGCTTATAATCTTATAATCTTATAATCTTATAATCTTATAAGCTTATAATCTTATATCTTATAATCTTATAATCTATAATCTTATAATCTTATAATCTTATAATCTTAATAATCTTATAATCTTATAATCTTATAATCTTATAATCTTAATCTTATAATCTTATAATCTTATAATTAATCTTATAATCTTATAATCTTATAATCTTATAATCTTATAATCTTATAATCTTATAATCTTATAATCTTATAATCTTATAATCTTATAATCTTATAATCTTATAATCTTATAATCTTATAATCTTATAATCTTATAATCTTATAATCTTATAATCTTATAATCTTATAATCTTATAATCTTATATCTTATAATCTTATAATCTTATAATCTTATATCTTATAATCTTATAATCTTATAATCTTATAATCTTATAATCTTATAAATCTTATAATCTTATAATCTTATAATCTTATAATCTATAATCTTATAATCTTATAATCTTATAATCTTATAATCTTATAATCTTATAATCTTATAATCTTATAATCTTATAATCTTATAATCTTATAATCTTATAATCTTATAATCTTATAATCTTATAATCTTATAATCTTAAATTATATCTTATAATCTTATAATCTTATAATCTTATAATCTTATAATCTTATAATCTTATAATCTTATAATCTTATAATCTTATAATCTTATAATCTTATAATCTTATAATCTTATAATCTTATAATCTGATAATCTTATAATTAATCTTATAATTACTTATTAAATCTTATAATCTTATAATCTTATAATCTTATAATCTTATAATCTTATAATCTTATAATCTTATAATCTTATAATCTTATAATCTTATAATCTTATAATCTTACTAATCTATAATCTTATAATCTTATAATCTTATAATCTTATATCTTATAATCGTATATCTTATAATCTTATAATCTTATAATCTTATAATCTTATAATCTTATAATCTTATAATCTTATAATATATATCTTATAATCTTATAATCTTATAATCTTATAATCTTATAATCTTATAATCTTATAATCTTATAATCTTATAATCTTATAATCTTATAATCTTATATCTTAAATCTTATAATCTTATAATCTTATAATCTTATAAGCTTATAATCTATAATCTTATAATCGTTATAATCTTATAATCTTATAATCTGATAATCTTATAATCTTATAATCTTATAATCTTATAATCTTATAATCTTATAATCTTATAATCTTATAATCTTATAATCTTATAATCTTATAATCTTATAATCTTATAATCTTAATAATCTTATAAATCTTATAATCTTATAATCTTATAATCTTATAATCTTATTAATCTTATATCTTATAATCTTATAATCTTATTAATCTTATATCTTATAATACTTATAATCTTATAATATTATAATTCTTATATCTTATAATCTTATAAATCTTATAATCTTAAATCTTATAAGCTTATAATCTGATAATCTTATAATCTTATAATCTGATAATCTTATAATCTTATATCTTATAATCTTATAATCTTATAATCTTATAATCTTATAATCTTATAATCTTATAATCTTATAATCTTATATCTTATAATCTTATAATCTTATAATCTTATAATCTTATATCTTATAATCTTATAATCTATAATCTTATAATCTTATAATCTTATAATCTTATAATCTTATAATTTATAATCTTATAATCTTATAATCTTATAATCTTATAATCTTATAATCTTATAATCTTATAATCTTATAATCTTATAATCTTATAATCTTATAATCTTATAATCTTATAATCTTATATCTTATAATCTTATAATCTTATAATCTTATAATCTTATAATCTTATAATCTTATATAATCTTATAATCTTATAATCTTATAATCTTATAATCTTATAATCTTATAATCTATAATCTTATAATCTTATAATCTTATATTTATAATCTTATATATTATAACTTATAATCTTATAATCTTAATCTATATCTTATAATCTGTAGAATCTTATAATCTTATAATCTTATAATCTTATAATCTTCTAATCTTATAATCTTATAATCTTATAATCTATAATCTTATAATCTTATAATCGTATAATCTTATAATCTTAGATCTATAATCTTATAATCTTATAATCTTATAATCTTATAATCTTATAATCTTATAATCTTATAATCTTATAATCTTATAATTTATAATCTTATAATCTTATAAGCTATATCTTATAATCTTATATCTTATAATCTTATATCTTATAATCTTATAATCTTATAATCTTATAATCTTATATCTTTAAGTTTAGCTTATAATTCTTATAATCTTTATCTATAATCTTATAATCTTATAATCTTATAATTCTTATAATCTTATAATGCTTATAATCTTATAATCTTATAATCTTATAATCTTATATCTTATAATCTTATAATCTTATAATCTTATAATCTTATAATCTTATAATCTATAATCTTATAATCTTATAATCTTATAATCTTATAATCTTATAATCTATAATCTTATAATCTTATAATCTTATAATCTTATAATCTTATAATCTTATAATCTTATAATCTTATAATCTTATAATCTTATAATCTGATAATCTTATAATCTATAATCTTATAATCTTATAATCTTATAATCTTATAATCTTTAATCTTATAATCTTATATCTTATAATCTATAATCTTATAATCTTATAATCTTATAATCTTATAATCTTATAAATCTTATATATCTTATAATCTTATAATCTTATAATCTTATAATCTTTAATCTTATAATCTTATAATCTTATAATCTTATAATCTTATAATCTTATAATCTTATAATCTTATAATCTTATAATCTTATAATCTTATAATCTTATAATCTTATAATCTTATAATCTTATATCTTATAATCTTATAATCTTATAATCTTATAATCTTATAATCTTATAATCTTATAATCTTAAATTTATAATCTTATAATCTTATAATCTTATAATCTTATAATCTTATAATCTTATAATCTTATAATCTTATAATCTTATAATCTTATAATCTTATAATCTTATAATCTTATAATCTTATAATCTTATAATCTTATAATCTTATAATCTTATAATCTTATAATCTATAATCTTATAATCTTATATCTTATAATCTTATAATCTTATAATCTTATAATCTTATAATCTTATAATCTTATAATCTTATAATCTTATAATCTTATAATCTTATAATCTTATAATCTTATAATCTTATAATCTTATAATCTTATATCTTATAATCTTATAATCTTATAATCTTATAATCTTATAATCTTATAATCTTATAATCTTATAATCTTATAATCTTATAATCTTATAATCTTATAATCTTATAATCTTATAATCTTATAATCTTATAATCTTATAATCTTATAATCTTATAATCTTATAATCTTATAATCTTATAATCTTATAATCTTATAATCTTATAATCTTATAATCTTATAATCTTATAATCTTATAATCTTATATCTTATAATCTTATAATCTTATAATCTTATAATCTTATAATCTTATAATCTTATAATCTTATAATCTTATAATCTTATAATCTTATAATCTTATAATCTTATAATCTTATAATCTTATAATCTTATAATCTTATAATCTTATAATCTTATAATCTTATAATCTTATAATCTTATAATCTTATAATCTTATATCTTATAATCTTATATCTTATAATCTTATAATCTTATAATCTTATAATCTTATAATCTTATAATCTTATAATCTTATAATCTTATAATCTTATAATCTATAATCTTATATTATATCTTATAATCTTATAATCTTATAATCTTATAATCTTATAATCTTATAATCTTATTATAATCTTAATAATCTTATATCCTATAATCTTATAATCTTAATAATCTTATATCTTATAATCTTATAATCTTATAATCTTTAATCTTTATAATCTTATAATCTTATAATCTTATAATCTTATATCTTATAATCTTATAATCTATAATTTATAATCTAAGTCAAAATCTCATGTCCTCTTTGCGCGATAAAAAAAAAGTTTTTTTGCACATCTTATTTTTTACACCCAACCTATCATAAAATGCGCGGGGAGCGAGTAAAAAACAACTTTCCAATTTTCATATATTTCATGGGTACTCTACTAAATATAGATTTTCAAAAAAATATTTTAAATATGACTTTACGTTTACATTTCATGCATTATGTAATTGATGATCGGTACATAATTTTTATGTTTTGAAATAATATAAAATGTAATGATGTAAAATTACAAGGTAACCCAAGAGTGTCCAGTTATTGGTAATTCATTACTTTATGTTTTAAAATAATGTTGAAGGAGAGGAGGACTACAATCTAATGAATTATTACACAAAACTATTTGTAACTCATTGCTCTAAGTTTCGAAATATTGCTGAATATAAGGAGTTCTCATTACAAAGTAATGCATTATGTAACCCATTATCGGTAACTCATTACGTTTGGTTGGAAAATAATGATACAGGTAAAGAGTATTCAAGGTAATGCATTACTTTATCGCAACCATTACCAACGTATTCCTGGTAATGTTAAAGCTTTGAGGGTTAAACGAGTAAATGCAATTAAAATTGTATTGTCTCAATATTTTATTCAAAATTGATATAGAAACAGAGGCGTTGTTTTTTTCTGGTTAAACTTATAAGATGGTTCACTTATTGCGTGATCTGCTGATGATCTGTAGACTTTGGCATTGCAGTTTTGCTGTAATATTGAATCAAGTTAATGTTTGTTTAAAAGCTGGTTTTTCAGTTTCATTGGCCATAGTTTGTTTATAAAAGTGGTTTATTTGGTATTTGTTATATTTTTATAAACAATATTTATAACAGCAAACAATATTTTTATTAGGACGGTTAACCAATCTAATAAATAAGCAGAGTTATACACAACAAAAAATTTGTTAAAATTGGCAACTGCTAGAATTAGCAGCTATTTTATTGCTAAATATTACTAAAATAAGAATAGCAAAAATAAAACTGTAACTTTGCAAACTTTTAGTTGTATTCGAGTTGAATTTAGTTAATTGAACATGGCAATTTACTATGCCAATATTAAGAAACATTTTAATATCAACAAAATTTTTGCTTTATTTATCATAAATTAAGAAGTATGCAAATAACAGCATATTTGGATAAAATCAACAAAAAAAGTTTTATAAAAAATGGTAGATTGCTGATTTCAGTAAGTCAGATTTGTAATCACATTAAAAAAATTTGTAATCACATTAAAAAAATCAGTTTAAAACTTTCACATTTTTGTTGTCTACTAAAATTTAGGAAAAAATTTTTTTTCGCTATTTTAAAAAATTAATTTGTTACTTTCGATTAAGTAAAATTTAGCTTTAATATAACTAAATATATGTAGATTTATTTTTGCTATTCTTAGCTTACTAATATTTAGCAAACAAATCTGCAATTTGACACTGAAAGAATTTCCTTATTGATATTAATGAAACAATTTCATAGAATTTTTTTAGTAGATTCAATGAAGAATTTCATTATATCCAAGAAATTTTATTAATATTAAGAAATTTTTCAAAAAAATTTTTTTCATAAAATTTTATATTTTTATAAAAAAATTCATTCAATTTAATAAATTATCTCTATATAAATTTAATGAAAATTTGCTTTAGAGCTATGAAATTATTTCAAGGACTTATTTGTTTTTTATTTTCATAAAATTTTTTAGTTTCATTAATTTTCATACGTTTCAAACTTTAGTTTTAAGATTGAATTCCCAAGTGTTCAACATATTTTATAAAGTGATTTGTTATTTTAATGTAGCCTGTTAATAATTTTGGACTTTAATGATATTGTTTAAAAAAATCATATGAAGCGGTTCATTGTCTTAGTTCCAATGCATTTTTCAAGACATTCATGAAGAGTTTCTTTAATTCAAGGAAACTGCGTAATATTAAATTAAAATTTTATGACACTGTTTCCTAAATTCTATAAACGCTTCATTGTCGGAATGATTCATAGGCGGTATGAAGATTTTCATTAATTCTACAAACATTTCATAAACATTGACTTTAATGAAACCTATTTCATAAATTCAAAGAAAAGTTTCAATGGACGAGTTCCAGTGACAATTTGCATTAGATCTATGAAGAAATTCATTTCATTAGTGTAGTTTTAGCAAACAATTTTACTAATTTTTTTCTATTAGTGTATATTTACTACAGCTATTTTCAAATAAAACTTACATTCATAAGTACTAACTAAATTTTGGTTAATTTGGGATATATTTTCAGATCTTTAAAAATAAATGTATTTAGTTCGAACTTGTTTGTATTTTTTTGAACTCTGTTTGAAAAAAAGGCAATATGATTTTGTTATCTTTCAAATAAGATGCATTAATTTTAGCACTACAGGTAATTTATTATACCCTACATTGTTGGTAACGCACGTGTTATTTATGTTTGTGATATTTTAAAGATTTTTAAAACAACCTGCTGTGAAGTGGACTACAAAGAGAATAAAAAACTAAATTAATTGTATTGAAATCCTTTATATTATTAGCCAATATAAATCCAATTAACTCACGCAATGACAATTTGGCATGATCTGAATGTAATACACTCATAAAAGCAAATCTTTTAAATTTGTCAGAAAAAGCAACTAAAAATTCTAAAATGAACAGACCACTACTTTAATACAAAAAATAACAACTAGTTATTTTGCCCATTATTTCAATACAACAAATAATGAATTACCCATAAGTATTTATTTTAATCATTATTTTTAATATAAAGTAATGATCTTAACAATTTTTGAAAATCTATTTCTGGACTCATTATTTTTTCAAGTCTAATAGGTACATATATAACTACCTATTTTTTATTTTTTGTAAGCTGAAAAGTAATAACATTTTGTGCAAGCAAGTCATTTATGTTTTCATCTATCAAGTATAACATGTCCAGATAGCTGGTAGAACGGGTTGACTGACAACCTGGAGACCCAGGTTCGAATAATAATATTTTTTTTATATGATGGGGTTTTTTTGTTTGGCTCAAGGTCATAAATTAAAAGTAAAATTAAAATTTTTCAGCTTTTATTTTTATATATTTATTATCTTTTCGATATTTCGAACAGCTTCGCTGTTCATCTTCAGGAAAAAATTTAAATATCTTTTAATAAAGCGTGGAGTTGAAAGCGTCCTTATTTGTTTGTTATCTTATTACAATATAGTTATCTTATTACAATGTACATAGTTTTATTAAACATAGTTTTTTTTTTTTTTAATTATTTTTAGACTCATTATTTTTGTCCATACTAGTAAGCATATAGTTAACCACATATTTTTTTATCTTTCGTAAGGCGTTTATTAATGGTATGTCATTATTTTGCGTGACATGTCCATATAAAAGTATTGAGATTTGTAATGACAATTGTAAGTACTTACCATTAATAAATATGTACTTATATAACCATTTATATATAATAAAGGGTCCGCCATCTAACGTTTTTTTTTCAACTAGTGCTTATTTCGTGAATGGTAACAATTAGTTCATGTCTGATTTGACAGATAATTAGTTTTATCCTTCCGCTGAACGAATATGGTTGTGTATACGCTTGAGCACCGCTGGGAAATATTGCGACATTACTTTGAAAATCATGGTAATGTTGCAGAATGTGTGCGAAAATTGACATTTTTCTTCGAAAATGAGCAAGGAGTGGCCGTTATAGTCAATGGCGATCGTTATCGGGACATGTTGAACGAATTTTTGTTCACAAAAATTGAAGAGGAGGATATTGGCAACATTTGGTTTCAACAGGACGGAACAGGAAGCCATTGGTGAAATGATTATTAATTAATAAAATAATAATATGATTATTAATTAATAAAATAAAAAAAAAATATATATAAAATTTGTGTTTTTGAATTGCATTTAGTATTTTTTGATAAACAAATGCAATATTGAAATTTACATTGGTGTTTTTTGAAAACTGTAAAATTGACCAAATATTCATTTTTTATTTTCAATTTATAATGAGCTTTCAACCTTCGTATATTTTCAAAAATAAAGCAAATCAAACATATTTGCTAGGTTGGTACTAGTATTTTGATCTGGCTAAAGATCTCATCCGAACGCAAAGTTTCAAAAAAGCTAGAGTCTCCATTATAGGCAGGGCTTTAACAAAAAAGCTATTAGTAATCAATTTTGCTCCACTCTTGTTTTCTTAGTAATCAAGCAGGTGGTTAGCGTCTTTTCCTAACAAGCATCATGACGTTACTAAACTTTGAAAACCAAAAATGTTCTAATTATATAAAAAAAAATTAGTTTTTACTCTGGTGCAAGAGATATTTTTTACAGTTTTTTTAGTTTTTTGTTTTTATATACATCGAGATTATTTTAATGTTATTTTCGATTTATAACGAACTTTCAACCTCTGTATATTTACAAATATAAAGCAAATGAAATATATTAGCTAGGTTCATACTAGTATTTCGATCTGACTAAAGATCTCATCAGAACACGAAATTTTAAACTAATTAATTTGTTATGTTTTTCATGACTAACTTTAATTTCTATTCACGCAATAAAACTTTTCATTAAATTAATGAAATCTTTCATAATACTAAAAACAAAGGTTCCTAGTCTCATAAACACTGGAAATCTATGTTTATGTTCAAAAAGTTTCAGTTCGTTTTATGAGAAAATTTTCATTAGTTGCAATAAATAAAATCACCGAAAATTCTTTCTGAGTTTGAATAATTTTTTTACTTAAATTGTGCTTTGAGATATGGACTACTTCACAAATTCTCGAGAGCTGTTGAAACCTGCATTATATGGCCTTTATTTTTTTTTGAATTGAGAGAAACGTTGAACAGGGTTGAATTGAGAGAAACTTTTAAAAGTCTTAACCTAAAGAACTGATGGCCATTTAAAAGTCAAAAAATTAAAAATAGTACTTGAAACTTACAAGAGCTTTTTCATCCATTTAATTTTTTTCTCATAGTTTTTAACTTTCAGATCCAAAATAATAGAAAATAAACTCACTAAACTTTGGAGATACATACACTAAAAACTAGTTTTGCACTTGGTGAAAAATTGTATGGTGGTTTACAAGTGAAAACAAAATTTTCCGAATTTTTAACATTCGCAGTTTTTCCCAAAGGGTTTTTGGGCCGTTTAATGGAATTGAGTTTTGAGAACAGTATTTAACAAAATGTGCAATTTGATAATGCTTGAAGTATACAAAGTTGATGTCAGCGCACCAATAACGGGATACGAATATCACAAACTTAAAAGAATTAGCGTAAATGTTTTAAAAACGTATGTTTTTTGCGTCTGACAAAAGTATTTCGTATGATTTCCTGCAAATCATTAACCCTAAACCCAACTAAGTAAAATTCTTGTTTTCCTTGTTTTTTTAAGTGCCAATATATGACATAAAAATTTGTTTGAGTGTATTTTTATAATTTTTGGTGGTGTAATATATAATTTGAAATGTGATAAATACAATGAGATCTATAAATTAATGTAGCTTTAATTAAATCCAATCTAAAACTATTATTTTAATATTTTTAATTTGCTTGAAACTGAAAACCACCATAAATGTTACGCCGTTAAAGATAAATAATTAACGCGAATGGATTTTATGTGCTTTAACATCGGCTAACATATACACAAAAGGTTATTCATGTCATCCAAAAAAAAAAATTTAATAACTATTCTTAATATTTTACCTCAAAGTGTCAAGAATTTTTGAAGTTCTTCATATATTTTTTTTGAGTTTATCGATAGTTCCTAGTATAGTGTAAAATGTAGTCGTTTATTATCAACAGCTTACATTTGAAATTTTATTTATAATATGAAAATATTGATTTTTTATAACTTAGAATTGCCTTGATATTGAATTTTTAAATACGGTTAAATGGTCTTTTTTTTTTTTTGTTTTACTGGTAATTAATAAATGTAAATATTATGCATATTCTGTCAAACAAACTTATTAAACATGTTCATATTTTTTTTTTTGCCATTTTATGGATTTTAATATGACGTTAATAATTTACCATTAAAATAATAATACAATAAACTAATAAATGTTATTTATAACTTTAACATTTGCTTTAATCGTTTTGAAGAGCTTGTGTTTTTTTAAATTATTTAAATGTGATAATTTAAGATCATCTTTGTGGCACTAATTTATATGGAAATAAAATGAAACTTAAATCTCTATGGGGTTCTTAACATTTTTTATAAAATATCTTTTTTTTTTAAACCTATAGATTTCCCGAAATCGGGTGTCCTTTTAAAAGTACTGTCCAAAGACAGTACACTTTGCGCTGCATTACGTAAGCTTTCCATTTATTTATTGTTTAACTAAGATGTTACTCTTATTAATTTTTAAACAAAAAATAACAATTAATTGGATGTAAATGATTTACTTACATGCATTTTTCCATTACGCACTATTAGAAAAAATCAATCTTCGCAAATCACTCAATAAGCAATTAAAATACCCTGAACTGCTTTCACCAAATGACGCTTTCGAGCTGCGAAGCTAAATAACAAAGCATAAACAATAATAATATAAAAAAATAACTGCGCTTTTCTCTCATTTGTCAGATGTTCTTTTAAAAGGACGTTTGCGCCAAGTGGGTTAACGACAAAACGAAATTTCAGATCCTTATGAAATTTTGTGTCCTAAATCAAAATCTATTTTCAAAGCTCACAAAAAAGTGTAAAAACTATTGGCATTTTCATTTATAGTAATTAAATGTGCTAAAGTCCCAAAACTTATTTAACAAATTGTGAAAAACAATCTGATGTAGGCGTGTCCCTATCCGGATTTCATTCCTGCTCAAGGAAATCTTCAGGGGACTTTGTTATTATAATTTCTAGAGATATTTGTTATGTTAAATCACAAACTCAATGAGAATTTCTTGTCCTCGTCTAGGAGCGAGATTCAAAATTTAAAATATCAAAGAAAAAACAAAAACAACAACAACAAAATATTGTCACAATTGGCTTTGTCATCTTCCAAATACTACTCTGTTTTTTTGACAGACCTAGCAATGTAGTGACGTTTATTCAAGTAAATCAACAATAGAAAATCATATGTTTTCTATTAGTGTCAGTTACATTTAAATTTGCACAAGCACCTGCATATTTGTTATTTTAAATTTATTTTCATCGGAATAAACATTAATTGCATTTATAGTAATTAAATGTGCTAAAGTCCCAAAACTTATTTAACAAATTGTGAAAAACAATCTGATGTAGACGTGTCCCTATCCCGATTTCATTCATGCCCAAGGAAATCTTCTTTCTTTCTAAAAATATTGTCATAAAAAAGGCAAAAAGTGCAATTTTAGCACCCTCAACTAATTTACAGGGTTGCTCGGTTTTCGTTTTATCAATCTTATGTATATATTGCAAAGTTGTTTGTGAAAAAACTCTTACCTTGGTAGCCGAGGGTATGCGGAATGTCCCAGGTTCAAACCGTCATTGGACTACTATTTTTTTTATTTTTTTATTATTTTTTATGATTTTTTTTTATTTTGTTTTATGTTATAATATTTTATTTTTTTTCTGTTTGCAAGTTTTTAATAATTTTTAAGTTACTAAAATTCGTTAAAAAAAAACAAAATTATGATAAAAATTAATAAAAAAAAATATTTAGCTAACTCAAATTTTTTTAAATAATTAAAAACACAATAGTTATTAAAAGAAAATATTAAAAAAAAAAAATTCTTTCACGTTTGCTCAGATTCGAACCCGATCTGAAATAACAATATTGTATATACGTTCATGTTAAAAAAAAAATGGAATATGTGATCAAATTTTGCTCTATTCTGATTTTAAAAATGAAGCATTTTAATGGGGCGAGGGTGAAATGTGTGTTGTACTTTAAAATGCAATACTTTTCACCAGAAATGAAAACACCATAAGATCTAATAGCAGCTTAAGACTGAGATCGAAATAATTGTAAGTTTCTCGTATGCAAAAATTTAAAATTTTTATAATCAAGTTAGCTTTAACAATTAACTGCATCAAACTCGGGATTTAAAAAAAGGTATATATTTTGGTTGAGAATGTCAGAAAAAATTATATCTTTTTCAGCGTTTTCATATATTATTTTTTTTATTTTTAAGGATTTTATTGAAGGATAACGAATCGTCACATATACACATGTAACAAACTCGTATAAAGGAATAAAATTGGTATTTTGGCTATATATGAAAAACTGGATTTTTCTCCACTTTTGAAGCATGTAGCATTGCAAAATTTTATTAGCATTTCATAGTTAGACTTTTTTCATCAAAAAGATTTTTAAATTATTCAGATATCTCTATATGGTATTAGATATTGTCCGTTGAAATTAATTTATATATATTTATTTTTTTTTTTTCATTTAGTTATTTCAAAAAAATATAAAAATAATAATTTTTTAAATATAAGTACATTGCATATACAAATTTAAGTCAAAAGCTCCTCCAATTTTGCAAATAAATAAATTTTTACAGACTTTTTAAAAACAGAAATTCTAAATATACATTTCAAACTTGGTGGTAAATTGTTGAATTCACGACTACGCTCATGCATCTAGCTACCGCTAAGTTGCTATTATTCCTGGTGTTGAAATATTGTTGGTTTCTTGTAAACTGCACTGTATGGTGCCCAATATTATGCAAGCATTTAAACACATACAAAAGAAGCTGGAACTTGTAAAGTCCATGAATTGGCAAAGCGGATAGAAAAATATCACGATATAACGTAAAAGTAGAATGCAAAACAGGAAGATTTGCTACTATTTTAAGCGCTTTATTTTGCGACTATTGAAGCGATTTCAGCTCACTATTGTGATGTGCATATTAATATATAGCGTATCTTCCCATAAATAGTGATAATACCATAACACTGAATATCAATGGACGATATCACCGAGAAGGAATAAGATATTGGAAAGGTTAAACCTGCACTTAGAATATTATGTAGGTAAATGTAGTTAAAATGTAAATGTACACACAGAAAATAGTTTCGTTGCTCCAACCGAATTTTTTGCCAACCGAATTTTTGTAGTTACATGAACTATCTCAAAATTTGATTTGCAATTCGATTGTTGTACCCTACTTTCATTTTGAATAATCGAATAATTTTATTGTCCAAATCGAATTTGAAAATGGTTTTGTTGATTCAATTGAATTTATTTGGTGGGCCTTATCGAATTGTTTTAAATAATACACCGTTTCGAAGTAATTTTTTAAAACATTTTTAATTTTTTTGGTACGAGTATTAAGAATGATACATAATTTTTTTAAATAAATAATGTAACTGAATTAACAAAATTAGAAAAATCGTCTTTCTGATAAAATAAAAGCATTTCGCTATAGAAACCCATCATATTAATTTGCGTTTTGCTTGAAAAATTTACAAAACTTTAAGTTTTCGTATAAAGAGTCCTAGATTTTGTTGTATTGACCCTATAAAATAGAGGTTTTTAACAGAAACCCGGTTTAGAATTTGAGGAATTTTATATTGAGGAAAAATACATTAAATTCACAGTATTTTCTGGAAAGCAACTGTTTTTTTGTAAGGAAAAACTTTGCGGAATCTGATTCTGAATAAAAGTTCTGTTTTTAAAGAAAAATTTTCAGACTCGTTTATGGAATATGAATCATTAAATTAGCTTCAAAACTTTAAATTAAATTTAAATGCATTTTGTACATAAAAAACGTGTTGTTTTATAAAAATTATTTTTACACTTATTTTGTTTTATTTAAAAACAAGATGTAAAGGGGAATTAAACAAGACCGTACTTTGTCTTTTTCACAATCTAAAAACAAAAAAAACTCTATAGATTATTTGTTAGGACAATATCCTAAAAAAAAATCTACAGTATGGCCTCGAACTTGAATAATTTTCATTTTCATAATTCTTTACGTGAAAAATTACTTGCTCTATCATATTTTTCAGAAAAAATCTCTTTTAAGTACTTTTTTCACAAAAAATATGTTATTTGTATTGGTTATTTTTATAATGATATACGGTATGGGGCTTAAAGATACCAATGTCAAATAGCGCGGACACACCTAGGGCTACCATTTGTGGTTCCTTCAATAAAATTTGAACATCAGCAATTAATTTAAACCCATCAAACAGTACTTTCACCTTATTTTTGAATTTCAATGACTATAGTATTTCGGAGCCAAAACGGCTGGACCGCAATATCTGAAAATTTAAGCAAGATGCATCGCTAGTTATGTCTGAGATATAAAAATAAATCTAATATACGAATAGTAAAGATCTAATCTGATATCAAATATAAAAAAATCTGTTTTCAAAATTTGTTGAAATATTTGATTTATGAAAATATAAAATTTTTCTATTAAAAACTTAGGTAATTTATGAAAATTTTAACACAAATTTCTGAAATTGATTGTAAAAACTACCTTACGTTTTAAAAAACAAGCTAAATAATAAATTCAATTCAAAATACCAATTTATTTCACCATATTTTGAGTTTTTTGTTGCGATTCTATTAAAGCGCGCTATAATTGTGACACACTATATTTATAGATAATTTGGCCTAACAGTAAGTATCTGCATTTTTTAAATCTTAATAAAATTGTGTTTTTAAATGACAAAAAATATAATTTTCTAAGAAGTCGTAGTGCGCTATAATTTTGAGCAATGCTTTATATAGTAAAATTACTAAAATCGGATTTTTTAAAATAGATAATGCCCATAAATTGTATCTAAATTTTAAATTTCATAAATTTTTTTAATTATATATAAATTTACATAAAATTATCTTCAATAAATTGCCACTTTACTTAAAATTGGTGAATTGAATGCGTTAGAAAGTTATTACGACTTCTTCGTGTTACTCTTATTTAGATGTCAGTCCTTATATAGAATCCTTATATACCAAAAGTGTTGTTTGTTTCTACAAAACACCTTCTTTATACAAATACATTGAATATGTACCTAAATTTTTGTTATTTTAACTGTCTTTTTAACTTGATTATAACGAATTTCACTTTGTGTTTAAAGATTCCTTTCATTTCATTACCAGCACTAATTATCGTTAATGTGAAATGATTTTCACCTCAATTAATTTTATTTAAGCAAACTTAAAGCAATTATAACAACTAATTCAATTGTGCAACATTAAAACGGAAAGTATTTACATAAGTGTATCGTTAACTGAAATCTAAGAAGGCATACAGTCAAATCAAAAAGTTAGTAGACAAATTAATACATTGTTTTAAATTCCAGTTTTCAATTTGTGTACTAATTTTTAGTACAAAATCATTTTCTAAGTAAACATATTTCTATTCTCTATTAACAAATTAGAATTATTTTTAATAATTTTACTTGCTGATTTTAGCAAAATATTTACTAGTTTTGACCAGTGTGCTAAATTTCGTGAAAGTGTTTACTAATTTTTTCAAGTTTTATAATCTAAAATATAAAGAAAATGCCAAAGGATAATAAAAAATAATAATACATTTACTAATTTTTAGTAAAATAATTAGCTGATTTCAGAAAATCGATTTATATTATGAGTTAACTAAATTTTAGTAGACAGACAGGTTTTCATAAAATTAGCTAAACAGTCCGATGGCCTAAAAATAGTAAATATTTCTGTAAAATTACAGATTTTTCTATAACTTTTACAGCAGTTCATTCTTAAAGTTATATGAAAATTTTGCATAACATGAGAGAAAATCATAATCACAACCACAATCATATAAAAAATCTGTTAAAGTTATAGTAAAAATGTAATTTTACTGAAGAACTAACAATTTTAGAAAACTGTGTCTGTAATTATTAGTAAAATGAAAATAGGAAAAATTAGTAACCGTAACTAAATGTTTGTAAAATTTTAGTTAATACTGAACTGAAATCGATTTGCTAAAATTAGCCAATTTTTTTAATAAAAATTAGACTACTTTTTTCCCCAAAAAATTAGTAATTTTTTTTTAATTGAAATTTATTGTTGTAATACTCTTTCATCGGTTTTCTTATTTTAGACTCGGGAAGGGTTCAACTTAAAAAAATCTTTGCTCCTAGCTGTAAAAAAGAAAACTAATAAAAAAATTTGATAATTTTATCAACTCATATTTAAAATATTTTTCTCAAATTAGCAATGAAATTAATAAAAAAAAAAAGTAATTTTGTAATACTGACCATTGATTATATATATATATATCGGACATTCTGATTTTAATGGCGTACTTAATTTTTAGATCAATGGTACAGATATAGAGAAAAATATCTTTAAAGTTTGGCGGTTTTGTATTTACTTTTTTGCAATTAAAACTTTTCGAAAGCAATCAATCTGCTTTTGTTTTGACGTAATTAAATAACAAGATCTGTGTTCATACTTATGGCCCATATTTTCTTTTAATTTTATTTTATTAATTAATAATCATATAATTACAAATTATATACTATTGCCCCAACCGAGCACTAGTTCCTATGGCTATCGGCACGTTGTAGCGAAAACGACCAGTGCCTCTGGTGGGAATCGAACCTACGACCCCCGCACTGATAAGCCAGCACGCTACCAACTAGCCTACTAAAACTTTATATGTAAACCACTGCTTCACGTTTCATGTAGGTTTTTACCGTTTTTTATAGTTTTAGCGAATATGAACGCTTAATGAACAATTGACCAGAATAAATTTTAGTTCTTTAAAAAGAGGCAATTAATGGGAAATGTCTTGACAAAAAAAAATGTATTTACATATAGCGGCTTATATAATATATTCGCGATTTTTCAAAAAATTTATATGGCAGCATAGCTTTCTAAGTTGACCCCAGAGCACAATAAATTTTGTTGCAAAAATTAAAGCAAAAAATGCATTAGATTCGAGGCCATACTTGGGTGTGATCGCTATACGGTCATGACTTGGTATTGTTACGTTTGTAATGTAAGATGAGCGCAGGTTTGATTCTTACAGCCGCAGGTTGTTGAAAAATTTATCATATAGAGATAATCTGACAATTATAAGACACAAATAATGAGCCTGTCCATAAAAAGGCAGAAACTAATCTAGTCTGATTTAAAAATTAATAGTGTTTATAATTTTTATAGAAAAGCGTTTATTCTTCTTCTTAACCTCAACATTTCTAAAATAAAAAAAAATTTCCATTTACAAAAGTTATCGTTGTATAATGATTTTTTTTTCTGGTACATTTAATTAAAAAATTAAAATACTAAAATAATAAAAAACTAAAACTGTAAAATGCATACATTTTTACAGTTTTATTTTGTCTTTAATTTTACAGAAAATACTATTTTGAGTTTAATTTAATTTTAGCAAAACCTGTTAGAAATGATAAGAAAGGTAAATGTAGTAGGAAAAATTAGTAAACGGTACAAAAATTTAGCACAATTTATAATGGAAATCGATTTGCTAAAATCAAACAACATTTTTTTACTAAAAATTTTTGAAACTTATTTTTTTTTTTTTTTTTTTTTTTGTAATTTATTTTTATTATTCTCGATATTTTTTTATATTTTATATTATAAAAATATTCAACATAAAAAAAACTTTGTTCTCATTTATAAAAAAAAAAGGAAATTAGAAAATGTTTTACAAACCTTAGCAACTTGGGTTCAAACAATTACAATTACAAACTGTCTATGACGTTAATATAACACTGCACTAAAATACATTATAAAATTTGCCCTGTGGCGATGTCTCAACTTAAAAAACGCAAAAGTTGTCGACCCTGAACGTAAAAACCATACGTCAATCTGGTAACATTGTGAAATAGAGACGAAGGAGATTAGAAAAATAAACAAAAATCTAAAAATAGAATATTTGTGTTGTTAGTGTTGTCACTTCTGAGTATAATATACAATAACAGAAAAATCTAATAGGAAAGAAAACTGCAATTTAGCTGCATTAGATTCGAGGCCATACTTGGGTGTGATCGCTAAACGGTCATGACTTGGTATTGTTACGTTTGTAATGTAAGATGAGCGCAGGTTTGATTCTTACAGCCGCAGGTTGTTGAAAAATTTATCATATAGAGACAATCTGACAAATTATAAGACACAAATAATAATACAATTTAAATGGAAAATCACTGATGAGCCTGTCCATAAAAAGGCAGAAACTAGTCTAGTATGATTTAAAAATTAATAGTGTTTATAATTTTTAGAGAAAAGCGTTTATTCTTCTTCTTAACCTCAACATTTCTAAATTAAATTTGTCAAATGCATATTAATTAAAAATTAATTGCGACTGTCTATATGACGTTAATATAACACTGTACTGAAATTAGTAATATAGTTTGCTAAAAAATAAACGAAAAATATTAAAAAAAATGTTGTATCTTGTAAATTGAGAATATGAAATGTTTTTTTTAATAAAAAACAAGTTTGTTCTAAAAATTAGTAGAACAACTGTTAATTGTGATATAAAATATTTAAAAAAATTTTATACTAGCTTTTTATTTGAGTGTATGGAAAAACACTCACAAGGAGAGTCCGTTCGTGGGTTACCCCCCGATTGCCCTGGAATTCGAATATGTTAAAAAGAATCAAAAATGAAGAGATTTTTTTTTTTTTTAGCTGCCCCATTTTCTGGTTTTTGCGATTTTTTCAAAATCATGTGTTTTTACAGATTTTTGTTTGTTTTTTTTATATGTAACTATGTATATGTTATAAATCCGATTTTATTGCGTGAATTTCAAAAAGCTTTCCAACGATATATAATACTATACAAATTTAACAAGCATAACTGTGATAAAAGCCAAAAACCTACACACAGAAATTCGGTTACTAAGGGTCAAATTCGGTTATTCTGAATTTCAGTCGTTAGGTACAACTGAACTTTAGTTTTCACAACAAAGTTTGGTTAATGCAACTGAATTTTAATTGCAACACCCAACATTTTCTTTAATATAATGTTAATATGGTTGTACTAACTGAGTTTATAAGTTGTTACCATTAATATACACTTTTAAATTCGGTTGACACTTTATTTTTCTGTGTGTATTTTGCAAGCACTTTGTATCAAAAAATTATTAAATGTTTAAACCAAATAGTCCCTTGTAAGGTAAAATGCTTGCTACTTCATAACCGTACAACCGATTTCGATCGTTTGTATCTCTTTTTAATGGATAGATATATAATGTATTTATTATTTAAAAAATATGTGTTTTATTTGATTCATTTTCGACTTTTGGAATAGGAACCCTTAAAAAAATTATCAAAAATTTGCTGGCTGGGATATTATAAAAATGCTTCGAGTTATTTTTATTAACAGATTATATTTTATATAGATACATATTTTTTTATATAAAAAACACTTCCTTTTTATCCAAACTAGAGATAACTTGACTTTACCTGTATTTGTTTTTTTTACAAAATCTATCTATAAATCTTATAAATTAAAATGAGTTGTAAAAAGAATCATTTAAAAGGGGGTCTTTTATACAAAATTTCTGTAACAGAAGTATTTTTTCAAAATTACTTTTATAACAAAAATTTATTTTTATTTATAATTTTAGAAACAATTCCTGCTTTGTTTGTAAATTTGTTCTGTTAGTCTTAGATCTTCGGTTGAATATCTTCTGTTCAAAGCAATTTTAATAGTTTTCGGAAAATAAATTTAAAAATTAAATATTTAAAAGCTCTGCTAAAATAAAGAAAAACATTTTTTTTAACTCAGTACACAAATAATTTATTTATTTTATTAAATACAGTATTTTATTTTGTAAATTATATTAACATTTAAAACAAAAAAATATTTTAAATTTCGTTAACAATATTGGATTAGTCTACACTGCAGAGTGGATTTAAGAAAAAAGTAGTACAAAAAATAAAAAAGAGAAAAGAACAGAAATCAATCTTTTGCGCACACAACAAAAAAAAAATCATACTATTTATGAATATTTTATGAAAAATTTGCCAATGTACTAATTTAGGAACTTTTTCATAACATTTATGAATAGTTCATAAAAAATACTGGGAAAGTTTGTGTCTCGTAAATTATGACAAGTTCTTAAAATATATGTAGTAACAGTTAATATTTATGAAAAAGTACTTAAAAAATTTGCCAATCCAGGTGAAAACGTTCATATACATATTGTCATATATGACCACATATATGAGTTCATATACGAATTCATATATGTTCGGATCCGAAATTTGAATGTATATGGACAAATATGATCATATATGGGCATATATGAATGTTCATATATAGTCATATATTTTTATTATAATTTTTAAGTTTTACCAATTTGGGAAAGAAATTAATGAAAATTAATAATTGTATTTTCTTAAAAAAATTGTATTTTCTTAAAAAAAATTTAATTCTTAATTATAATTATAATTATTTATAAAAAAAACTTTAACTATTTAAAATGCTTGTGTTTGACACACAAAAAAATCTCGTTGCCAAGTAATTAGTAAATAGGAGCATTTCAACTAATACAGTTTTTTCACAAAAGGCGGGCCAAACATCGGGATGTTGGTGCAAAAAGCGGAATGTATTGACTTAAAATACAAATTTTAAAATATTTGTAATTTCTTAGTTTGAATCGCTCAAATATTATTTAAAAAATTTATAGTTTCTTTGAATTATTAAAAAAAATAGTTTTGGCACAACAAGTGAATACATTTCAGACTTCGATTCGAATTTTTAAATATTATGACTGGCTCTGAAACTTTATTGCTATCAAAAGCTTCAAAACCTATAACATGTTGAACGTTTTTAAATAATTTTATTTTTTATAAAAATTAAAAAAAATATATTGAAAAGCTGAATAATCCCGATTCAGAACTAAGCACATAAAATGCGACTGATATTTCTTCAGATTCAGGTGAGATATAACTTATAACTTATTTTCTACTATCGTCTTTATAAATTATACAAACTTTAAAATCTATTCGTCCTCATATATGGTCATATCTGATAATAAATTAAAACATATTGCCCATACATGGAATAATATATGAATTCATATATGGGGATATATGGCATATATGATGCAATATATGAACCGATATATGCAATATATTATCATATATGGTGTCATACATATCCATATATGAACTTTTACTTTGAATGTATTTACCCATATATGCTTCCATACATTACATATATGTTCGTATATGCCCATACATGGAACCATCTGTACTCATATATGAAACCATATATGACAATATATTATCATATATGAACTTTTTCACCTGGGAATGTACCAAATCCTAATATTTAAGAAAACTTGCATAAATTGCAATAATACTGGAACTATGTAGGAACACGTCATAAATAGTAAGTAAATTTCATCAATAGTATGAACCTTTAAAAATATGAAGTTTTTCATAAAAAATTATGAGTTTTAGTTTTTTGTGTGCGTATGTTGCGTATGATTTCATTCAATTTTAGGGCAAAAGTTTATTTTTTTCGCGCACCACTCAAACCACCATTACAAAAATTGTTTCATAATAAAGCAAAGCAAACATCGAAATTCGTTCTTAAATATAAAAAACTTCTTAAGATGAATAAAATATTTCGTAATTTCGTATCTTTTAGAAAGCATTTCGTTTATTTTACAAAAGATTTTCGTGGAGCGAAACAACGAAATTCTTCAGTAAAACACAAAAAGATATTCATAAAATCAGCACCAAAGTGTCGTAGTTTGCGTATATTGTACGAAAAATTTTCGTGGTGCGAATTAACGAAATATTTATAATATTATTTCAGTGTATACACCAACAATAGAATTTGTAAATTGGAAAACCTTCATTTCAAAATTCAAAATTATTTTCACAATTTTTTTTTTTTAAATGCTTTTAAAGTTTTTTTAAGTTTTTCTTATACAAATTCTTTAAGTTTTTCTTATACAAATTCTTTAAAAACAAAAAATTTAAATTACAAAAAAATCCACAAAAGGGTGTTTGTATTTACAAATCATCATTCGTAGTGCTAATTTTAAAAACTTTTTTTTTGTATTTACAAAAATATGCTTTAAGGCATGTTTAATATTAATAATACAAACTGAATTTTGTAATTTATTTCTGCGTACAAATGTTTTCATAAATAAGCGATAACCGCTTATTTGAAAAACTAAGAACATTTTGTTACATATAAAAAAATGTATTTCATTTTACAAAATTGTTTCATAATAAAACAAACGAAACATCGAAATTATTTCATAAAATACAACAAAAAAAAAAAAATTGTTCTTAAAATGTATACTAAATTTCATAATTTCATGTATTTTACAAAATATAATCGTAGTGCGAAACAACAAAACTTTTCCGAAACAACGAAATTCTTTCGTAAAACACAAAAATAAATTCCTAAATGCACACAAAAACTTCGTAGATTTTGTATATTATACGAAAGATTTTCGTGGTGCGAAATAACGAACTATTTCGTACAATATATAAGGAGAATGTAATGTCCTCAGGAAACTTTGGCACTCTGCATCATATGTTCCTAATGATACTAAACTTAAATTGGCGAAACCTTTATCGTACCCATCATGACTTATAGTGCTATCGTATTTGGTAACCTTGACTTATTGTCTAATAATAAATTACAATTGGTTATTAACAATTGCGCTCGATATTACTTTAACAAAAGAAAATTTGATAGCATATCTCATTACTCCATACGAATTTTAGGAAGTAGTTTGGCATCGTATCTTAACATTCGTAATTTAATATTTTTTACGCAAGATTATTTACAAGAAAGACAGTGGACATTAGAGTGAGATAAGTTTCTAAAAATAGAACTGTTGTGTTGTTGGAGTTGTACTTCTGAGATTATGTATGCAAGAACAAAAACACCGTGTATTGAATAAAACTAGTTTTAATCACAACAAAACTCGACCTGACGATAGCTCAAAGGGCTAAAGCGCTCTATCTAACGTGTTGTGCGAATGCATGTGGCAATAGAAATCAGTTTATCTATATAAAAATTTCATATAGACGCAATCGACCAAATAAAAACATAACAAATATTACACTATTCAGAAAATTCAAAAACAGGGTCACTGACGAAGGTTCAATACCAGAAACTGCGCAGTCTGATTCAGAAAAAATTGAAAATTTGCAATGTAGTTATGATTTTTAGACAATACACTAATTCTTCTCTACCACGCCTTTCACAAAGAACCTGATTGTTTATACAAGGTGGCGCAAAAGTAATCCTCCTATCAGAAAATGCTATAAATTTTGCGATTGGCCCCTAATGTCAGTTCTGTTATGACATTTGTGTAGTAAAAACATGCGAAATACACGTTAATAAACAATGTTACGCTACACTGCTCCAGAACGCGGAATATTGGTGACTATTTATTTGACCAATAATCGGTAGGTGACTTTGGCACAACGTGAATTTCGTCGCAGATTTCCTGGCCGTCCAACGCCTACTGGTGAAACACTGCGACGTTTAGCCGCTCGCCTCGAAGAGACTGGCACAACACGAGATGCTGCCAGGCGTGGCAGACCCCGGAGTAGCCGTTCTGCAGAGAATATTGCTGCTGTAGCCGAGGATGTCATGGTAGCGCCGTCGACATCGACCAGACGACGTGCCACGCAAATGGGTATCAGTCGACGGTCTTTACAGCGAATTTTGGTACAAGATTTGAAGATGTTTCCGTACAAAGTCCAGATGGTGCATCAGCTGTTAGCTGCTGACCGCCAATCGAGTGTAACATACGCTCAAGCCATCCTTAATCACCACCAAGAGGAAGATGATTTTTCATCAAAAATAATAATGAGTGATGAGGCCCATTTCCATCTTAGCGGGTACGTAAATAAGCAAAATTTACGCTTCTGGGGCACTGAAAATCCGCGTGTAACTCACGAAGAAGCCATTACAACCCGCTTAAAGTCACTGTATGGTGTGCTGTTTTCGCTGGAGGAGTCATCAGACCTTTTTCTTCGAAGACGTCGCGGGCCAAACGGTTACTGTGAATGGTGAGCGCTACAGAGCAATGATCAACGAGTTCTTTTTGCCGCAACTTGATGAATTGGGATTGGAAAACATGTGGTTCCAACAGGACGGTGCAACGGCACACACTGCACGTGCCACAACCGATATGCTGAAGGATGCATTTCCCGGGCGCCTAATCTCCCGTTTTGGCGATTTGCACTGGCCAGCAAGATCGCCTGATTTGACCGCTCCAGACTTCTTTTTGTGGGGCTTTTTGAAGTCGCGGGTTTATGTCAACAAGCCTCAGACTCTTGCAGCTCTTAAAGACAATATCCGTCAAGAATGTGAGGACCTATCGCCGGAAGTTTTGGCCAAAGTGATGGAAAATGCCATAAAAAGGGCTCAAATGACAATCAACGACTTGATGTAAAAAAAATTAAAATACCAAATAAAAATAATCCACAAGAAGAATCAAAGTTTTTCATTTTTTTTTTAATTACAGCCAAAAAACATCGGAAGGTTATTTTTGCGCCACCTTGTATAAAAAACTTAATCTTGATCGGTCTAGTCGTACGTGCAATATTAATATACCTGATTTCAACTATTTATCGTCCTCAAGAATGTTCTTCGTTAGTACTGTGAAATAGTGGAATTATTTACCTAGCCCACTTAAATCCGATCCCCGTGAATTGGTTTACAAAGCGGAGGTTTTAAAACTTTATAAGTAGCAATTATTTTTTTAAACTTCACCTTTATTGTTATTTTTCACTTTTATTGTTATTGTATTTTTATGTTTATAACATGTTATAAATAATTTTATAAAGTGATATTATAATGTTTGAGGTGCCCTAAGAGACTCTAAGTCTTACTTGTACAAAAAGAAACCCACCCAGCCAGAAATTGCCAATGGTCTGAAAAATCAAGCACTGGCAGAGCACTATTTGCCAATGATCCAACAAAAAAAGTGCTGGCAAAGCACTGATTTACAACGCTCTGCCAACGTTTGTAAAAAGTGCTTTGCCAGTACTTAATTAACAAAATTTACAACAGTAAAAATAATAGAAGCACTGGCAAAGCCCTGGCTTAGAACGCTTTCCCAACATTGGCAAAAAGTGCATTGCCAGTACTTATTTACAAAATTTACAACCGTTAACATAATAAAAACAGTGGCACAGCCCTTGTTCACAACGATTTCCTAACGCTGGTGCTTTGCCAGTGCTCGATTTACTAAATCTTAAATGAATTTAAAATCAACTAACCATAAGCATATGATATTCAAATCAAATTCAAACACTAAAAAAAAGTCTGTAAAATCAGCAACATTTTTGCTTAATTTTAATTAATTTTTGCTGGTATTAGCAATTTTTCTGCAAGTATTATCCAAAAAAATCATGCTGACTTTACTGACTTTTTTTAATTGTATAATAAGTATTTACTCAAATCGTATTTAAAAACTTTTCTAATCTATACCTTTAAAAAATTTAAAATTACAAGATTGGAAAAATTCAGAACTAAATTGCATTAAATTGTTTAACCAATGCTTTGCCAACGTTTTAAAATTATGATTTTGGTACTGGCGAAGCACTCATTGCTAGTGATTTGCCAACGTTTTAAAAAAGAAACGGCCCAGCCCTGCCCGGTGTTATCATTTTGGGGTTGGCAAAGCCCTTAAATCTTCAGAAATCCAACGCTCTGCCAACGCTCATACCACCGTTGAAAGCACTTTGCCAATGCTTTACCGTTCGTATTTTTCTGGCTGGGAAGGAATAAATAAACTTTGCAAATATAAGAAAGGTTTCGTATATATTACGTATGGATTTTTTTCAGCGTAGACTTTGAAAAATGTATTGTAACGCCTTTTCGCATTTCTGATGACGATATGAACAACAAAACCAAGCTGCCTGTATGAGTGGTTTTTTAAATTCAGAAATATTAAGGAATTTATTTTTTTACAAGTTTGATATAATTTTTATTAAAAATAAAAATTATGAATTTATTTTCATTAATATGATTTTGTCATAATTTTAAACCTAATTTTAGTGACTAACAAAATATGAACTTAACTTCACACACAAAAAAATTTGTGACAATAAATTGGTAAAATTCTATCAGTTTTGCAGGCTTTTGCCAAGACTAGGGGAATTTTACAAAGTATTTCGACTAGTTATTTCAGCGATAGTTAGAAACTCTCTTCTAATAAAAATTGAATCACCTTCAAAATGTATTCCAAAAAAAGAGTTTATTCTTTCAATGAGTTCCTTTAACGAAATAGGTAAATAGCATGAAAACAAGAGATCATAAGTTTTGTCAGTGAATGAGATGCATGCATATAAAGCACATTAAATTTTCACTTGAATAAATATAAATAAAAGGAATCACATCACATGCATAATATAATGAAAACATTAAAGTAGTACTTGTATATGCTTTAATATGTAAATTGTTAAATGGAAATTCTATAATATATAAGGACTATATACAGTGGAGGAAATAATTATCAGTTCACCCATAAAATTGCGATTTTTGTCCAAAATATTTCAAAGTTGTTTCTACCATATAAAAGTAACAATAATAACAGTCGATACCAAACCCATTTCAATACATTTTTCAGTTTTTACTAGCGAAATAAATACGAGGGTGGATCAATAAGTCCGTGACTTTGCGAACTTCCCTCGTAGTTATATGAAATGCAACACTGCTCCCATCAAGTACAACCTGTCAAATTTTGAGCAAGTCATTAACTTTGCGTTTAATAGCTGTTCAAAACATACAACCTCGTTGATTTTTTTAAAAATGGAAAAAAGTGAATTTCGAGTGCTCATTAAATATTATTTTTTGCGAAAAAAAAACTTCAATCAAACCAAGGAAAAGCTTGATAAATACTATGGGGACTCTGCACCATCGATTTCAATGGTACAAAAGTGGTTTATTGACTTTCGTTGTGGTCGCATAAGTACAAATGACGCTAAACGTTCTGGGACGGCCAATTGAGGTCAATACACCTGAAAATGTCAAAAAAAATCCACGATATGGTGTTGGCCGATCGAAGAGTAAAAGTGCGTTAGATTGTTGATACCATAGGCATTTCATATTGCAGTGTGGTTTCGAAAAGTTGGGTTTAAGAAAAGTTGGGTTTAAGAAAGCTGTCTGCTAGATGGGTGCCGCGTTTGCTCTCAATTGACCATAAACGTATAGTGGCCAATACGGTGATGGCAACAGTTTTTTGTGATGCACTCGGGATAATCCAATCTTCAAAAGGGAAGAACAATAAACGGCGAATATTATGCCAACTTATTGGAAAAACGACCCCATATGGCCAAAAAATGCCTATTTAATGGACCTCTTCTTGGAAGAGATACAAAAATTGGAGAAATGTTGGACTAAGTGTATTGAGCTAAAAGGAGATTATGTTGAAAAATAGTTTTTTTTTTTGCAAAAAAAACTGTGTTTCATTCACGTTCAGTGATAGTAAACTCAGTTTTTCGGCAAAAGATTTAAAATTGTTTTGACTTTTTTCATATTGGCCTGTTTTGTTGCAATATTGCATTTATTTTAAGTACAATTTTGATGCGCAGCGTTGTTTTTAAAAAAAAAATTATGCACTTTATTCAAAAAAGGCAATAAAAAACAAGAAGATGTTTAAAAACTCGGCTCTTAAAGTATTGTTAATGATAGAAACATTAGAATACCATTTATGTTTAAATAATGCATTAAACGATGTACTCTGGTGCTACTTTTAGCCTACACCCAGAAAACAGTCTCAGTTGTGGCCACCGAATTTGTTGCCAATCGAATTCTGTCGGTTACGACAACTATCTTCAATTTAATTTAATTTTTAGTCGTGAAAGCTAATTTTCAGTTGTCTTATTCAATATTATGTTCCACTTAAATAATATTACGTTCCACAAAATTTTATTAAAATTAAAAAACTTTTTTGATTTTTTAAGTATTGAACAGTGGCCTATAGATTAATTCTCCGCTGTCCTACACATTGCACAGCAAGTACTTTTTTCTTTAAATTATTGGCTGTTTGGACATTTTACTTAAAAAAAAAAAAAATTTTTTTTGCGTTTGTCATTTCCGTGATTTGAACTCGGAAACTCGGAGTAATTGGCTGCCGCTCTACCCATTACACCACAATTACTTTCAAATGTTGAGTGCTAAATTCGAATTAAAATATTTTGTTAGGAAAACAAATATAGTCTAAAATTCGTTTGCCAATGCCAATCATTACCCAGCAAAAAATAGTGCTTACCCAAAAGCTCTACCAAAAGGAATTATTTAATTACGAAGCGCTTTCGAAGCAAATCTAAAGGGCATGATTTTTGTTCGCGATTTCCCACTTGGTATGTCTCTCTTAAGCAGGTGAAAAGCGCTTCTTTCGTGTGCTTTTAGAAGCAATGAATTCACGCATACTTAGGCAATAAGAAGCGTTTTTTATGTTGACAATAAGAATGATTAATGGTATGCATTCCGTACTGCTTCATTGTATTATTATTCACTGCTTTAAAGAAGGCATTTTGGGAAGCACAACAGAATGAATTCAATAATTGATTTTTTGTATGCAAGGCGTTGAAGCGCTGTTTTGGAAGCATACAAATGTAGTTACTGCTTACCAAATCCAGGTTACTTTGTGCTGGGTAGTTACGTCTTTATTCAATGCAATTCACTATTCGGTTGCTTCTACCAAACACCGAATTTAATTGTATATTTGATGGGGAAACCCGTATTTGCAGTTACCACTTTTGATTATCGACAATTTTTTAATAAATTTTGATAGCTGGTACCAATTTTTATTTTTTTTTTCATTTTCACTATGTAAACGGTTGCTTCTACCGTACACAATTACTAACTGAATTTTATTTAAAAATTTGATTGGAAATACCAATAATTGTATAAAAGGATTATCAGTACAGTATTTTTGGTTTATTAATCGATTATAGGTAATTCCTAATTCTAGGATGACGTTTTACTAAAAACTGATATTGTACTAAAAATTAGAACCAAAACTATAAAGCTTGTAATCATTTTTTTATTGAGAGTACCCCAATTTATTTTTTTTTTTTTAGAAAATATATTTTTTCAACTTATACTACATTCCGACTTATCCAAAAACCAGTATTTTTTTAAAACTTTTTGTATTTATCTTCTTGTCAAACTCTATAGAAATTTTCAATCAAAATTAAAAACATTTAAAATATACTAGTTTTTGGTTGTCCACTTAAATGAAGAAGTTAGTAGAAAAATTCGTAAAGCATTTTTAAACTAATTTTAGTACACTATAATTTTTTAATAAAATTTTTTCCTATTCTTTATTTACATGTTTTTTTTACATATTTTTGTTGCTGACTTTAAAATAATATTTACTAGTTTTTTAAAGTATTAGCAACCGTTTTTACTATTTTTTTATTCAATATTTTTTTTTTTTATAAAGTTGGACATGTTAAGCAAGATGCACATTTTTATTATAATTTAAAATATAAAGAAAATGTTAAAGGATAATAAAAATAAAATTTAACAAAAAAAAAAAAAGAACAAAGTTTATTAAAAATTGGATGATTTTAGCAAATTCATTTTAATTAAGAGTTTACTAAATTTAAGTAACGTATACTATCCAACTACCTTTGCTTTTCTAAAATTCGTTTGATACGAACTCGGAAAAGACGAATTATCGGTTGATGTGAACTAATTTTAATTCCCGACGTTTTGGCAAACATTTTTTTATATAACAAACATATGTTACCGCAAAGACAAAGCTACGGTTAAAACGAACTATGTCAGACGCTACACTCAAAAAAAAGTATATATTTATAGAAGAATTAGTAAAACGTTTTATATACCAATTTAAAGTTTTTGTACTAATTTTTAGTACATACAAATTGTTAAGGAAATATTTTTCCTACCCCATATTTAGAAATTAATAAATTTTTCAATTAAAGTTGCTGATTTTAGCAAAATATTTTACAAATTTTTCAAAAATGATTTTCTAAAATTATTAAAAATGTTTACTATTTTTTTCTTCATAGTTGAGAGCACTGTTTTTTTTCAAGTTAAACCATTTTAGAATCTAAAATATAAAACAGTTTATAGGATAATACAAAAAAAATTTCAATTAAAAAAAGTTAGTAAACAAATTGGCTGAAGTGACCAAATCGAGTTGCAATAAGAGTTTACTTAAATTTTGCTCATTTTTTGATTTTCTATTGATCCAAAAAGCTTAATTTTGTAACTAGGCAGAGTTTTAGGGAAAATATTTGGTGAATATTGTCCATCTCAATGTATTCATTCTCAATTAATCTAAAATCTGCATTTTAGAACCACACGGCGTATAATGCATATTATTACATATATATGTTGATTATACGCCGTGTGGTTCTAACAAGTAGATTTTAGATTATTAGAGATTATCAATATTTTCTCCAAAACGCAGACGAGTTACTCGAGAAAACTTTCTAGATCGTTAGGAAAATATCTGGGCTTTCATAAAAAAATATTTTTTAGTTCTAAATTAAAAAAACAAATGCTCCATAAAAAAAAAACTATTGATAACCCTTTAACCGGCAAGCCCGATTCCAGATGGGGTATTTTAAATTTTGCCACGAATGCTCCAAATGAGTGTTAATAATAAGCAATTCATCTATTTCGATAGAAACCCAAATTTACAAAATATTTTGTGACGTTTTTTTTATGTTTGTGGGACGGTTTGGAAGTGAGAAAGCGTTAAAAATAAAATTTCGTAAAACTAAAAAAAAAATATTTTGAAATCAACACAATTTTCAAAAATCTTGAAATCATATTTATGTTGACTATAAACCCTTGATACCTTACACAAAGTAAGATTAAAGCTTAAACATTTTTAAAAAAGCTTAAATTTTGGTCCAAGGACATACAGAATTCCAATAGCATACATGTAAAGGACATCATCTTATCTTGAAAACGTATGTCGGGATTTTTATGAAATTTGGCGAAAAGATCACATTTAGTAATAGTAGCAAAGCCTTTAAGTTTCATCAATATATGTTGCAGTTTAGGTGCGTTTTCGCTCAATTTCGCGATTTTCAAAAAACGAAAATCGTCATATCTTTTTACTCAAAACCAAAAAAAGGGTAATTTTTTAACAGTATTTATTTCTTGGTAAGAGGAAAAATTTATGCCTAAACTTATTCATTTTTATGGATTCGGTTTTGAAATTCGCTCTAAACCTATTTTGGCCCATATCGTGTAAAACAAAATTTTGGTAGAAAAACATATTGTTTCTTTTTCGTGCCGAGCAAGTGGTATAAATTTCATTGCAAAACAGCTTATGTCGGTATGAGGGATAAAGTAAATATTTTAGCATTTTCCAAATTAAATTAAATTTTTATAAATAATATACTAAAAATGAGGTAAGTTTTCAATATTTTCCGACGTATACTTCGCCCACTTTTGGAAAGTTTTAAAAAGTTGTTTAATTTTTTATTCGCATCATATTAAAAAAAAGCATATCGTTTTAATGTCAAAATTTGTAGTATTTGTATTGGAGCAACATTTAAAATTTTTGATAAAGTGGACCATGTAGACAACAAAATTGCGCTCATTTTTAGTTTATTATTATTAATAATTATTTAATTATGATGTGAGCAAGATTATTCAAGTTCAAGATCATTTGTTTTTTGTTAATTTATGATAAAAGATCGAATAATAAATTTTTGGTTTTAACTTTTTATAATTTAAAAGTAAAAAATTTAATAAATTAATTAATGGGTATTTTTATGGAGAATTATTTTTTGTTTTAATTTCAAAACTAGTACTGAATCTTTAATTTAATCCTCTAACCGGCAAGCCCAGCTTCAGTCGGGGTATAGTAAATTTCCCATAAATGCGCCAAATGGATAGAAAACCAAATTTAAAAAATATTTCGTGAATTATTTTTTTTTTTTTAGAAAATGTACAATTTTAAAATGTTTGTAATGTAAAGACTAATTATTTTTTTTAAAAAAATATTTTTATTTAAAACATCCCTACGGGTCATATCTCTTAACGGACTGGTTAAAGCAGAACCTATTATAGAACTAATATAATTTGCCACAGCTGTGGGTTAAATTAAGTTAATTATATTTAATGAACTGGTCCTCTGACCGATGAAAAGGTAATATACCACTTAACAAGCAGTGTAAGTCTTCTTTTATCTTCGCACTTCTTTTGAACACGGGTTTACTTTAATTTTTATAACAAATGTATGAAAACTATTTGTATTTTTTGAACACTATTTATTTTTAATTTTCAAATTTCAAACTAATTTTTAATAAAAAAATACTACTTGTTTTTAGTCAAAGAGCGTATAATTATTTTAAGATTTTGTTAATCTGTTTTTTAAATTTAATTATTATTGGAATTGTTTGCCAGCAACTAAGCACAAGGAGGCGGTAGCGCGCTTGCCGTGTAAGTAGGAGGTTGAGGAATCAAGCCCCGCAGGCGGCAATTCATCAAAGATTTTTTTTTTATTAGATTAGATTAGATTATATGGCACTATGCACCGCGACCAACTTAGGTCTTTTGTGCTGCCTAAAGTTACCCTAAAGATTCAAGCTACCTATAAAGCCAATAATCCTATTAGGCAAAATCTTCATAATGTCCGAAGGGGAGACAAAGCGATTGCCAAGAAACTTGGCACGCCTTTCACATAGCCTCGGACATTCGCAAAGAACATGCTCTGATGTCTCAGCTACCAGTTCGCAAAACCTACACTCATCCGTGTCCGAAAGACCCCTTTTGAGCAGGTGGTATCTGAGATTGCAGTGCCCAGTCAGGTAAGACACCAGGGTTCTCAAGTCACCCCTCCCGAGTGACAAGAGTCTCCTCGATCCTGCACTGGAAAAAGAAATCAATCTCTTAGCCTGTCGTTGGCCAAGAGAGTTTTCCCAATAGAGAGAGAATTCTGACTCCCTCCACGACCCGAGCTTCTCCCTAACATACCCCAAAGGTATACCACAGAATGGTTCAGGGCCAATAAAGGGCCTTCGGGCCCCGCAATTAGCAAGACAATCTGCCCTCTCGTTGCCCTCATGCCCCTCGTGACCAGGAACCCACTCTAAGGTAAGCGAGTTGCGCCTGCCAAGTCGGTTAAGAGCCAGAATGCATTCCATGACCAGACCAGATGACACCTCATAGGACATTAAAGCCCTTAATGCCGCCTGACTGTCGGAAAGAATGTAGATACGAGATCTAATAGTGCCCCTTCGTAGACACTCCTCCGCGCAGACACAGATAGCAAAAATCTCTGCCTGAAAAATGGAGGGGTATCTACCCATAGGTAAGGCCCGTTGGAAACCTGGTCCATAGACACCCGCACCAGTGTCACCATTCGCATGCTTTGAGCCATCTGTGAACCATATCTGAGAACCCCGCTCTGGCTCCCAGGATCTGTTGGTCCACATTGCCCTGTCGAACAGCATCACTTTAAAGTTCCTATCAAAGATGTACTCCGGTGACCTCCTATCCATAACCTTTGTAATCGGGTCATCAATTAGGATTCTAGCGATCCTCATGTGACCCCTTAGATCACCTCCCCTCATGTCACCGAATTCTCTAAGTCTGGAGGATCCTATGCAGGCAGCCTCCATTACAGAAATATGCAATGGTGGTATCCCCAGCATAACCCCCATGGCATCCGTCGGGCAGGTTCCGCCTGCCCCCGTTATGCCAATACACATAAGACGGTAGATCCTCTTGAGAGCATCCCTTGCCCCTACCTGTTCAACCTTTGGCCACCATGCCAGGGCAGCATAGGTGATCATAGGTTTAACAATGGTGTTAAACGACCAGTAGACCATCTGCGGCCTTAGACCCCATGTCTTACCAAAAAGCCTTTGGCAGGCATAATATGCCCTTGTGGCCTTCTTGGAGACATAGTCAAGATGTTCATTCCAGGTAAGAGATCTGTCAAGAGTCACGCCGAGGTACTTAACACTACTGGAAAAGCCCACCGTGGCCCCATCAAGGACAGGCATTGTCAGGTTAAGTTTCCTCCTATTCGTAAATGGTACCAGGATTGTCTTCGACGGGTTGACAGACAAGCCCTTTTCCCGGCACCAAGAAAGAGTATAGTTCAGAGCCTGCTGCATACGTTCGGATATGGTCCTATCATCAAATCCCACTACAGAAATGACAAGATCATCCGCGTATCCATAAGTCCTGAAACCCAGGTCGTTCAAACCTTCAAGTAGTTCATCAATGACCAGCGTCCAGAGTAACGGCGACAAAACACCCCCCTGTGGACAGCCCCTAGTCGCATTTACGGTCCTACTAGTAGTCCCTATGCCGAACGTGATTATTCTAGAGCGTAGCATCTCCAAAGTCCAATTGATGATAATTGGAGAGATGTCCTTTCTAACCATGGACACCCTAATTGCCTCGTAGGACGTGTTGTCAAAGGCGCCCTGTATATCAATAAAGGCACAAAGGGCAATATTCTTTGCCTCTAGTGCCCGTTCTATTGTAGTGACAACATGATGGACAGCAGTCTCGGTAGATTTACCTCGTTGATACGCAAACTGTAATTTGTGTATCGGCTTTCGCCTTAGGTAAGTATCCCTAATGTACTGGTCCAAGAATTTTTTGGTTCAGAATTTTTTTTAAATTAATTTAAACATCTATTTTTAGGTATATCATCTATCACGCACCAGGAAAATGTGCAAATACGTCGCCTCCAATGACAACGCCATGTTAAAGTGATATGTATAATTCATATAAAAAGTCCGATCCCGGATGTGTCACCTTCACCTAGGGACATATTCTACGTGTCGTCCGGGACATTTCCCTTTGCCCGTAGGGATAGTATAGACTATAAGTTATTAATTCACTTTTTGTAGATAGCCAAAGGGCCCCGATCTCCTATTTGAATCGCGGATGTAAAGTTGAAATATACGTTTTGCCACTAGTATACTGTACCTTGTCGGGATTTTTTTTCAAGTCATCACAATAAAATCAGTTTTTCCAAGCAAAAGAAAAGTAATTTTCATCATCCAAAGTTATTTGAACATTTTTTCATGAAGTTTTTCTGAATTGTCTACATATTGTTGGAATTTCTGCCAATTGTTTTTTACTACCCAAATTCCTCTGGTAGTGTTTCACGTTCATTTGGAGGAAGTTTTTCCGATTTTTTTCTTTTTTTTTTACTATTTAATATTAACAATAATATATTATAAATATAGGATTTCATTGACATGCATTTTGAAAAAAAAACACATGCCTACTTAGCAGAATTTATATAAGAATTTTGTACATTTACTTTGTTGGCATAGGAATTCAGATTGGAGAAACAATATGTTCTTTTGAATTCCAATACGATTATATTCAGTATAAAAAAACATAAATTTCCAAAACTTAAAAAATATTTTAAATTTGAAAAAAAAAGTAATCGTAAAATAAATTTAAAAATGCAGTGATTTATGAATTCATTAAAAAAATCTCTAATGTTTTTATTTTTTGTTGGATAAAATAGTAGTAATATCGGAAAAAATGTTTTTTCTACAGAACATATTGTTTTTACAATCTAAAGTTTTTATATGTTTTAGAGGACATATTTATCAATCTACAAACAAAAGTTTAAGTTAAGTTTTTTTTTATTCTTTTTCAAAAGCGTATAAATCAAAGTTTCATCCATCTCATAGAAGACTAAATAAGCTTTGAAATGCTATAAGCAGCGACAAAACGCGAACGATAACGAATTTAAAAAAATAAACAAATTGTTTTATTATACTAATTAGGAGGTTACATATACCAAGTTTCAGGCAAATCGGAAGGGTTAAAGTTGAAAAAGTTATATTATCGTCAATAGGTCTTCTGGAATGACTCTATTTATTTTTTAAGTAAAAAGTAAGTAGACCGGATGTCAAGTGATTTAACATTTATGTTAAGTAATTTATGTTAAAATACAAACTATTTTGAGTGTAGATAAAATTAAAATCTTTATTGAAACCAACTCAATTAAATTATTACAAATGATTTAAAATGGTACTACAATTGACTCAACTAAACTTTTAATTGAATTAACAAATATTTAAAATGGAAACTCGATTTTAGTTTTTTCTGTAATGGATATCTAACTTTAGTATGTTTGCATTTATGTTCCACCGGAAATTAAAGGACTAAAGTTCTATACTATAAAAATGCTGTTTTTTGAAATGGAATAAAACAAAGATGAATGACATGAAATTTACTTTCTTCGAAAGATAATCTTTTGGCATTATAATTTAAATATGACTTGTGGCATATGACCGCCACGGCTGGCTCAGACGTAGTCTAACCTGGAGGTCCAATTTTCGATGACTTTTTCCAACATTTGTGGCCGTATACTGGTAATAACTCGGCGACTGTGTCCTCCAAGCGGTCAATCGTTTCGGGCTTATAGGTATAGACTAGCGACCTCACATATCCCCACAGAGGGTCCGAAACGTGAAACTATGCGGTTACTAAACGTTTCCTTCAATAAATCAATTGTGGCACGAGCTGTGTGACATGGTTGTTCAATTGATGAATGAAAAAGTCAGTAATCATGGCTCTATAGGGGTCACCATTCACGGATAGACTGATTGGGGTCTTCCTCTACGCTATGCTCTACAGCAGCAATGACTTCTTCTGTACGTACTGTACGACGTCTCTGTGGATGCATATTATCATTTGGAGTAAACGTGGTGCGAAAACGTACCATATTTAATCGAATTAATTGCTCTAATGGACGATTATGTTGACCGTAAAATGGACGTAGTGCGAGATGCGTATTTCGAACAGAACCATGATTTTCAAAATAAATTTGCACAATTTGGAAGCGTTGTTTAGGCGCCAATCTTTTCAGGTTCAAATGCCAAACCAAACTAAACATAAATCACTTGACAGCTAACAAAATGGCCGCCAGTAAAAAAAGTGTTGCCAACTTAAAATTCTATACCTGTATAAAAAACACCCGTTATGGTTGCAGACAAAATGTAAAGTTAACTTTTAAATTTTAAACGCTGCAATTATATTTATCCAGTAAAAAAATTACAACCGTTTAAAAGTACTACAGGTAAAATTTTTTTGACAGTTACTATGTGACAGATGTTTGAGTAGTAATTAGTATTTGTTGTTTTTGCGATTAGTATTTGTTGTTGTTGCTATTGTATTTGTCGCTCCATTTTTTTGTTGGGAATGTTTGCTAATTGATTTTGAAAACAATTGTAACACATATATCATTTATTTAGTTTATTTAAAAATATTATTGTTAATATTCAGGCTAAAACAACTATAAATAATAATTATATTTTTACACATAATCTGTTTTGTATTTATGTGGTACTCGTACTGCTCAGTTCTTAGACAGAATCAAACATTTGACAGTTAATGTCTTCAAAAAATAGTAAAAATGTTTTAATTTTGAAATACTTGTGACATACATACAAGAAATACTAATGATTGTCGTAAAAATAATTATTATTAATATGATTTATATCGATGGTAATAGATAAAGTTTGAAAATAGCATTCAAGCATAAGCGCGTAAAAATGTGTTAATTATAATAATTTAGCATAAAAATGCAGCAATTCAAGCGGAATAACTTGATTTTTTTAGATGAGTTTTTATTAATTTTTTTGTTTGACGAAAATACAAGTTTTAGCAAAAAAAAAAAAAAAAAGTAACAAATTATTAACTTAATAATATTCTTTGCGTATGCACAATAGGGTGTCCCGTTAAAACCAAAAAAAAAAACATTTGAATTAAAAAAAGCTCAAACGACACATAATAAGCCGCTGATTAGTAGAAAATAACGAACATATTTGGAAAGACATTTTTTTTTAACTGCAAATAAGTGTTGATATCGTCGATTCTGTCGTATTTTGTTATAAACAAAAAGTTTTTTTTGCGAGGGGCACCCTAATGTTCAATCGATATTTGCCAAATTGTGCTTAAAGTTAAGTTATATTTATTAATGGATATATGCTAAATTATTACAAATTTTTTAATGAGTACCTAATAATGTTGTATCTAGGTGTTAATTTAAGTCATTTTAAAACTTTAAGAATTTATATTTGTATTAATTCACACAAACAAATTATAAAATATTACCGAAAACTACTCAATTAAGTTTGACAAGGTTGCAGACTTGTGTAAATTATGTTTATGGTAACTTTGCCTTATAATAAAGACTTTTTGGTGCACCCAGAAAAAAGATTGGTTGGAGTTCGGTCAAAACCATTAAAATTTATTTGATGGGACGTTATTTTACAAGGAATTACATTTAATTGATTAATAAAACAAAAATAATGTACTGGCAACTAAAAAGAGGGAAATGGAACTAATAAACAATCCTACACTCAAAAAAATAAGTTAGTAGAAAAGTTAGTAAAACGTCTTGTAAATCAGGTATACTATTTTTTAGCAATATTTTTTCCTAAAATCGTGTTTTCAGCTAAAATTTTTGTTATACTTATTCAGCACTTAACTGTTTTATACTAATGCTTTACTAATATACTAATGTTTTACTAATTAATTTTGCTAAAAAAAAATTGTGCTGATAAGCACATTAATAGTGTGGACGACAACCAGATTGAAAGATATACGCAGAATGAAGTAGATGTCGCGGCATGTCAAGATGTAGTAGAGAAGAGGAAAATGAAATGTAGACAGAGTAAATTGAAAGACAAAGACACACAGACAGAGTAAATTGAAAGACAAAGACACACATCTTAGGTAGATTTTTTTATGGTTCCTTTTTCTTATTGCAAAAAGGGTTGTTTTTTCGTTTCGTTTGTTTTTGTTTATTTTTTCATTTCGTTTCTATAATTATCTTCGGCAGTTGCGATAGCATCATTTAAACGATAGCATCATTTAAACAACCATTGATGTAAGTAATTGAAAGACAATTTTTGTTATGTTATATATATTTATTTCTATATATTTTCAGATGTTAAATAAATTCATGTCGTCAATGTGGAAAATGAAAATTTTTGTATTTCGTTATTATAGTTAATTATTTTTAAAAGAATCACTTAAATATGTTTTATGATTTTCAGCAAATAAATTAACTAAATTACAATTTTTCTAAAAATTTTTTGCGTTTTTTTTCAGTCTACTAAAATTCAGCAAAAAATTTATTAATTTTTAGCAAGGCTTTTGTATTTCTAATCTACTAAGTGTTAACAAAACTTTTGCTGAATCTACAAATTTTGTTGCTAAAAATCAGCTCGCTGATTTTCAGCAAAATTTTTTGCTGACATTAGCAACTTTTTTGCAAGCATCCTCCTGACTAAAATTTTGCTGACTCAGCAAAATTTTTTGCTAACTTTACAAACTTTTTTTTTGAGTGTATTATGCAATTGTTGGTATTTCCAATCGACTATTCAAATAAAATTCTGTAGAAGCAACCATTTATTTGGTGATAATACAAAAAAATTGGTACACTCTAATAAATTTATTAAAAAGTTGTCGATACACTTAAAGGTAAAGCTTCATCATATTTATAGATTTTCGTCCAATGTAACGTTTAATAGTATTTATGAAACACCTCATAAAAAAGAAAATCATTTTTATCATATTTATGAAATGTTTCACTGTATATCTGAATAATATTTTGTATCAGTACACTTATAATACTATGTAGGTAAAGAGCACTGCAAATGTAGTTAAAAACAAATGAAATTTCAATTAAAGAAAGGACGACTTACATTTCAGTAAATTCCACTAACATTGTCATTTGTTTTTTAATGTTCAAAAAATGAACCACATATGTTTGTAAAAAATAAACAACCATTTTTTTTTAAATAACAAAAAACTACTGCAAAAAATTAATGTAAAATCATAAAACAGTCATTTGATGTGGTTTGTTTTTTTAAATAAACTAAAGGGTGTTTTTTTATGCAATCATAGAACTTAAAATTGGCAACACTTTTTTAACTGGCGGCCATTTTGTTAGTTGTTAAGTGATTTATGTTTAGTTTGGTTTGGCATTTCAACATGATGCCTGAACAACAATTCAAAATTGTGCAAATTTGTTTTGAAAATCATGGTTCTGTTCGAAATACGTATCGCGCACTACGTCCATTTTACGGTCAACATAGTAATTCGATTAACACCACGTTTACTCTAAATGATAATATGCATCCACAGAGATGTCGTACAGTGCGTACAGAAGAAGTCATTGCTGCTGTAGAGCATAGCGTAGAGGAAGACTCCAATCAGTCTATCCGACAATGGTGACCGCTATTGAACAACTATGATGTGCAGGAGCCGTGGTTTCAACAAGTGTTGGCAACATGTCACACAGTTCGTGCCACAACTGATTTATTGAAGGAAACGTTTGGTTTCAAGTTTCGGACCGGAGAATTGGCCGCAAAGTTTCAAGTTTCGGTATGAAGTTGCTATTATACGCCGATAAGCACGAAACGATTGACCACTTGGAGGACAACATTCACCGCCTTATTGCCAATATACGGCCACAAATGTTGGAAAAAGTCATCGAAAATTGGACCTCCAGATTAGACTACGTCCGAGCCAGCAGTGGCAGGCATATGCCTGAAGTCATATATAAAAAGAGAGGCAACACTCAGGAAATACTTCCTTCCAGACTTGGCAACACTGTAATTGCGCGAGATGATAAGTCTTAGAACAGTTGTTGCTCACCACCTGATGGAGAGTTGGCGAACTTATTGAAGCTTTTTGGTTCATAGCCCTGTTTCATTGTTTTACTTCGGTGGGGTTAATTGCTATGGGAACACCGAAGGTGGACATTGCGATACGTATAAGGGATAGAAAAAACTCATACATATTATTTTGATGTTGCCGTCACCGGGGATCGAACCCGGGACCTTCTGTGTAAAAGTCCAACGCGCTAACCATTACACCACAACACCCAAACAACTACATAGTTTTAAAGCAGAAGGTCCCTGAGTGTTGGGATTTCATTATTATTGTGTAGGAAAAGCTCATAGATATGGTCATTTGAATTCTTGTTGTTTATAAAATGTTTCATAAATATTGATGAAATTTTTTACATTGGACGAAAATTTAGAAACTTCTTACTGGTTTTTTTTTAAGTGCAGAACTGTAAGTATGGGAATATGACACACCAAAATCCCGGGACATGGAAAGTTAATTTAGAACCCAGTGGTATACTCCGTTTTAATAGGTTAGGTCACAATAAAAATATATTTCAATTTTAAGCTTGCATTTTTTTAACCGATTTCTTTGAGTGTATTTTGAGTTAATCTTAATTCACACTCTATCCACCCCTCTCCACCCATATCTACTATTTCCCAGTTCTTTGTCATTTTCAAAAGAGAATTTACAATAATTTGACAATTCGTATCACTTATAATGGGAAATAGTAGATATGAATGGATAGTAAAAATCGTTTTTGAAATGACTGTATATATTTTGTTATTTGTCTTAACTTAAGTCGAACAATGATGACCTTCCATTTTAAATAGGATTCAATACATTTATATATAATCCGAAACGTCAGGGTAATAACCTTTGACTTATACTGACATCTGTTAGATCAGTGTCATATGGTTCGAAACTTCAAATTTCATTAAAAAACGTTGGAGACGACGTTAGCTTTGAGTTTCGACTTATTAACAATAAATAAAATAATTTCAAAAGAGATTTCTATGTCTTTTATCTAAAATACCCTCAAAAAATCGCTTGAGTCAATTCAAACTTAAAATTTTTAATATATTTATATTTTGACCTAAACTTTTAAAACGTGGTAAGGTAGACCGGAGACCATTCGCCACTTTTTTGTTTGAAGCGCTGTCTTCACCAAATCAATCATTTATCCAAGAATTATTTTTAATCTTAAGATTTACACATTCTGGTTTTCAATTGAATGCATAAAACTCCCATTATTCCTATGCCTTATATAATATTTTTAATGTTTTTCAGATCAACCTAAAACGGCTACACTGCCCCACCTCTTGGGTCACAGTTTATAAATATATTTACTGTAGAAGTGTTCATTTTTAGGCGGGTTTTTATGTCATCCGAGCAATATTGACATTCCCGATTTTAAATCTTTAAAATTTTAAGAACTCGAGATGTTATTCACGTTTTCGTTTTCCAAAACATGAAAAACTTTAAACTAACAAACTTTGATGACTTACAGTTTCTTCTTCACAAATTAAAAAAGCTTCTGAAAGCTCAGATTGCCTACTTTTACGATCTATAATTCAAAAATAGCCAGTTCTTTCTAAAAAAGCCTCTTTTACTGTTGTTGCAATTTTGGAATACATATTGCACTGTGTGCTAGATATTGCTGTTATAAGTAGAATACATAATATTAACCCTTAAAAAACCTTAAATTAACACCTAGATACCTAATAATGTTGTATCTAGGTGTTAATTTAAGTCATTTTAAAACTTTAAGAATTTATATTTGTATTAATTCACACAAACAAATTATAAAATATTACCGAAAACTACTCAATTAAGTTTGACAAGGTTGCAGACTTGTGTAAATTATGTTTATGGTAACTTTGCCTTATAATAAAGACTTTTTGGTGCACCCAGAAAAAAGATTGGTTGGAGTTCGGTCAAAACCATTAAAATTTATTTGATGGGACGTTATTTTACAAGGAATTACATTTAATTGATTAATAAAACAAAAATAATGTACTGGCAACTAAAAAGAGGGAAATGGAACTAATAAACAATCCTACACTCAAAAAAATAAGTTAGTAGAAAAGTTAGTAAAACGTCTTGTAAATCAGGTATACTATTTTTTAGCAATATTTTTTCCTAAAATCGTGTTTTCAGCTAAAATTTTTGTTATACTTATTCAGCACTTAACTGTTTTATACTAATGCTTTACTAATATACTAATGTTTTACTAATTAATTTTGCTAAAAAAAAATTGTGCTGATAAGCACATTAATAGTGTGGACGACAACCAGATTGAAAGATATACGCAGAATGAAGTAGATGTCGCGGCATGTCAAGATGTAGTAGAGAAGAGGAAAATGAAATGTAGACAGAGTAAATTGAAAGACAAAGACACACAGACAGAGTAAATTGAAAGACAAAGACACACATCTTAGGTAGATTTTTTTATGGTTCCTTTTTCTTATTGCAAAAAGGGTTGTTTTTTCGTTTCGTTTGTTTTTGTTTATTTTTTCATTTCGTTTCTATAATTATCTTCGGCAGTTGCGATAGCATCATTTAAACGATAGCATCATTTAAACAACCATTGATGTAAGTAATTGAAAGACAATTTTTGTTATGTTATATATATTTATTTCTATATATTTTCAGATGTTAAATAAATTCATGTCGTCAATGTGGAAAATGAAAATTTTTGTATTTCGTTATTATAGTTAATTATTTTTAAAAGAATCACTTAAATATGTTTTATGATTTTCAGCAAATAAATTAACTAAATTACAATTTTTCTAAAAATTTTTTGCGTTTTTTTCAGTCTACTAAAATTCAGCAAAAAATTTATTAATTTTTAGCAAGGCTTTTGTATTTCTAATCTACTAAGTGTTAACAAAACTTTTGCTGAATCTACAAATTTTGTTGCTAAAAATCAGCTCGCTGATTTTCAGCAAAATTTTTTGCTGACATTAGCAACTTTTTTGCAAGCATCCTCCTGACTAAAATTTTGCTGACTCAGCAAAATTTTTTGCTAACTTTACAAACTTTTTTTTTGAGTGTATTATGCAATTGTTGGTATTTCCAATCGACTATTCAAATAAAATTCTGTAGAAGCAACCATTTATTTGGTGATAATACAAAAAAATTGGTACACTCTAATAAATTTATTAAAAAGTTGTCGATACACTTAAAGGTAAAGCTTCATCATATTTATAGATTTTCGTCCAATGTAACGTTTAATAGTATTTATGAAACACCTCATAAAAAAGAAAATCATTTTTATCATATTTATGAAATGTTTCACTGTATATCTGAATAATATTTTGTATCAGTACACTTATAATACTATGTAGGTAAAGAGCACTGCAAATGTAGTTAAAAACAAATGAAATTTCAATTAAAGAAAGGACGACTTACATTTCAGTAAATTCCACTAACATTGTCATTTGTTTTTTAATGTTCAAAAAATGAACCACATATGTTTGTAAAAAATAAACAACCATTTTTTTTTTAAATAACAAAAAACTACTGCAAAAAATTAATGTAAAATCATAAAACAGTCATTTGATGTGGTTTGTTTTTTTAAATAAACTAAAGGGTGTTTTTTTTATGCAATCATAGAACTTAAAATTGGCAACACTTTTTTAACTGGCGGCCATTTTGTTAGTTGTTAAGTGATTTATGTTTAGTTTGGTTTGGCATTTCAACATGATGCCTGAACAACAATTCAAAATTGTGCAAATTTGTTTTGAAAATCATGGTTCTGTTCGAAATACGTATCGCGCACTACGTCCATTTTACGGTCAACATAGTAATTCGATTAACACCACGTTTACTCTAAATGATAATATGCATCCACAGAGATGTCGTACAGTGCGTACAGAAGAAGTCATTGCTGCTGTAGAGCATAGCGTAGAGGAAGACTCCAATCAGTCTATCCGACAATGGTGACCGCTATTGAACAACTATGATGTGCAGGAGCCGTGGTTTCAACAAGTGTTGGCAACATGTCACACAGTTCGTGCCACAACTGATTTATTGAAGGAAACGTTTGGTTTCAAGTTTCGGACCGGAGAATTGGCCGCAAAGTTTCAAGTTTCGGTATGAAGTTGCTATTATACGCCGATAAGCACGAAACGATTGACCACTTGGAGGACAACATTCACCGCCTTATTGCCAATATACGGCCACAAATGTTGGAAAAAGTCATCGAAAATTGGACCTCCAGATTAGACTACGTCCGAGCCAGCAGTGGCAGGCATATGCCTGAAGTCATATATAAAAAGAGAGGCAACACTCAGGAAATACTTCCTTCCAGACTTGGCAACACTGTAATTGCGCGAGATGATAAGTCTTAGAACAGTTGTTGCTCACCACCTGATGGAGAGTTGGCGAACTTATTGAAGCTTTTTGGTTCATAGCCCTGTTTCATTGTTTTACTTCGGTGGGGTTAATTGCTATGGGAACACCGAAGGTGGACATTGCGATACGTATAAGGGATAGAAAAAACTCATACATATTATTTTGATGTTGCCGTCACCGGGGATCGAACCCGGGACCTTCTGTGTAAAAGTCCAACGCGCTAACCATTACACCACAACACCCAAACAACTACATAGTTTTAAAGCAGAAGGTCCCTGAGTGTTGGGATTTCATTATTATTGTGTAGGAAAAGCTCATAGATATGGTCATTTGAATTCTTGTTGTTTATAAAATGTTTCATAAATATTGATGAAATTTTTTACATTGGACGAAAATTTAGAAACTTCTTACTGGTTTTTTTTTAAGTGCAGAACTGTAAGTATGGGAATATGACACACCAAAATCCCGGGACATGGAAAGTTAATTTAGAACCCAGTGGTATACTCCGTTTTAATAGGTTAGGTCACAATAAAAATATATTTCAATTTTAAGCTTGCATTTTTTTAACCGATTTCTTTGAGTGTATTTTGAGTTAATCTTAATTCACACTCTATCCACCCCTCTCCACCCATATCTACTATTTCCCAGTTCTTTGTCATTTTCAAAAGAGAATTTACAATAATTTGACAATTCGTATCACTTATAATGGGAAATAGTAGATATGAATGGATAGTAAAAATCGTTTTTGAAATGACTGTATATATTTTGTTATTTGTCTTAACTTAAGTCGAACAATGATGACCTTCCATTTTAAATAGGATTCAATACATTTATATATAATCCGAAACGTCAGGGTAATAACCTTTGACTTATACTGACATCTGTTAGATCAGTGTCATATGGTTCGAAACTTCAAATTTCATTAAAAAACGTTGGAGACGACGTTAGCTTTGAGTTTCGACTTATTAACAATAAATAAAATAATTTCAAAAGAGATTTCTATGTCTTTTATCTAAAATACCCTCAAAAAATCGCTTGAGTCAATTCAAACTTAAAATTTTTAATATATTTATATTTTGACCTAAACTTTTAAAACGTGGTAAGGTAGACCGGAGACCATTCGCCACTTTTTTGTTTGAAGCGCTGTCTTCACCAAATCAATCATTTATCCAAGAATTATTTTTAATCTTAAGATTTACACATTCTGGTTTTCAATTGAATGCATAAAACTCCCATTATTCCTATGCCTTATATAATATTTTTAATGTTTTTCAGATCAACCTAAAACGGCTACACTGCCCCACCTCTTGGGTCACAGTTTATAAATATATTTACTGTAGAAGTGTTCATTTTTAGGCGGGTTTTTATGTCATCCGAGCAATATTGACATTCCCGATTTTAAATCTTTAAAATTTTAAGAACTCGAGATGTTATTCACGTTTTCGTTTTCCAAAACATGAAAAACTTTAAACTAACAAACTTTGATGACTTACAGTTTCTTCTTCACAAATTAAAAAAGCTTCTGAAAGCTCAGATTGCCTACTTTTACGATCTATAATTCAAAAATAGCCAGTTCTTTCTAAAAAAGCCTCTTTTACTGTTGTTGCAATTTTGGAATACATATTGCACTGTGTGCTAGATATTGCTGTTATAAGTAGAATACATAATATTAACCCTTAAAAAACCTAACGAAATAATGTAAAATAACATAACCCTAAATTAACCTAAAGAAATAACTTAAAATAACGTTATCCTTAACATAACATAACGATATACCTTTAAACATCGTTAACATTAATATACCCTGACGAAATATTCACAAAATATCGTTATCCAATACCGATAACGGAAGAAACGGTTGCCAACCCTGGTTAAAAAGATATGGACGATTATGTATGAATCAGACTTGGGCGACGCCAATTACATCTCATAATCATTTACTTGCGAAATTTTTCTATATTATTAATTATGTCAGACATACGCTCACACTTGTGGGCTTAAACGCTTCGTTGGAAAATTTTCAATTTTGTCGATACCAGACATGGGACCAATATCTGTGTATTTAACCCTTATGTTTACACCACGTTGATTTGTCACATTCATAACACCAGGGTCTAGGTAGACCCGGTACAAAACTAGACGACTTTATATGAAAACGTATAAGTTAATATAAAGATTTTGTGTGAATACGACTGATAGACCAAGTCAACTTCTTCTATCCCTTCATAATTTCTTTCCATTTTTAAAAAAATATCAACAAAACACCAACAAAACACAAACTATACACAACCACTATTTCGAATCACAATTTCAAATGAACATTATTATTTCCTTTGCAGCTTATGCACACTGTTAGTTCAAAAAAATTTTCTTCCAATTTACAGCCTACTTAGGTTTTTAGTTGAAAAAAAAAATATTTTTGAAAAGCCACATTTGCTTTGTTTTAAAAATTGGAAGTTACTTTTTTTTTTTAATTTCGGCAGAAAATGTTGCAATACCTGTTAAAATAATAAGAAAATAATGCGGGTCTGCCCAGACCCAGGTGGCACGGATATGACTAGAGTTTTAAAAGTCCTAAACTTAACACCCCATTAGCAAAAAAGAATTAAATGTGCACTAAACTGTTCTGAAATGTATCCCTGAGGATATCATGGTATATCATTACTATAGCTTCAAAGGAAGTATAAAAAATACACGACAAAAAACAAAAAGGTATTGTAAACAAACCCAGCAAAAAATAGTGCTTACCCAGAAGCGCTTCCAGGAGGCATTATTTGATGACGAAGCTCTTCCAAGGCAAATAAACAATTCATGATTTTTGTTCGCAATGTCTCACTTGGCATGTCTCTTTTAAAGCGCTTCTTTCATGTGCTCTTAGAAGCAATAAATTCATGCCTTCTTAGGCACTAAGAAGCGCTTTTTTGTATGTTGAAAACATTAGTGCTTCATGGTATGCATACTTTATTGCTTCATTTTAAGCATTATTCACTGCTTCAAAGAAGGTGTTCTGGGAAGCACGACAGAATACCTTTCCTATTTGCCTTATAGTATGCAAGGCGAAGAAGCACTATTTGCGAAGCATACAAATGTAGTTACTGCTTACCAAATCCAGGTTATTTTTTGCTGGGTAAGGGTCAATTACCTTTTTATGTTCAATTACATGTAATTGAGCCAATAATCGCCCTGTAATTAAATACCCAGATATTGTTACTAATCCCCATGTTTGGTATTAAAAATTTTACAAATTTTCCAAGAAAGCGATTAAGCTCACAAGTGTGAGCGTAGGTCTGATATTATTAATGATATGGAAATATTTCACAAGTGAACGATTGTTAAATGTAATTGACGTCTCCCAAGTCTTTTAAGAATACTAATGTTAAATTTTTCAATTTTTAAACTCGAGGCCATACTCTATATTTCTTTTTTAGGATTATATCAAACTTTGACTTTTGCCGTAGTTCGATTTTGACCAAATTTTCAGAATATAGTGCTTGTAGTTTGTTTCATAATACTCTGAATAGCATTAATTGTTAGTTGTTAAAAGTAGATAAATTTTACATTTACCTTAGGACAGGATCGCTCAACGTTCAAGTAAAATCGTATTCTAGGGATCAAAATAAGAAACTTTGCCGAAGGAACCATACCTCTAAAACGAATTCTGATATCCCGACTTTTGACCCGTAGGGTCAAATTTTGAAAAAGCCCACTTTGATATTTCAGAAAGTAGGAGGAATCTCTCCAAGATTATATGAGATACTTCTTCTCCGGGAGACGCGCTAGCAGATTAATGCATAAATCATCATTCTAGGGGTTAAAATTTAAGTTAAAAGAGGGCCTTTTTAGCCGTGTTTTTTTAGCAAAATGTACAAATCTCGGGATAGAGATATTTCAGAAAGTAGGAGGAGTCTTTCCAAAGGTCAAAGTGGAATTTTTTCAAAATTTCACCCTACGAGTCAAAAGTCGGGACATCAGAATTCGTTTTAGAGGTATGGTTCCTTCGGCAAAGTTTCTTATTTTGATCCCTAGAATACAATTTTCCTTGAACGTTGAGTGATTTTTAAATCGACCCGCCCTAATGAATATACATAATTTATTTTACATAAAATTCTACAGATATTAATTTTTTCTTTTTCAAATTTTTGACATATAATATAACCATTTTTCCCCATCCCACGTGCTAGCTCTTCAGAAATATTTTAATGACTACTTATTTTTTATTACATACTCGAAAACACCAAACACAACTGGAAATCACTCGGGAAAATTGGTACAGATCGTTTATGATCCACGATATAAAACTTTCTGCATTACAACCTGCATCCTTATAAGGGAATTGGGTAAGCAGCTTACAACCTGCATCCTTGTTGGTGAATACAGTAAGCTCAAAATTTTTGTTTGTTTATTTTTATACGAAAATTTTTCGTTTATTTCGCTGCTTCTCAGTTTTATGTAATAGTAAGCACTTACATCAGCGCATTTGTTTTATCCTGTTTCTAAAAACACGAAATTTTTTTACTGGGGGGTGCATACCAAATTTGGTCAACATTAGAGGGGGGCGAGGTTCGATTTCTGATGTTTTTATATGGAATGAGTCCTTCAACGAATTCTTTCAATATCCGTAATTACAGCTTCATACATTTTTGTTAAAAAAGAGATTCTTTGTTATTCAATAAGTTTTAATCAATACTATTTTTTTTATCAACTAGTAATCATAAATTTCTATTGGATAGTGAACAAAAATGTTTATGTTGAATAGTAGTAATAATATTTTATTTTTCAATTCAATTATAAAAAATATGTATTTCCCTTTTTTTTTGTATAATTCTAGGCAAATTGGTTTAAGGCCACACAATACTGTCGCTACCATGGCATGCATTTGGCTAGCATATCCTCACAAGAAGAGAACGATAGACTGGAAAAGCATATAAGAGATTTTGGTATGTAACTAACAAAATCATATAAAAAAATGAAACATTTTAAATTATTAACTTAAAGTAGCAAAAAAAAAAAAAAAAAAAACATTTTCAAATTATATAAAAGTTGTGCAACACCACTTTTGCAAAGAGACAAACAAAAAAAAGCAAAACGACATACAAAAAAGTAACAATGCTGTTAGAAATATTTCAGAAATTTTTATACGAAAAAAAAAACATTCCTAAACTAAATTAAAAAAATATCTCATACTCATGCTTTACATAGTTATTTGGTTGCACAATTTAACTTTCGCTTTAAACATTTTTTTTTCTTGTGTTCAAAAATGCATTGAACATTTAACAAATACTAAATTAGGTTAAAAATGACACAAGAAGGAGAGCAACAAAATAACAAAAAAAAAAAAAAAAAAAGATGGAAAAATACTATATGGAGCATTTTGCTACTTGCAACAATAAGCGATGGTGTTATAAAAGTCAATGCTCTTAAATAGGTTACACAGCTGTATTATGTTTAGGCTGACCAGTTATACACTTACGGGGCCTTTGCTGATTTTTAAGATTGAAATTCTTGTATTTTCTTAAAATTTATTGCGAAGAAGATATAAGTTGTAGAAAACAAACTATCCGGTTAAAAAAGTTCATATATGTTCAAATATATCCATATAGTATGTGCATATACAAGGTGGCGCAAAAGTAATCCTCCTATCAGAAAATGCTATAAATTTTGAGTTTGGCCCCTAATGTCAGTTCTGTTTTGACATTTGTGTAGTAAACACATGCGAAATACACGTTAATAAACTGCTCCAGAACGCGGAATATTGGTGACTATTTATTTGACCTATTTATTTGACATTTTTCATCAAAAATAATCATGAGTGATGAGGCCCATTTCCATCTTAGCGGGTAGGTAAATAAGCAAAATTTACGCTTCTGGGGCACTGAAAATCCGCGTGTAACCCACGAAAAGCCATTACACCCGCTCAAAGTCACTGTATGTGCTGTTTTCGCTGGAGGAGTCATCGGACCTTTTTTCTTCGAAGAAGTCGCGGGCCAAACGGTTACTGTGAATGGTGAGCGCTACAGAGCAATGATCAACGAGTTCTTTTTGCCGCAACTTGATGAATTTGGATTGGAAAACATGTGGTTCCAACAGGACGGTGCAACGGCACACACTGCACGTGCCACAACCGATATGCTGAAGGATGCATTTCCCGGGCGCCTAATCTCCCGTTTTGGCGATTTGCACTGGCCAGCAAGATCGCCTGATTTGACCGCTCCAGACTTCTTTTTGTGGGGCTTTTTGAAGTCGCGGGTTTATGTCAACAAGCCTCAGACTCTTGCAGCTCTTAAAGACAATATCCGTCAAGAATGTGAGGACCTATCGCCGGAAGTTTTGGCCAAAGTGATGGCAAATGCCATAAAAAGGGCTCAAATGACAATCAACTGTGGCGGCGGCCATTTACATGACATCATATTCTCGACTTGATGTAAAAAAAATTAAAATACCAAATAAAAATAATCTACAAGAAGAATCAAAGTTTTTCATTTTTTTTTTTAAATTACAGCCAAAAAACATCGGAAGGTTATTTTTGCGCCACCTTGTATATGTTGCATATATGGGTAAATATGGACGCATATGTTTTATATATGGGCTTATATGTAAGTGTGTGTGATTCCATATATTCAAACAGTACGCATATATGGTCATATATGAAAGTATATGTGATTTCATATTTGCAAAAGGTGCTCATATATATACATATATGGAAGTATATCTTCCCAAGTGAAACTGGGTTCGTATATGAACATATATGATCATATTTGGGCTTGTATAAAAACATATATGGGTATATCCATATATGTTCATATTTAGTTCAATATATGACCATATTTGATTTAATATATTACGATATTCTTTCGGATACGAAATTTTAGGGTATCTGGTCGTTTATGATCATATATGCTCATATATGTTCCATATACAACCTTATACCCTTAAATGTCGGATCCGAACTTATATGGTCATAAGTTCTATTATGACCATATATTGTCATATATTGAACTCTTTATGCACATATTAGGCCAGCTATACACATATATGATCATATACATGCCCATATATGATCATATATGTTCATATACGAATACATTTTGACATGGGTTATTTAATATTCGCTAAAGAGGGTCTTATATAGGAAAATATGGAATTATATAGATCATTATGTACAAAATGGGCTCACATATAAAAATTGGTGTATCTAATCTTTATAAACCCATTTTAAAGACCGATTGTAAACAACTTTAATTCTGAATCTAATTCATAAGCATTTATTTCAAAAATTTTGTTATGTTCAGAAGTGGTTTCTAAAATTTTTTTAACTATTATTTTTGACAAATAAGTCCATACAAAAATACATATAAAATGTGTTTCAGAAATTTTTGTTAACCTTATGAGGTGCAAATAAAAGTATAACCGTTACATAAATTACAAAATTGTAAACAAATTAAACCCTTAAATGCCTTCTGTATCTTTAAAGATGCAACAATTAAAAAAATTCCTGCGTTTTTATTTTGAGTTAAATTAAAATGAAAACTTCACTAGTGTGTTAAGAAAAATTAAAAACTCAAAAAATGCGTTTTTGTGATATCGAAAAAAGACAAAACTTATTTTAGAAAGTTTAAATAAAATACCTAAGTCTTTAGAGGGAAATGTATGTTTTTAAACTTTTTTTAAGACTTATTTATCCGCCCTCGTATTTCGTTGTAATGCGACATTAATTCATAACATACATGTTTTGCCTTTTAAAACCACTTTTTGTTTGCAATTAGGCCTTATAAATACAATAATATCGCGTTTTTCTATTAACCCTAGAACACACACCCGGGTACAAATGTATCCACTTGCAACTTTGCAGTGCTGTAACTCAGGAACGGTTTAACTTAGGGCATAGAGATTCTGGATCTATAAGATTTTGGAAATATAAGTAATTTCTAATCTTTTAAAGGTTATTTGATCCAATTCGGATCAGTGGTTCTGGAGCTACGAGCTTCCAAAGTCGACACCTACGTAAACACACACAACATTTGGCTATCCCATGCCGGTGACCTTTTTTGCCTATATCTCTTGAACCAGGTAGAATATTTGCATGAAACAAAAACTAAAACATTTTAACATTAGAAAAAGCAAAAATAAACTAGTAGGTACAAACGTATGTGTGTTCTTGTAAAAAAAAGTTGGGTATGCATCGTACGGTTAAAACAGTTTTTAAAAACACAAAATTTTCTAAAAAAAATTACAAAAAATATATAATATATGAACGTATATGGATGCCCATATGAACATATATGAACATATATGACCATGTTTGTCCATATAATCATATAACAAATATATAAGATCATATACGAACTTTTTTAAACGGGGCATATGAAAATATTATATCCAATCAATTTTTTAAACACATTTCAAATACGGATTGTAAATAAATTAAATTCTTAATTCAATTCATATGGACTCCGATTCATACATGTTTTTATAGCACATACTTAAATTTAATTTAAGTACATCAGTAGGGTATTCCTACTAGAGTACTCTCCTTGTCAGTAAAAATTTCGAGTTAATTGGGATTTGTGTTTATTTTTGTTTTCATTACGACAAAATTAACGCATCTAGTTCTTATTTTAAAATCCAAGTGTGTTCAGAAGTAAAAAGAATATTTACCCAGCAGAAAATAGGAGGCAGTAAAAACCGTTCACTGCATCCTAACTGCTCCTTCTACCGCTTCGTAAGATGCATATGTTCTTAAAGAGCAGAAATGAAAGACCAAATTTCATGTTTGTTGTGATTTCGGAAAAGTGATGAAATCAGCAATAAGTTTTTCACACTTTCTTGTTATTTCAGTGAATTTTGATTAAAATTTGTTAAAACTTGGTTTAAAAAAATGTTGCTCAAACGAAAATTAAAATATATATTATCCCATCCACTGAAGATCGGTCAAAAAAGGGAATTTTTGGACCTTCGGTCTTCCGATTTCAATTAAATTTGGCACTGGTATGGCCCTGGAATGGAATGGCCCATCCACCGAAGATCGTCCAAAAAGGGGAATTTTTGGACCTTCGGCCTTCCGATTTCAATTAAATTTTGCACTTAGAAACTCTATGGATTGGCGTTTTTAGTTTTTCAAATTTCGAAAAAATCCACGGTTTTTATTTTTTGCGAAGAATGAGAAAAATGCAAATAGTGTGTCAATTTGAATATTCGTATTTTGCTTAATATTCATCGGATTATCACCGTTTAAATTGCACTGGAATTGGTATACTCCCTACTTCTTTACTGGGGAATGAAATTTTTTCAGCGTTAAAACTAAATGCATTTTTATGCAATTTCTTTTTTAAATGGGCTTTTTTAAAATTTGGCCACTCTCGATTTGAAAAGAAGAAGCATATTTGTAAAATATTCAATTTTTACTAAAAATAACAATACTTACGTTTTTTGGGTCCCGGAGTTTATCTATTATTAACGACCCAGTAAAAATTTTTCGTGTTTTTAGAAGCAGGATAAAACAAATGTGCTGATGTACGTGCTTACTATTACATATTCGTATAAAAATAAACAAAAATTTTAAGCTTACTGTTTTCCCTAGCAAGGATGCAGGTTGTAAGCAGCTTACCTTAATCCCTTACAAGGATGCAGGTTGTAATGCAGAAAGTTTAATATCGTGTGTTATAAGCGATCTGTAACAATTTTCCCGAGTGATTTCCGATTGTGTTTGCTGTTTTCGAGTATTTAATCAGTGTTGCCAGGTATGCTGAGCACAAAATCGTCCAATTTTCCTAAAAAAAATCGTCAAAATCGTCATTATATTTTACAAAATCGTCAAAACAAAAATATTTGTTACAAGTGGAATAAAGTTTTAATAAAAAAATAAAGAACATTAATGTAATTCACATTTCAAGTACTCTTGTACTATCGGTGTAATATAATACGATTTTTTACACTTCTTCTGCATTGAAACTTAGAAAATCATGATATATATAATGATAGCACTTTAATACTTTAATTGTTAATTACTTCTACATAATTCTGTAAACACCATTTCAGTAGTACCATTTTTAAATCTTAAATTCTTTTTCAAAGTTTAGAAATTCTTAACAATGTTATTTTCTTTCATTTTTAAATTTGGATTTCCATTAACGAATTAAAATTTCAATTTGCATTACATGTGATGACATAGTTTATTACAATAAATTGTGAAATTTTTGATTATTTCATATTTTTCAGTTTGGGTTGGTTTTTAATATTTCTAAAAATTATTTATAATTTAATTTATTATGCTTAAAAAAGCAGGGTTTGCATTCAATAACTTTTCATAATAACGATTGGATATCACATTAACACTAAGAGCGGAATGAAAATTTTAAAAAAGCGATTCCATTAAAGCCATGTTTCTTCTTATGTAAACGGTTTTAGTTTTCTATATTACCTTTTGATCTTGAAATATCCTGACCTAGTTAAAGTCAAAATAACGCTAAAATACCGAAACGACGATTTATAACGTTATTTTGTTGATTAAACTCATTGTAATAAAAACTCAATATTAAAAATCCAAGACTTTGATATATACCATAGCATACACCCAAGTAACACTTCTAGAGGTGATAGTGCTGTGATTATTAGAAAACATATAAAACACCATTTAGAAAAAAGTATCGAAACTGAGGAATTCCAAGCGTCTACTATTGCTATAGAGGCTAATAAACAAACTCTATTACTAACAGCTTTATACAGCCCGCCAAATATTAAAATTGCATATCAACACTACAAAAATCTCATAAAAAGTTATGGCGAAAATCGTTTTCTTATCGGATTTTAATGCTAAACATACCAATTGGGGTTCAAGGCTTACTAATACAAAAGGCAGACGATTGCATGAAGCAATACAATTGCATGGACTTTTTGAAAAAGTTATGGAAAAGGAATTAAGCCCATATCCTACAAACCAATTTACTGATTGGCATTACTTTAAAGCTACATTAGAACAAATGGATATATCTTTTGATAAACCAAATTCTCCTGACGAAATTGACCAACAAGTAATAAATTTAACTGAAATAATACAACAAGCAGCATGGAGAAATACTCCTGCTTTGTCACACACCACAAAACCTACAAAATATCCAAAGGAAATTGTGGAATTAATACGAAAAAAACGAAAACAGCGGAGTCGATGGCAAACGTCAAGGTCTCCGCTTGAAAAGCGAAAACTTAATCAAATAACCCACGACATTAACCTAAGAATAAAAAGATTTAAAAATCAGCAATTCACCAAAAACATATCAAATTTAACAAACGAAAAAAATACGGATTACTCGTTATGGAAGTGCACTAAAAATCTAAAAAACACCACAACACATGCAGCACCTATAAAGGACTGTAATAACAAATGGGCAAAAACTGACATTCAGAAAGCAAAGTTATTTGCCGTCACCTACAAAATACATTCTCAATAGATAGTTTATCTGATTATAATGAATTAAATGTAAATGATACACTTAGGAAATTATGTTGGTAAAGACGACTGCAATTGTAGTCAAAAACAAATGAAATTTCATTTAAAAAAAGGACGACTTACATTTCATTAAATTCAACTAACATTGTCATTTGTTTTTTAATGTTCAAAAATGACTAACAATTGTAGTAAAAATGAACCACATGGTAGTAAAAAATAAACCAAAAAATTTTTTTTTTATTTTTTTAAATAACCAAAAACAACTGTAAAAAATGAATGTAAAATCATAAAACAGTCATTTGATGTGAGTTGTTTTTTTAAATGAACTACAAGGTTAGTTAAAAATTTTATTTGTTCTACAAATGACTTACATTTACATTAAAAATAATGAAACTGTATTACAACCCAAACAACTACATATTTTTAAAGCAGAAGTTCCCTGAGTGTACTATTGAAATTAATGAAATAGAAATACCAAAAGTCACTCTTTCTGAAGTTGATTTTGTGTTAAAAAAAGATCTGAAATTAAAAAAGTCACCTGGCTTTGATTTAATAACCACAGAAGTATTACAGCACCTTCCTTTAAATATAACTTTTAAATTAACGCAAATAATAAATGCATCATTTCGTCTACATCATGTTCCGAGTTATTGGAAAATAGCTCAAATTATTATGATCCCTAAACCCGGTAAACCAGAAAATGAAATTACATCATACAGGCCAATATCTTCGTTACCAATGTTATCAAAAGTATACGAAAAATTAATTATTAAACGTTTAAAAACAATCATCGAAGCTAAAAACATTAACATCAATTTGGATTTAGAAACAATCATTCAACAATCGACCAAGTGCATAGAATAACCAACGTCATTGAAAAAGCATTAGAAGAAAGGAAAATCTGTTCGGCCGTTTTCCTAGATGTGTCACAAGCTTTCGATAAAGTCTGGCTTAATGGATTACTTCAAAAACTTAAACAAATATTTCCAACAAGTTTCTATAACTTACTGCAATCATATTTACAAAACAGATGTTTTAGAATCAAACATGTAAATGAATATTCTAATCTTAGAAAGATAAATGCAGGTATCCCTCAGAGCAGTATTTTAGGCCCACTTTTGTACCTGATTTTTACAAGTGATTTACCAACTCATCCACATTGTGTAACGGCTACCTTTGCAGACGATACAGCAATTCTATCGATTGGAAAAACAATAACAGAGTCTTCCCAAAACCTTCAATCTGGTGTAAATAAATTGATTTCATGGTCCAAAAAATGGCGAATTAAACTTAATAACACAAAGTCTATACATGTAGATTTTACAAACAAAAAAATAAATAGTATACCTATATATATATTGATAACAACGAAATTCCACGTTCTAATAATGCGAAATACCTGGGTATGACCTTAGATTCGAATCTAAAATGGAATGAACACGTAAAAACAAAAAGAGAAGAGTTAAAAATAAGGTTTCATAAACTAAATTGGCTTATAGGGAGAAGGTCTGTTCTTACAACACATAACAAACTTCTCATATACAATCAAATTTTAAAACCCATCTGGACATATGGCATTCAACTCTGGGGTTGTGCTTCAAAAGGTGTTGTAAACATAATTCAACAGTTCCAAAATAAAATATTGAAAAATGCAGTTAACGCTCCTTGGTACGTACGCAATGTTGACCTCCTTTGAGATCTCAAAATTAAAACTGTATCCGAAGTAATTTCTGATATAGCAACCACACATGCAGAGAGACTACGAACTCATGTAAATCCAGAAGCACATAACCTGATTTACACTGCTAACTTAGAAAGAAGATTAAAACGTATTAAATTATTTTGGTATATTTTTTTTTTAAATAAACATTTATAAATAAAAAAAAAAAAAAAAAAAAAACAAAATTTAATTGGTAGAATTTTGACAAAAACCCTGTAAAGACACATGCCACTATTGAAATCGTAGTTTTAAAACATTTATAACTGCATTGGTGTGGCCGTGGCAGGCAACTGCCATTGTAATGAAAAGCTAGTATTTTCTAACTATGAAAAAAGTAAGCACATACTCAGGGAACTTCTGCGATAAATATTTGTAGTTTTTTTGACTTGTAATACAGTATCTTTATTTTTAAGTGAAAAAACAGTCATTTATAGAAGAAATTTATTTTTTAACTACAATTGTAATTCATTTAAAGAACCATGTGGTTAAAGTATTATGATTTTACACTCGTTTTATACAGTAGTTTTTTTATTTAAAAAAAAAAAATAAAACAAATAAATGTTTATTTATTTTTTACTGCATAGTGGTTCATTAATACTACAATTGTGATTAATTTTTTGAACAGTAAAAAACAAATGACAATGTTAGTTGAATTTACTGAAATGTAAGTCATTCTTTTTTCAAGTGGAATTTCATTTGTTTTTGACTACATTTGCATTGGTCTTTACCTACATATTATTCTAAGTGCAGAAAATAAATTTAAATAAACCTAAGATGAATCCTTGCAAATAGACGCTCCAGATGGAGATTTCTTATTGAGAGCCTATGCCCACAATGAGGTAGCTCTAAAATATTTTAGCGCTTGGCTTATTATTTATTTCACATCATTTTAGCAAATATATGTTAGACTTCAATAGAAAATAGTTTTTAATTAGGAATTCGCCATATAAAAATCATAGCATATGTAAGCAGGTTTGTAAGGGATTCTTTTTGGCATACTCCCTTACAAACCTGCTTGCATGTAAGCAGCGTTTTTTACTTGGGGATATATAGAAAAAAAGCTTGCATCATGTTTAGAAAAAACCAAAATTTGTTATTTTTTTATTATTAAAGTTTTAATAGATTAAATATAAAAATGTTGAGCTAAGGCGCTGTTTAAATTTTTTTTTTTTTTTTTTTTATAATTTAACCAATACTCAGGGGATGCCCCCTACTCATGCAGTGCATTGTATTGATCAGGAAAATAAGGTATGGGAAGGAGGAAAGAGGGAGTAGTGTTTGTGGATATTTGATTTAAATTTTTCTAAATTGTAAGTAACAGGGAAGACTTCTGCGGGAAGTTTGTTCCACATACGAATCGTTCGACTAAAAAACGAATTTTCTCTGTAAATGTCTCTCTTTTAAAAACTATACATTTAATTTTTAAGATTTTTTTCTCTACATGAAATATGAACTAATATACTAAAATATTAAGTTTTAAAAATTTAAGTTTTAACCCTTTCAACATCAGGTTTCTTTCTATAAAAAAGAGCTTATATTCGATAGCAAACGGGTTAAAAATTAAAATTTTTTAAAACAGAATACTTCAGTAGATTCTTCTATCTTTTACCTACAGAAAAATCCACAAAATTTAATGTATAGTTTTTAAAACGGGGACGTTTAAAGAGCTCCTTAACATTACATTTTAAAATTTAATATTAATAAATCTGAAAAATAAAATAGAAATAAAAATGAAAATTATTCAAGTTCGAGGCCATATACTCTATATTTCTTCATTAGGATATTGTCCTAACAAATAATCTATAGAGTTTTTGTTTTCAAATTTATTATTTGACCCTTTCAGGAATGTGTTGATAGATCTATTTCGGGAATTTTCTAGGTTCCCATCATCAGAACACGTTTTGAAAGCGGTAACAATCCCATGCCAAACCTCAAGCATTCATATGAACTAGTTTACTCACTACATGAGAACTAATATACATATGAGTTTGAAATTAAAGATTATAACCATTGATCAAAAAATAAATTGAAAACTTGTTTGATGTGCAAGATCCACCTCTGGTGGATATTCAATACACGTTTTTTTTTTTGTTTCTCTCTCATTTTTTATATTTTGTTAAGTTAGTTAACAAAACAGGGAAAGTAAACTAGGCGATACTCTATCAACACATTCCTGAAAGGGTCAAATAATAAATTTGAAAACAAAAACTCTATAGATTATTTGTTAGGACAATATCCTAATGAAGAAATATAGAGTATATGGCCTCGAACTTGAATAATTTTCATTTTCATTGCACAATTAAAGGTCGAAAAAACATAATTTTTATTTTTAATAAAAATTATAACAAACTTGTAAAATAGAAATAACAAATTGCTGTCTTTTCTGTGTAAAAAAAGTGCTATAAGTTTTTTTTTTTTTCAAAAAATCATTAAAAATAGTTAAGCCCCGGGACCCAAAAAAGTGAATGTGCAACTACCCAGCAAAAAATTTCTAAAAAGGTAAGCGGGTTTGTAATCAAGCATTTTGGGCAGAACGCATTCCTTACTAGATTACCTACTCGATTCTTTTAACAGGGCGTGAGACTAAAATAATTGATTCTTTAGAATTGATTATTTTTTTTACCGAAGAATCATTTACTTTATATTTTTAAGAACTACATACATTTTTTAATAAAGAAATAGTTCCATTGTAAAACTACGAAGTACTTACACAAAAAAAAAATAAATAAATAGTTCCCTAGAAAAAATAAGAAGTACTTACACACATAGAAATAAAATTCCAACCGAATTGAAAAGTGTATATTTATGGTAACAACTTATAAATTCAGTTAGTACAACAATATTTACATAAAATTTCTGAATATTTTGGGTATTGCAACGAAAATTCAGTTGAATTAACCACACTTTGTTGTGAAAACTAATGTTAAGTTGGGCAACCCGTCTGAAATTCGTAATAACCGAATTTGAGTCGTAGTAACCGAATTTCAGTTGGCAAATAGCTAAATTTTTCTCTGTGTGTACATTAAAAAAAAAAAAGAAGTAGTTCCATAAGTAAATTCAACTTTTACTCACACGTGATTCTCCTAGGTCACTCAAATATAACGATCAAAACTCATACGGAAATAAAATCCTAAAAAGTGAAACATCGAATTGTTATGATAACGTGGGCTTGTCATAATTTTGGAGCTATAAACCAAGAAAATATAAATTCTTTAAAATTGTATAACTTCTTTTTTTTAAATTAAAAACTACTTCAAATAACGTCCTTTTATTAAGAAAAAGTATATGATTACTTCTTGAGTACAAAAAGTTATACATATAAGTTAATAACATTGTTATTTTCTTTTAAGTAAATAATTACTTTGTTATTGAGTTTTTTTTTTTGTTTTTTTTTTTAAAAGAGAACCAACACTCAGGAAATTCTTCCTATTAATTAATGTGTTGCTTTCTTTGGAAAGGGGATAGTGGAGAGATGAAAGGTGGTGAAAGATGAAGGGCTTCAAACATGGCAAGACTGTAATTGCGCGAGTAGATAAGTCTTAGAACAGTTGTTGCTCGCCACCTGATGTAGAGTTGGCGAATTTATTGAAGCTTTTTGTTTCATAGCCCTGATTCATTATTTTACTTCGGTGGGGTTAAGTGCTATGGGAACACCGAAGGTGGGCGCAGCGATACATATAAGTGATAGAAAACTCATACATATTATTTTTCTAAAGTGATGTCGTCACCGGGTTTAAATTTAAAGAATTGATTACAATACTACTTGCTTTTTTGACTCTATCGTTGGAATGAGTTTGGTATTGCAGTTACTAAATTTGGCATTGAGATATGTAAGCAAGTGTGGGCATCACCTTCTTTTTGGAATGTGTAATTTTTTCCTGGGTATGTTTGTGGTGAAAATACCATATTTTGCAGACATACATTTTTTTCAAAATCGAGAATGGCCAAACGTTAGCAGAAAGCATTTTAAAAATAAATTTCATCAAAAATGCAATTTTACCATACCATTCTAATGCAATTTGAATGGTGATTATTCGATCAATATTAAAGAAAATTCGAATTCACAAACTTACACAGTTTTTGCATGTTTCTCATTTTTCAAAAAACCTAAACCGTGCATAAAACCATAGATTTTTCGAAATTTGAAAACTAAAAACAAAAATCTTTAAGTGTGTCCCTAAAGTTTCTGAGTGCAAAATTTAATTGAAATCGGACAACACAAGGTAAGATTTTGAACGATTTTGAATGGAATGTCCGATATATTTTTAAATTATTGTATTAAAAATAAAATTTATATAAAATAATAAAAAAACTCGAAAGTTGGCTAATTGGAGCGTTTCTTTTGAGTGCAAAAACAACACATTCCCCGCAGAAAATGAGATGCAATATAAACGTTGACTGCTTCCTTACTGCATTGTAGGATCCATAGCATCTTAAAAAGCAGAAATGAAAGTCAAAATTTCATTGCTTTTTATTGTGGTTTCAAATAAGTAAGGTAATAAGCAATCTGTTTTCAACCCTTACTTATTATTTTGACGAATTTTGATTAAAATTTGTTAAAACTTGGATTAAAAAAATTTTGATCGAACATAAATTCAAATATATATATATGAAGAGCTTATTGTAAAAACTTGATAAGCCACATTTATAGTTTTCTAGTTTTGCTGTTTTCTAGACATTCAATTATTAAATATTGAATGAAGTCTTACTTAAACACTTGTCACACGTAGTATATAAATTGTAAAAGTCCTGCCATATTTCCTAAATTTATTCACTTTTTAAAAGGCGAAAACTAACCAAAAAACTAAATGTGGCTTATCAAGTTTTTACAATAAGCCCTTCATATAAATTTTAAATTTATTAAAAGTTAAATTTATATAAAATAATAAAAAAAAACTCGGAATTTGGCTTATTAAAGCGCTTCTTTAAATTTATTCCCAGCAGGAAATGCTTAACGTAGCAGCACCTCATGCTTTCTGTCATTGTTGTGTTTTCTATAGACGCAGTTTTCTATCGAAGCTAAAATATCTGCTAGTTTTTCTACTGCGAAGATGAAATAATTTTTTGTTCTTGAACAACATTTTGTTGAGTAATTTAAGTTATCTTTATTTAAGATTTTGCGCAGTTATATATAACTGTATATATACTCATTTATCGCATAACGATATTCTAAAAATAGTTTATTAATATCTTGTTTTTGTGCCAGTTTTTAGTATCTCCCGAAATATTACTTCAAATGCCTTAATATGGAAATTGTCATGACCATCAGATGGTCATGTATTTTTTTTTATAGATGTTCAAAGTTGAAGTTAAATTTGAATTTTAATGAAAACTAAAATTAAATATAGGAACAAGGCATACGCAAAAGAGGCGTATTTTAACATTAACAGAGGCCAAAAGCCAATGAAAAGCAGCATTATCACTTCCTCAGAATATATTGCAGATTCGAGACTTAAAAACGTGCTCGTGAAGAAAAACAGGCAAAATCCCAGGTCGCAAAGTGCATCACAGAAACAAAAAGAACAACCAACGCGGCGAAAGAATTTAGAAAAAAACAGGGACCGTAATCATTATGAGTTTTATAATAAAAATTACACAATAATGATTATGTTATGAGTTTTAAGGATTTTCTTCAATGGTAATGATTATTTTTGAGTAATAATAAAAAAATCCGCAATGATCATTATTTTTGAGCAAAAAAAATAAATCTCAAAAATAATCATTATTTATGATTTTTATTTTTTTCGCTCAAAATAAAACTCACTTTCATGTAGGTGTAAATATATGTACATATTAGGGTGGGGCGATTAGTATGGAAGGAAAAAAATCTTAATGGGCGCTTCGCGTTTCTGATTCTTGGGATTGTACTGAGCAAAAAAGTCCACTAGACCATACGTCTACGGTGAAAATCGAGCTTCCAGATTTTGACTTTACGGCAAAAAAGCCCTATTTTGAAATTAATAATTAACACCTTAAGCCCCACCCACAAATATAATTGATGCATTAATCTGCTAGAGAATCTTCTAAAGAAGAGATTTATACCATAATATTGGATAAGCTCCTCCTCCTTCCTGAGATATGTCCATCCCACACATTGTTACTTTCACAAAATACGGCAAAAAAAAGCCCTATTTTGAAATTAAAAATTTACCCCTTAAACCTCACCCACAAATATGATTGATGCATTAATCTGCTAGAGAATCTTCCAAAGAAGAGATTGATATCAAAATCTTCGATAAGCTCCTCCTACTTCCTGAGATATGTCCATCCCACACATTGAAAGTGAGTTTTATTTTGAGCGAAAAAAATAAAAATCATAAATAATGATTATTTTTGAGTTTTATTTTTTTTGCTCAAAAATAAATATTATGGCTGATTTTTTTTATTATTACTCAAAAATAATCATTACCATTGAAGAAAACTTTAAAAATCAAAAATTTAAAAATCATGACGGATATGCAAAGATTGTCAAAAAATAATAATAATGGTGCAATAAATTTTTTTTATGTCTCTTCTAAGTGATTGATTTTTTGATTCACGAGCAATAATCATTATTTACGGTCCCTGGAAAAAAATCCTAGTCGACAGAAAATCATATATAGTCTTCAGATGCATATCAAGATTTTTGTATAATTTGTCTAAAAACCAAATCAGCATTACCCAGAAGCGCTTCGGGAAGGCATTATTTAATAAGGAAGCGCTTCCAAAGCAAATACAGAAGAAATGATTTTTTATCGCGATGCCCCACTTGAAGCTCTTAGAAGTAATAAATTCATGTCTTCTTAGGCAATAAGAAGCGATTTTTTGTAAAACGTATTTTTTTTTAGAGTGTCACAACTTTGAGTTGGCATCACTGCTTTATTTGACCACCTATTTAACAGCTGATGGTTTCTTTTTGTTTAGTTTGCTTTGAAATTTCATTATGAATCGAGTTACGCCAGAGCAATGCGTGCAAATTGTTGAAATTTTTAATCAAAATAATTGTTCTGCTCGTCAAACTTATCGTGCACTTCTTCCATTTTATGGCGTACATAAGCATCATTCAATGCGGTCACCAAAATCGTGTGATTTAACCCCATTGGATTATTTTCTTTATGGTTATGTTAAGTCACTTGTCTACGTCGATAAACCACAAACAATTGAACATCGGGAAATCAACATTCGAAGAGTTGTCGGCGAAATACGGCCGCAAATGCTGCGAAAAGTTGTTGAAAATTGGTGTTCCAGATTGCGCCTTCTACGCTTCAGCCGTGGCGTCCACATGGCAGAAATCATATTTAAACATTAATTTCATAAAATTTTCTTTCCAATAAAGCCCATTTTATTAATATTAAAAATATATTTCCTTGTTTTATTATGATTTAAACTTGTGTCACCCTTTAAAAACACCCTATGTGTTGACAACATTAATTATTCATGGTATGCATTCTTTATTGCTTCATTATTCACTGCTTCAAAGAAGGTATTTTGGGAAGCACTACAGAATGCCTTCCGTAATTGCTTTATAGTATGCAAGGCGGTGAAGAGCTGTTTTGAAAGCATAAGATGTAGTTACTGCTTACCAAATCCAGGTAATTTTTGCTGGGGAGAGATAAGAACACTTGAAATGAGCCGTTATCATCGTCCCTTGGTATATATGCCTGAAATGTGGTTTAGCTAGATAGATGCATGAAATTTGTATAATATTTCTCTGTATAAATATAATCATTAATGACTTTATTAAATGTCCGACCTATACACTTTTGTATTTATAAAATATCCTTTATTTTTTTATAATATATCCAGGTCACGTTTGTGTTTATAAAATATCCTTTATTTTTTTATATATCTCCAATAGAGTTTGAAATGTTATGTTATGTGTTTAATATCGTTTATTGTTGTTCATACCCCTGAGGATGTCATTCAAAGAATGACGAAATATTGGAGATATATAAAATAATAACGGATATTTTATAAATACAAACGTGACCTAGAGCTCAATTATTTAATAAAGTCATTAATTTCATAATTTATAATCATTAATAGTAAATAAGCTTCACATTCTTTACAATGTGATTAGTTTTTTTTTTCACATGTTTAGAGAATTTTTAAAAGTGGCCATCTTGGGGCCACTTTTTTAAAATCAAAATTTTGGATAATTTAAAAATATAGTTAAAATTTTGTATGTTCAAAATAAAAACTTATCTTTGTGCCCAAATATACCCAACTTATTACGCTTTAATATAACACTTTAAGATGTCTTATTTCGTTTGGGCTCTAGAGCATTATTTTCGAAACATGTCTTTCTTGGTTGCCCTTCCCCTATGATTTCCTGAAAATAAATAACCCAATTAAATATCATAAAACCGGAGAAAATGCGTGTTTTCACAAAATAATAGCGGTTTCCTTTTTAAGTTCTAATATATGACTAACAAATTTTTTGAGTGTATTTTTATATTTTTTGGTGGTATTTTATATACATACTGTGAAATTTGATAAATACAACGAAATCTATAAATAGATGTAAATTTAATTAAATGCAAGAAAAAACTGTAATTTTAATAGGATTTTAACTTAAATCGCCATAAATAATTGACTCGGATGAATTTAACATGCTTTACCATCGGCTAACACATAAGGGAATGTTCCCTAATGTGGCCCTACACCTGATGTTGGTAAGTGTCACATTCCAAATCCAAATACATACATCAGCTTCTAGGCCAACTTCTTGGGCATTTCTCGGCTATAGATACTTTTTTTTTGTGACGATTAATTTTAAAAAGCTATATAAGAATATTCAAAACAACTCAGAAGGTCCACATTAAGGAACATTAGACACATTAGACACATTAGAACATTAGATAGTAACTTAATTGTGAGGTGATAGATACATGCATTCATATAATTTGCCATAATTTCGGAATTTTTCCATGGGTTTTTGTTAAATAAACCCTGTTTTATTTAAAAAGTTGTAAGTTTAACAAGAAATATTAATTGGTTTTAATACAGTTTTAGAATTCCCTATTAAAGTGGTAGAAGAAGATAAGATTTAAATTAAGTGTACTAATAATGTTGATTCAAAAACAGACGGTCACTCTAGTAGTCTTTGAATATATATTTATGATATCGTTAGAGCTGTATGTTGATAGTTAATATGGTTATAACAAAAAAAAAAAAAAAAAAACATACAGAAATTGTATGAATATAGTAATACCCGGAAATATAATTTCATACTTGAAATGTATATATTGTACTTGCAAGTTAAGGGTGTCACTTATATTTAAACTCAGAAAATAAATTTGATGCCATTGTCCTAGGGTTATATACATAGTTGCAACAAAAAGACGACTTTTACACATTTCGACTTTTGTAAAAGTCAACTTTTCAACTATTCGACTTTTCGACTATTATTATTTTTTCAAAAGTCGTAAAGACTTTTACACTTTTATCTATGTAAAAGTCAATGCAATGATAAGGAACCCGAATTTCATTTACGTTAATAAAAAAAAATTTTCTAAAACTTACCCAATTTTTAAGACAAAGTTTGATGAAAATTCTTTTTGGCATTTTTTCACATTTCACTATTACAAAATAGGCGTTTTTCCAAAAACCATTCAGTCAGTCATTCCCAAAAATTAAAATTTTCATGTCAGCAAACAAATAAGTTTTGAACTATAAGACTAATCTTATCAAGCATATTGCCAAAAGTCTAACATCATTGAAATCAGTTCATATTTAATGAAATTTAAATCCGAATGAATTTTTACACTTGAGGTTTTCTGCTTTAGAGCTCACAGTGTAACGAAATGGATGATTACACAATTTATTTTTTAAAAGCCTTACTACTCCTTTACAATTCTGCCTTATTTTGGACTTTTTTCGCTCACTTTTGGGTTTTATGTCATATTAACGATTTCGTTATCAACACTGCCTTCATGTTTATGTGTATTTACTTTTTTTTATTTACTTTTACGTCATACACTTAATCCGTAAACTCTGCAACATTTTTGCTGGGAGGATCCTCCTTGCTGACTTTACAAACTTTTTTTGAGTGTACATACAAAGACAAATAAAGAAAAAAAGGTAGAAAACTCCAAAGCAAAAGTCGACTTTTCGACTTTTTTATTAGAAGAAAGTCGGGTTCCAAAAAGTTAAAAAAGTCGAGAAATTCGATAAGTCGAAAGTCGATTTATACACTCACAATATTAGTTCCGTAAAGACTACTGAATATACACATTAAATAAATGGAAAATCAGTTAAAAAAGTACTACTTACTTTTGTTTAAAACAATTGAACAGTTCATGCGAATAAGGACGAATAGACCACTTTTTCGCAAACACGTTTTTTTGCATAAATGCATTTTATTAGCAGAGCCCTACAATCCTATGCAGAAATTTTAGGGAAATTTTGACTTTTAAGGCTAAAAAAATGACTTTGAAAGTGCAATAATTCGTATATTTTTATATTTTTGTTTAAATTGGGAGTGAACTAACGCACAATTTTGATTAAATACAACACAAAAACATACAAAAATTTTACTTTCGGTAACAATGTGTTAAAAGAACATTACGAGGAACAAACCACACTTATTATATTGGCAAACAATTTTACCGTTCTTGAGTTATAAGACTTTAAAGTGTGGAAAGCAAAAAGGGCGAATATCCATCCTTAACAAAATATTATATAAAAATTATTTAGCTGCGAATTTAAAATTGATATTAGCTAAAATTTGAAATTGTACTTAATTGTCCTTAAAGTGTTACAAACAAATAACAACCATAGTTCGTCAAGTGTTGCAAGTCTCATGAAAATGTAGTCAAAATCTGCTGCAAAATAACACATTTTTATTCAAATTTCAATACATTTTTTTGGATATTCGCCCTTTTTCCATTTAAGCAAAAATTGAAGTCCAATTTTTGGCAAGTTCTCTTTCGAATACCTTACTAAAATTTTGTATATAGGTAGATGTGACTTAAATCTTTAAGCTAATACCAAAAAGTTGACAAAAATATTATTTTTTAACCGTTTCTCCTGCGTTTTTATTGTCCCCTGTAAAATTATACAAATGGTCTATTTGTCTTTATTCGCATGAACTGTTCAATTGTATTTTTTAGTTTATTTTCAACTGTTGAAAAATTAATTGACAAAATCGTTAAAAAACAATAGATTGTTTTCGTTTATTTCAATACTCAATATAATATAACAAATTTTTGTTTTAAATAGAAAATCTTCACTGAATATTTTAATTATTACCGAAAGTCCTTTTTTTTTTGTTTATTTCATTTATTAAATAACAGACAGAAAGTTAAAAAATATATTTATTTGGTAATTTAACTGTCTATTCCATTGAAACAACTTTACCGATTAAAATGTTAAATAACTGTTGAAATTTTATGGAAAAATTCTTGTGAGTGTAGGATTTTAACACAAATACTTTAGATCTTCACAAAATAATAAATTTAATATTAAAAAATTATATTTAGACCCATTGTTTTTTCACCAACCGGAAATTGAAGCTTAATACTTATTTTATGAAAATAAGATGCAGTATTATGTGAACTAAGTTCTCTCTTTTTCGAGAAGAGAACATGTAACCAAAAAAGTGCCACACTAATATTCGTGCATTAAATGCCAAAAGTATGAGTTAGCAACATTAGGGAATTGTCAAGCATTAATGAAAATGTTTTACCAACAATGCCCTACAAAATTTATGACATTCATATGCACCTTCCACAGCATTTCCAGAAGAAGAAATATTGAAATTTTTTAATAAAAACGAATTTATTTTTCCTTTTGCATTTATCTTGCACACAGAAAACAGAATTGTTAATGCAACCGAACTATTATTTGTAGCAACATAAAGAAGAAAAAGCTCAAATTAATTAGATCCTTAGAAAATTTTGCAAGACAATAAACTTTAAGAAAATTATTGAAATCTAAAGGAAGTTAGACAAACTCTCGGAATTTGGAAAATTTTCTGTTTATATCAGAATTCTTTGATTTTGATTTCACTTTCTAAATAATACACGGTTGTCTTAACAAAAAAAAAAAAAAAAAAACTACCCAGCCAACATATTCCTGAGTGCTTATAAATTATGACTCATAATTTAAGCCAAAATATGTGATATTTCTGAACGCTCATAATTTTAAGTACTAACTGAATCAAAACTAATTTTTTCCATGAACATTTAATAACTTATACTCCGAATATACACTTTTTTGTGACTCTTTTTTGAACATACAGAAACGACGCAAAAATTAATCCGAAATAAGAGGAAATTTTTTTTTGAGTAATTTCTGAAGATCCAACATTTTTTTCGGAAAAGAGTTTAAATTGTAAAAAAATATACATTGTATTAACACTCTGAAATAGCTCTAAAACATGAATAAATTGTGATCCTATACATTTCAAAAAATTTTTTTTTATATTCAGAAAATTCATATATGACCAACTTCAAAGATTTTCCACACCTGCTGAAAATGATCTTATTTCCCACGATTTTATGAATTGAGAGGAACGATCAACAGGGTTAGGTTGACTTTTTTTAAAAGCTATGATGTGCAAAGCTTCACGTCGAAACGTCTTCACCAAAAGACTTGATGGCCATTTAAAAGTCGAAAAAATAAAAAAAATTACTTGAAACTTATAAGTTTTCTTTTTTAATTTGTTTTACTTTTTTGCTCACAGTTTTTAAATTTCTGATGCAAACCAATACAAAATCGACTCACTCGACTTTTAAGATGCATTCACTGAAAAATTAATTTCCCTATCGCTGCTTGATGATAAGTTGTATGTATGGTGGTTTACAAGTTAAACCAAACTTTTCCAATTTTTGAATTTTCGCAGATTTTCCATTGGATTTTTGAGCAGTTTAATTGAATTGAGTTTTAAAATAGTATTTAAAAAATGGTGTAGTTTTATGTAGTTACGGGATGCGAACATCACAAACTTATAAGGAATTGGCGTACATTTTTTTAAAATGCATGTTTTTTGCGTCTGACATTTAAAATTATATTTGAAATTAACCAGCGTATTGCGTGAACTGAGTTACTTTGCAAACAGCACCTCCTAGCTAAAAAGGCATTTTAAAAATTTTAAACGCAAAAAAATTATGAACTTTTTAGCCCTTCTTACACCAAACTTCGTTAGGGAAGCTATATTTTTTTCTTAAATTTAAATATGAAGCACAACAATGTTTTACTTATGGTCAAGTTGGAAACTAAACTTAAGTATAATCCTCTGAGATCTTTCTGTAATACTTCGTTTTACAAATAAAAAAATGGCGTTATAATTTTTTTTTTTAATTTCAACTCCTTCCGCTGGCGCTCGGTGGCCAAAAACGCTCATTTTTGGTTCCTTTTACTACAGATCACAAAGGGGACAATTTATATGAAATTTTCACGTCTTCACCAAAAGAATTGTTGGCCATTTAAAAGTCGAAAAATTAAAAAAATTACTTGAAAGTTACAAGAGTTTTTTTATTATTTTTTTTTTTTTTTTGTTGCTTATAGTTTTTTAACTATTTGATCAAACCAATACAAAATGGGCTCAAAACTCGGCTTGATAAAAAAGTTGTATGGTGGTTTGCAAATGAATCCAAAATTTTCTGATTTTTAAACTTTCTCAGTTTTTTCTTTTTAGTTTTGCGCCGTTAGACAGAATTGAGTTTTGAAAAAAATATTTAAAAAATGGTTTAATTTTATATAGTTTGAGGGATACGAACACCACAAACTTATAAGGACTTGGCGTACATTTTTTGGAAAGATATGTTTTTTGCGTCTGACGTTCACAATTATATTTAAAATTGGTATTGGGTAAAATTACTGTATTTAATAAAGGAATTTGAAATGGATTAAAGGGGGCAATTCCTACAGTAGGTCATATAGCTCCTAATTCAATTGAAGGGAAAGGCTACTATGAAAAAAAGCTAAGAAAAAAGAAACAAAAAATAAAACTTCGGATAAAATAAAGAATTGAGTTACTTTGTAAACAATACCTCCGAGTCAAAAAGGCATTTTAAAAGTTTTAAACGGAAAAATATTATGAACTTTTTAAAATTTTTTAAATTTAATTATTTCGTTTCGCATTTTTTTTTTCATACAAAACATTGCTTGAGAACATAGTTAACTATCTACAGTGAATCCTTACGACGGCCTAAATTTATGAAGTACAAAAAAGTTAAATTTTTTCACTCACACCGGGTACAGCGGCAGTTTTTTGCCACCACATATCGCTTTGTGATTTTAACCTTTCTACTAAGTAAGACGTATATATACGTTTTATTAAAACTCTATTCCGTTGCGTAAGACGTTTATATACGTAAACTCTGCATGTGTTTTTTTAATTCCGAAGCAGCAGGCGAAGATTTTTTTTATTTTGACTACGCAGTTAAGTAGTTATTGATCTTAATACTAAAATCGAAAAGGCATAAAAAAAATACCAAGGACTTTCAATTTTGTGGAGCAACCCACATTTTCATAACCTCAAATTTTTAGTTTTTAGTGGTATAATATATATTTTGCAATGTGATAAGTTCAATGAGATTTATAAAATGATGTATCTTTTATTTACTCTAAGAAAATAATGGAATTTTAATTTGTTTAATTAGCTTGAAACCGCAATAAAAGATAAATTGCGCCGCTAAAGATAAATGATTAACGCGAACGAATTTAGCATTCATAAATATTGGCTAACATGTACACCAGTCGCAGATCCTGGAGGGGAAAGAGGACTTTTCGGCCAAACACGAATTTTCTTTACCAACACAGCAAAACCACACTTTAACAAATAATGGGTAAAGTAATATATCGCCATGGGGCTCCACGCATTACAATACATATTACTTCACTGATGAATTTTACAGGCGATGAGCCTAAACGTAATGGGGGTAAAGTATCTGGTTAGTTATATGATTACTGATTTGTAATGTGTCCATAAATAGATTTTTATAAAAAAAATTATTACAATTATAAATAGAAGATATTTACGATTAACAATAAATGGCACGAGGAATGTTGATGAAGACCGTAGTGGGTCAGAAAATGCATTCCATTCATGCTAGTGTCTAATAACTTTTTCTGTGTTTTTTCTAATAGTCAAAGTAAATTATCATATAAAAATTATAATTTCTCTGTTAATTTAGAGAAAAATTTGTCATGATCTCAAACCGAACGAATAAAATCTCACACATAAACTTATAGATCAACGATAAAATTCACTTTTTTTTTTAATTTAACAAATAACGTGATCGCGCTAAGATTCGAAACTGGGGTCGCTGGTTGTTAGGCGAGATCTCTACTAACTAGGCTGCTTGTCACATAAAAGAATGGGTTGTTTTCGTTTGTGATTTTTAAAATATAAAACTTACCCTCATACTTACAAAAACTCACAAAGTAATGTGTCTAAATATAGATTTTCAAAAAAATATTTTAAATATTACTTTACGTTTATATTTTATGCATTATGTAATTGATGATCGTTAAGCCATTATTTTGTGTTTTGAAATAATGTAAAATGTAATGATGTATCATTACAGTATAACCCATGCGAGTCCAATTATTGGTAACTCATTACTTTAAATTTAAAAATAATGTTAAAAATGCATTACAATGTAATGCATTATGTAACCAACTATTGGTAACTCGTTACTGTATGTTTTGAAATAATGCTGAAGGTAAGGAGTGTTCATTACGAAGTAATGCTTTATGTACCCCATTATCGGTAACTCAATACATTTTGTTGGCAAATAATGATGCTGGTAAGGAGTACACATTACAAGGTAATGCATTATTTAATCGCACCCATTACCAAAGTTTTCCTGGCAACCTATCTTATCTTCGAAATCTGTAAACCCCGTTTAAACCCTAAACCTTTTTCTGAATCAAATAATTTTTTGCTAGAGAACTTTCCAAAACAAAAAAAAAAACAAAATTTGATATCTTTTATTGGGATATCGCTTGGGTTTTTCTGTTGGGAAAAAATTTACATAATTCAAATTATAGGTTTAATAATTTCTTTTTGTAAAGAAAAACTCATAAAAACATAATTTTTATTTTTAAATATAAAAATAACGAATTAAAGAAACAAGTTATATCTGAATTCCCTTTCATCTTTTTCTTTTCCTATAATTTGACATTCAAAGTCGCAATACATCAGTTTAACAATTGTTTTTCCACACACAGAGAGAATTTTTCTGGGCGATCTCAGTAAATCACAAAATGAACGAAAATATTCTTAAAATTAATGGAAAGTTCACATTTTCTATGAAACCAGTTTTTTAATAAAAATTCTCAATTGGATGTAATAAAATTTACAATTTTATGAAAATTTGCATTAACTTAATAAAAATTTCCAAAAGACAATGCAATTTTATTGATTTAATGCTAAAATTCTTTCGTTAATTTTAAGAAACTTTTCGGTCACTTTAAAAAAAATGTAATATTAGTTTACTGATCATTTTCATTATTTTTCGTACACTTAAATTTTCTTCAACGATCAAACTTTTTAGGTTGATGTGTTTTAACATAAACCACCGAAATTATTCTGCAAAACATTTCAACGTAAAATCCATTTTTAAGAAACATTTCCGCTCGAGTAAAGAAGCCTTAGATTGTTACTGTTTTAACAAACATTTTAAACATTTCATTTAGAATTATCAGGTTTTGAAGTTTGATAGATTTCACAGTTCAACAAAATCAGTAAAATTTGATGCGTAGGGTTTGCGACCTATCATTTCTTAAATACTTTGGACTCAGATGACGAATATGGCCTTACATTTTTAAAGTTAGCTGTATTTAAAGAAATATGTTGCAAAAAAAAAAAAACATTTTATAGGAAATTTAAATTTTTTGATAGACTTTTCAAATAATAACGCAACTTTTTGCAACATTTAAATAATATCAACTACACTGATTTAATTTTCCTTAATCCTATTAATGAAACAATTTCATAGAATTTTTTTTTCGTAGATTCAATGAAGAATTTCATTATGTCCAAGGAATTTGATTAATATTAAAAAAATTTTCATAAACATTTTTTCATAAAATTTCATAGTTTTATTAAAAAAAATTAATTCGATTTCATAAAGTATGTCTTCATAAATTTAACGAAAATTTTCTTTAGAGTTATGAAATTATTTAAAAGACTTAATTTTTTTATTTTTTCATAAAATTTCATAATTTTATTAATTTTTGCCATGTTTGAAGCCCTTCATCTTTCACCACCTTTCATCTCTTCACTATCCCCTTTCCAAAGAAAGCAACACATTAATTAATAGAAAGAATTTCCTGAGTGTTTACATACATTTCAAACTTTAGTTTTTAGATTTAATTCTCATGTGTTGGACATAATTTGTAATGGGCTTTATTATTTAAAATTTTTATTAATATTTGACTTCTATGAAATTGTTTAAAAAATCATATGAAGCGGTTCATTGACGTAGTTCCAATGCATTTTTCAAAATATTAAATATTTTACGAAACTGTTTCATAAATTCTATAAACTCTTCATTGTATGAATGAATCATTATTTTTATGAAGATTTTCATTAATTCTACAAATATTTCACAAACATTGACTTTAATGATACCTATTTTATAGATTTTATGAAAAGTTTCATAGGATGAGTTCCAGTAACAATTTTCATTAAAGCTATGAAGATATTCATTACTGTAGTGAATATAATTCTCTCAGTGTATGCGCTTTAATTTAATATAGTACACGTTGTGAAAGATGCGATAATATTCTCGATCGATTTAACGTTGGAATTTCTAATTTTTCACGACTTCGTTAATAAATTATATAAAACGAAAAGAAGATCCAAGACTTTAATACGTAGCTTTAGTGAAAGAAAAAAATTGCTTAAACTACAAAAATGTGATATATTTGTATACCTAAAACTATGGATTCTGTGACAAATTTTAATATAATTTCTGATAAAAACATTTAAAAATGTTTTAAACATATTGTTTAATCAATACCACCAACCATGTTCCAGTCAATTGAAGTGCGTTTTCTTAAAAAAATACTAATTCAAATGATGTATGTGCGCCCCGGTAGGCTAGTTGGTAGCGTGCTGGCTTATCAGTGCGAGGGTCGTGGGTTCGATTCCCACCAGAGGCACTGGTCTGTTTTCGCTACAACTCGCCAAAAGACATAGTTGCTAGTGCTCGGTTAGGGTAATAGTATATAATTTGTAATTATTAATTAATTAATAATAATAATAAATGATGTATGTATGTTCGAAAATTTACTTTTTTTATTTTCCCCATAGTAAATACATATAAAATTAAATAATATTGTTTAACAATGTTATCTTGAAGCCCTAAATATAAAAACAAAATTACAGAAAAAACGAATTGTTTAACTTTTCATTCCATTTCAAACACCAAACACTAAAAAAAATTAAAAAAAATTTTTTCACAATTAAATTTAAATACAAGTTTTTTAATAACTTTGAAAATGTTGTCATTTCCTACTTGAAAATATATATTTTTGTGTTATATATTTTCTTTCCGTAGATTAGGGTGTCCCGAATAAAAAAAAAAACATTTGGAAAGCCACTCAATCTATGCGTAGTAAGGGGCTAAATATGGGAAAAGTAAGTGAAATAAAGTTTCGTAATTTTTAGATTATTACTGGAGAAATAATTTTAATTTTTCTATAGAAGAATTTTCGTCCACCAGCGGATTTTTTAGTTTTGACTAAATACAATTATTTTCTGTACAAATTTAAAAAATTTAAATTATAGAAATTGCACTTGGTATACATTAAAAAATACTCTGGTATACCAAAATTACGCAACAGAAAGTTGAAAAAAAAATTTTTTTTTTTTAATAAGTCAAAAGTTAAGAAACTTTCGATCCCGATTTCGAAAGAAAAATTGTTTGTCAAAATGAACTTCAACCGGTAACTTCAATCGCTGGTAGGGAAATAAAGATCCACTTCAAAAATTTTTTACTTAATATACATCGATTGAGTGGTATTCCTTCAACCTATTCGAAAACGTGTCCTATTCGGGACACCCTAACGTACATATTGCATTAAATGTGTCAAATACCCTAGCTAATGTGTCTGCTTGCGGCCATTACATTACAGATCCTTTTTTAAAGGCAAACTCAGGTGACATCGTGGAGCCATGAGAATAAAATTCTTAAGTCCCTGACGTAGCCAGGGTTTTCAGTTTTTGATTTGCATTAAAATTGGAAGAGTGTAAACAAAAATATTAAAAAAAACCTAAAATAATCGCTGTTTTTTTATTAAAAAAAAAAACAAGAGTAACAAATTTAGAAATGCCTCTACGTCAGGGACTTACTTTTAAAGTACTTTAAAAAAACAAAACAAAACCGATTGAAAGTCGGTCCATCCAGTAAGATTGCGCAGTGGCACCTGAACATCAATATGTTGTTTTGAGAAAAAGACATTTAAAGTAAATATCGTGCAAGTAAAATATAGCGCAAGTAGTTTGTTTAAGAAGCTGTAACTTTTTAATTTCCACGAATATTTCGCCAAAATTTTTCACAATGTATTTAAAAAAGGTCATACTATAGAAATGTAATATTAAAAAAAATATATATAAACAAAAAAATCTACAGATGGTTAAGACCTTAAGTGTTTTAGAAACGGAACACTTTTTCCAAAATGGGATTAAAAAATTATGAAAATGAAAATTATTCAAGTTCGAGGTCATACTCTATATTTCTTTATTAGGATATTGTCCTAACAAATAATCTATAGAGTTTTTGTTTTCAAATTTATTCTTTGACCCTTTCAGGAATGTGTTGATAGATCTATTTCGGGAATTTTCTAGGTTCACATCATCAGAACACGTTTTGAAAGCGGTAACAATCCCATGTCAAACATCAAACATTCATATAAACTAGTTTACTCACTACATAAGAAGTAATATATGAGCTTGAAGTTAAAGATTATAACCATTGATCAAAAAATAAATTGAAATCTTGTTTGTTATGTGCAAGTTCCACCTTTGGTGGATATTCAATACATTGTTTTTTGTTTTTCACCGCTTTCAAAACGTGTTCTGATGATGGGAACCTAGAAAATTCCCGAATTATCTGCATAATATCAATGAATTTTTGTATTAGATCTATGAATTGTCACTGGAACTCGTTCATTGAAACTTTTCATTTAATTAATTAAATATTTCATAAAATTTAATGAAAAATTGTATATTATTAAAAATTTCATATAACTAATGAAAAAGTTTCATTACAAATTGTTTCGTTAAAACTATTATTTATTAAAAATTGCATATAACTAATGAAAAAGTTTCGTTAAAACTATCAAACTTTTTCATGAAGTTTAAGAAGTTTTTCATTCACATTATGAAGAAAACTTCATTAGTTTAGGAAAAAAATCTCCTTAAATCTTGTCTAAGGAATTCTCTCAGTGTACATTAAAACTGGGATCTCAATAAGCCAATTCAATTGTTGCTATACTTTATATTGTTTAATGTTTTTTTTTCTTTCTTCTGCTGTAAAAGTGGTCAACACATCACATCGTATAACATTGCATTTTGAAAGTACATATTTCTTAGAAATGGACACAAAAAAGCACAAGAAAAAAAAGTGAATGTGGTTTAGTTCAATATCAGTTTACATAACTAACCGTAGTTTTTCTTTCATTTTCTTATTATTATTTTTTTCTTTCTTTTTTTCTAGCAGGTTTGGGTAATGAACATTTTTGGACTTCTGGCACTGATTTGGCTGATGAAGGTAACTTCTTTTGGATGTCTACGGGTCGTCCAATAACATTTACAAATTGGAATGCTGGTGAACCAAATAATTTCCGTTATGAAAACGGAGAAGAAGAAAATTGTTTGGAATTGTGGAATCGTGATGGTAAAGGTCTCAAATGGAATGATTCGCCCTGTAGTTTTGAAACATATTTTGTATGTGAAGTGCAACCCAACTGATACAGCAACCATATTAAGTTTTTAAAATTTAAAATGTCTAGAATAACAAATTTATTAAACAAAAGACGCAAAAAAAAGAAAACGAAAATTGCAACAACAAAAAGAAATTATATAAAAAAAAAAAAACTGTAGGAATTTGTAATTCAAATTAATTTTATTCTATTTTTATACAAAATTCATTTCATCCAGGGCTGCCAGATGACTTTGGCAAAAAATCTTAAATTTTACGATATTTTTTGGAAAAATCGTCAAATCAATTTGAAAATATCATTTTAAAAAATCATCATTAATACTTTTTATTTTTGTCTGAAGAAACGAGTTGCTTATACGTCTCTCTAAGTACTGAAAAAAAAAATATATATCGAGGGCGTATATTCAATATCCTATATTTGAAATTTTCACGGAATGCGTTTTTGATTGCAAAACATTCAGTAAAATATACTTCATCTATGGTATAAATTTCAAAGTAGAGCCACATTTTTTTGCAATTTTATTTGCATTTTGTTATTTCTCTAACAGAAACAACTAATTTTTGTGAATGAAAAATCCGCTATCTCTTCATATAATACAACCATTTTTTTTTTCGATGCAGTATATTTAAATTGTGATTTTTTTCATAATTACAATGATTACACTCATAATAATTCATATTAAAATACGAAAAAAATGTCAAAACAACGAAAACTTTCGTAAAATAAACAAATTTTCGTTTTTGTTATTTTGAAATTTTTTCGTGTTTTTACGCATGGACTATTATCAGTGTACACACTTATACGTTTTTCATCCATTAGAATTACGGCATTCGTGATCATAATTTTGCTATCGAAATCCATATTCTATTTCTAAAAATACAAGATTTAAACGAAATTTTTTCGGTCAGGGATGTTGTAGTTCGGCCCTGGATTGAAAATAGAATGTAGAACTTGGTATTTTCATTATTTGTATTTTTGTATTTACTCATTAAAAAAAAATATTCGAAAGATTTCACTCGATCACGCATGCCGCAATTCGACCGCAGGTCTTGTAAGCAACGATCCTGCAGTATCTCATTTATGATCACTTTTATATCTTAGATATTGAACACATTGATCTAACACATTGATCTAACTCTTAATTTTAAGCCACAATGAACCAAACCCCTTATATTCTGGTCCACTTCCAATACAATTAAATAAATGAAAGATTTTACAAGATTTTATTAGTGTAATTCCGCCTTAATACCATGTTTTCTACGATAATCTATCAAAGACAAACTCCAAAAATCTTAAAAAAAGTTAAAGTTCAATGTTATTTTTTTTTATCATTTTCAATTATTACTTTACAAAACCCGCTATCTAATAAACATTTTTTTACACATAATTTTTTTTCAAATGCAGAATTGTTAGTAATGCAAAATTTGAAAAATAAATTTATTTACAAAAAAATATTGTAGAACATAGAATTTTAAAACGAAATAAACAGTTTTTATGCTCTCCTGTAAAGTTCTGTTTTTTGAGATAGAGGATATTGAATATAAGTCCTCGATATATTGTTAAAAGTTAAATAAATTTACTTCAAAGTAATAAAAAAAAAATGGTTTCAAAAAATAAGTAATAAACACTAATTACCTAACAAAGCCCGAAACTTCGGAGCTCTTACATATACAATTTTTAAACTACTCCTAAAAGTGAAACCGAAAACACAAATTTTTTGTTAAAAAATATAAAACCTAAGCTGTCTCAAAGTGAGTGATAATTTTTTGACTCATGGAAGACTTAAAAATTATTCAAATTTATGAAGAAATTCACAAGGCGCACTTTTGGACAGAGCACTTTAATCGGAACAACTAAAAGATACTAATGTTTTCGGACCCTATTTATGAGTTAATAAGCCTTGCTGGGTAATTAATTCCTTTAACGTTCTAAACGAACAATTTTGACATATTCCACAAAAATCGTGAAAAGTTTTATACAAATACAAGATATTCTTATGTTTTTTAATAAAAAAAAAAAAAAAAAATCTTCATTTTTGGACCAAAAATCCTCAAACCGTCATTTGTCAAATTTTGGATAAAAAATCGTCAAATCTGGCAGCTATGATTTCACATCTCCTTTCTTTCTCTGTAACACTATTCTTTAAATATTCTTTAGTTTTGTTTGATTAGCTTAACAAATTTAGTCTTAAGTAATGAAAAATTTAATATTAAAAACAAAAAAAATCACATAACTCATACGTCCAGTAGGACAAGTTGTGAATTTGCATACATACTCGTATTTAAAAATATAGAAGTTATAAAATAGCACATTTATTCTTTTATTTTATCACATTTTTAACTTAATTTTCAATTAAATTTACGAATATATTTAGAAGAAACACTGCCGTTTTTTTAAATTATGTACATATTTAGTGATGTCTGTACTATGTTCAACTTATTTAGTTTGTATTTAGTTTTAATTAATTTATATTTTTTGTATGAGTGCATTGGAGTGACATTTTTCTATTGTCTTTTTCGTTTTTTTTTATCAATTATCGGGTGGATTGCTGTACCATAAGGTTTAACAGTTAAGTGGTTCAAAGTTAACCCTTTGACGAACGAACTTACACCGCTGAAGATTTGTTGACGAAACTTAGTGGAGACTTGGTCCTATGACTAAAAATAAGTTTTGTGCTTCTTTTGACGCTTTACTGCTCCCCCTATGGGAGAAATATAGTATTAAAGCTAAATTATTAATGGGCATGTCGCTACATAATGGGTTGATATTTTGTCTAAGTTTTAATTTCGTATTTTACTTTAAGTTATGCCCAATTTAAAAATAAACTTAAAATCAATTTTTAGCATTATAAAAATTAAAAAAAAAAATGGAAAAAAAAGCTTATTTTTTGAAAAACTCTTGAAAATATTAGTGTACAATATATAGGTGTCGCTAAAAAGCCACATTTGTCTATTGTCGATCACAACAAGTTTTGTTAAAATCGTCTTTCTAGTTTTCCTAAAATGGCTAAAAGTAAAAATAGGACATATATCAACTATTTGTCATCAAAGTGTTAAGACAAATCGCGTAATATTTAATAATTAAAAAAAAAATATATATATAGTTCAACTATACTTTGTGATACATTATTTCGGCATTCATGAATTATAATTTGGTTTTTTCGTATTAAGAATTCGAAATTCGGAGTGCGCAACAGTTAAATATTAATCGATTTGCTTTAGATTTTGTTAAAATCATCTTGCTGGTTTTCCTAAAATGGCTAAAAGTAAAAATGGGACATATATCAACCATTCGTCGTCAAAGGGTTAAGACAAATCGCGTAATATTTAATAATTAAAAAAAAAAACATATATATAGTTCAACTATACTTTGTGATACATTATTTCGGCATTCATGAATTATAATTTGGATATTTCGTATTAAGAATTCAAAACTTATTTCGGAGTGCGCAACAGTTAAATATTAATCGATTTGCTTTAGATTTTACACCATAAACATTTTAGACCAAGTGGAATACAGATGAGATTCTTTTTACAAAAAAAATGCCACTCCAGAGTTCATATAAGAACTTAACAATCAAAATATAAAAAATCAAATAAAAAATTCCCTAAAAGTTATAATAACAATGTGTATTATTTTCCAATAGGGAGCTAATAAAAACGTTCGACACACATACATATCAGATAATAATCTATAACATATCATTAAACTTCCTACGAAAAAACGATTAGATTCAAACAGATGCAATTTGATTAAATTATATCTATTTAGATTTTGTTGCGAAAGACATCGTATAAGATAAGATGTGATTATATGTGGAATTCTGATTTTACATATATTATTATATATAAAAACATGTTTTCTTTTATATTATTTTATGTGCCATATTCTTGAATAAAATAATAAAATTATACTTGCCCGAGTAAAAATAATATTATATAATCTTGTATAATGTAATCCAATTTTATGACATTAAGTTATGACATTAGGTATTGTATGATTTAATTATAATTATAATTAAAAAGAAATATTATATTATATTGTATAATGTGATCCAGATTTGTAAAATTTAATACAGTTAAATGTGACATTATCGCCCATGTCTCTACTTTAGAACGTTTTGCAATTAGAGCGAATGTGAAATCACACGAAATTGAAATTTGGTGTTCTCAAACCCTAAAAGCTTTCGAAAACTCGAATTTTTTTCGAAATTATTATCGAAGTGCCAAAAACATATGGTTTTCTTGTCAAAAGCATTGTTAATTAAAAAACAAAAATTACAATAATTTAAAATGCCGTCTGCTTTATTATTAAGTTTTATAGGACTAAAAACAAGAATAATCCACAATGAAAATATAAGAAAACGTGGTTTAAGAGATGCTTCGGACTCTTTGTCCATCACAGACTCTGCGTAAGTGTTATTTTTTTTTTGTAAACAGTAATAAAAGTCACGATTTTTTTTAAAGGTTCAAAGGGTTTTATCGTGTCAACAAAACAGCGTTTGTCATGATTTTGGAAAAAATTTCTCCACAAATGGGAAATAGTTCAATACCGGACGTAATACAATTGGCCTCAACAATAAGATTTTTCTTTTCTTTATGAGCGCGGTTTTATTAACAGATGATTGAACACATGTTTTGATATCATATGTTCTAAAAGAGAGATGCCATATGAATGTTTCCCATATAAACAATGTTTTCTTAATATTTATTGTTACTAAAATCTTGTAAAACAGAATAACATTACTTTTAAACTTAAAAAAAAAAGATTTTAGTTATTCATTTACTTGGTTCAGCTTTTAATTATGAACCAATTAAGTTTGGTATATGTAGATTGAATTACGATGGTATCACTGTTTTCATAAACATTTATTTTTATTGGCAACGCTGCTTTTTCGAACATAAATAAAATAAATTCTGATTTCGTAAAATTTTGTAATTTTTAATTAATGTTTTTTTTAGAAAGCTAATTTTACAATAATTATTGCTAAATTATTCTAACCTTTTAACATATAAAATACATTTCATATTAAGGATTCCTAATGTTTTTTTTTCGGCTGCAAGTAAAATGCTTTTAAGAAATGCTTCTAACATTGTTGACAATTTGTTTGAGTGTTTTCTAGAATATCAAAACAAAAAAATTATATTTTTTTAAACAGTTTTTTAGAGTATAAACAATACAATCAAAAATACAATAAAATCAGAAATAAGTAAAAAAAAGTTTTAAAATCGGCTCCATGAACAAACCACCCAGAAAGTATAACTTATTAATACTCGTACATAGAGAAAAAAAAAATTTTTTTTTAACGAGAAGCAACACCCAGGAAATTCTTTCTATTTATTTATGTGTTGGATAGTGGAGAGACGAAAGGTGGAGAAAGATGAAGGTCTTCAAACATGGCAACACTGTAATTGCGCGAGATGATAAGTCTTAGAACAGTTGTTGCTCGCCACCTGATGGAGAGTAGGCGAACTTATTGAAGCTTTTTGGTTCATAGCCCGGATTCATTATTTTACTTCAGTGGAGTTAAGTGCTATGGAAACACCGAAGGTGTGAGCTGCGATACATATGAGGGATAGAAAACTTATACATATTATTTTTCTAAATTGATGTCGCCGTCACCGGGAATCGAACCCGGGACCATCTGTATAACAGTCCAAAGCGCTAACCATTACTCCACAGCGCCCAAAATTCAAAATTCGTATGAATTTTTCATTTCCAACCGATTTACACTCAAACAAAAATTTTTCTGCAGCCAAACTATGATTAGTTAGATAAGAATAAATTGCTTTTGGTGCAGAACGAATAAAAGTTTAGCTGAAGAAATTTAATTTTTGTTTGAATGTAAATTGGTTCGGAAATGAAAAATTCGCAAGAATAATATCAAACCTATTAAAAAATTTGTTGTAAATTTCTGACGAGTTGGCAGATAAGGAACTGGATCAAGCTACTTTTAAAAGCGACAACGAATGTGTAGTTTTTAAGTGCATAAATGCAATTTAACTACACTCAAAAAAAAATTCTGTATTAAATTTTTTAAGATTTACTTGAAACCTAAAGTTGCTTTTGTTGTTACAGAATACTTAAAGACTCCTTGCATTGGATTTAACCAAAAATCGTATTTTTACAATAAGAAAAATATGAAATATTATTGAATTTAAAAATGGGGACTTATTTCATATTGAAAATGGTGGTTTATTTCATAATGAAAAATAGGGTGTTATTTAATTTTTGGTTGGGGTTTTATTTTATTTCATCTTTAAAATTGGGTCATTATTTCATAATGTAATAAGTCCCCATTTTTGGGGATTTATTTAATTTTTGTTTTGGGCAGCTACTTCGTTTCATGGAGCCTTTAAAATCCATAATATCCTTCTAATATCAACTCGAAAGTGTTCATTTAAAATATCTATTAAAATTATCTTAAATGAACATCACGATCTAAAATATCAAACTCCAAAAAATTTTTGATTTTTAGGCATATAAAATTAAAGTTTAACTGTGCGTTAAATTTAAATTTAATATATATCCCCCTGTATTAAATTTAACAAATTTATTTTCACTGGATTAAGTTGTATCAAATTGCATCAAACTCAATGTAATATAATCCATTTATAGAAATTACGAATCACCATTTTTCGGAACAAATTGTATTTAAATTAGATATTAGGCTACATCAAATTTGATACATTTCTTTGTTACATCATATCAATTTTTTTTAATCAGGTTAATACAATTATATAAGAATAAAAACTTTGATAAAGGTTTAACAAATTTTATAGAATTAAATTCGATCAGATACAATTGGATTAATCCATTTTACGGATTAATTATTTTCACAATTTTAGTATTTCCCAAACTAAAAAAGATATGCTACCGAATAATCTTTTTTCACGGGTTCTTATTTATATTCTCCTAGTTAATATGGAAATTTATCAAAATTCGTTATAGTTCGCGTTTAGTCGCTGCTCAAAGTTGAGATTTTTTAACAAATGTGTAAAAAATATACAATGTTTTAATTATCATCGCGTCTAAAATTTTGCATTGAAATCAAACTAAATATTTTGAGTTTTTTAAACAAATAAAAAAGAAAATTGAAAGGAAATACTATTTAAATTTTATACCCTCTTTCCAATTTCTAAAACGGATTTTTGTCAACGGTAAGAATTTCATTCACAATATTAATAAATCTAATTGATTTTATAAACTAGAGAATATTAATAACGTCCATTCCATTATACATGTTTTGTACATGTATTCTCTAGCATGTCTTTTAGTCAGTTTTTGCAAATTGTGTAAACTCGCGTTTTTATTGCAGTTTTTCAGTTTTTTAAAAATCCATAAAAATTGAAAGTTGGGGGTTTTGAAAAGTCATATTTTCTAAGGTGGGTGGACTATTTCAAAGCTTTATATAGCATATGTAAGCTTCAATTGTCTACTTTGCGATTTGTAATTAAAAGACAAATACTTGTTTTGCGAAAATGCATTCATAATGCAAATGCAAATTTTGAATGCATTTTGCATCTTTTCATTTCATTTCATTTCATGTAAATAAGACAATTTTTCTTCATATGCTTCTTAAATCTTTCAAATAGTCCATCTACTTTGATAAACATGACTCTTCAAAGTCTACAACTATTAGCATTTTTTTGATTTTTATAAAATTTAAAACGAGAATAAAAACGGCGGTTTATACAATTTTAAGGAACTGAATAATAGTCATTCTAGAGTAAACGTATGACAAATTTGAACAAAATCAAATGGCTGAAGGCAAAAAAAAAAAAAATGACGGCTTTGTTAACGTACTATCATGGAATGGAAGATTTTTTTTTTAGACAAATCGAATAATGACAAACCAAATAATGCTAACCTGTTGCAACCTGCGAGCAAAATCTTTCGTGATTAAAATTTTTTCGTAAATTAATGAGTTGATCGCAATTCGCAACAGGTAAGCATTATCCGATTTGTCTGAAATTTTCCCCACATTAAATGAAATTCCACTTAAAGAAAGGAAGACTTACATTTCAGTAAATTCAACTAAAATTGTCATTTGTTTTTTAATGTTCAAAAATGAACCACAATTGTAGTAAAAATGAACCACATATGTTTGTAAAAAATAAACAACCATTTACTTTTTTTATTTTTGTAAATGACAAAACACGAATGTAAAAATTTAATGTAAAATCATAAAACAGTCATTTGATGTGTTTTTTTTTTTTTTAATAAACTACAAGGTTAGTAAAAAAATTAATTTGTTCTACGAATGACTGACATTTATGTTAAAAATAAAATTCTATAAAAATGGAAAAAAAAAAACGCAATTTTGAGCTAAATTCAAACGCAATATCTGAAAAAGTTAGTAAGTTAGTTCGATTTAAAATTTTTTAAAATTCGTGTTCCGAGTGCTAAAATTCGTTAAAAATGATGTGTCATACAACATATTCTCATTAAGAGAATTTTAAAAAATTTTCAAAATTCGGTAATATTGGTCGCAGTTCACACAGGGTTAAGCTTTCCGAATTTGCTTAAATTCAAACCACATAATTTTTTTATCTAGTGGTACAATAATCAGCACAATATTTAATGAAAATCGAAATTTTAAATAAAATTTCCATATAAAAATTAGTAAAATACTAAAATTTTTGTCCGCGGTGCAATATTTGCGTTAATTCGTTTTACCTGTTATTACGTACAATATTTTATACCCACAGATAAGGAAATATGTATTCTTTTAACACAAATTAAAAAAAAAAATTTATTTAATAAAACCTAAAACCTAAAACAATTTTGTAAAAATAATCCAATAAAAACAAAAATAAATTAAAATAGCTTTGTTTTTGTTCGAGTTAAGCTTTTAATATCGAGATTTTCATATCAAATATTCAGAAGACTTTGTGTCATAATCCGACATCAAAAAAAGTTCTGAATTCAGTGTTTTTGTAACACATTCTAAAAGTAAAAAAGTTTGTCATTTTCGTCCAATGCCTGACGTAGGGTGCATGTCCAAAAGCTAGTGAAATTACATTTAAAATTTGTTCAAAGCCAATCTTTCAAAAAATATTAAAATTTGTATTGGGTTTTTAACAAAGTTCCATGAAAATTGTAAAGAAACATAAATGTTTTTTTTTGTCCAAAAATAATAATTTTTCATAAATTTTTCACGACTAAATGGTCCGTTACAATACGTTACAACTACGGTTCATTAAATTTTGGTAAGCGTTTGCATTGCTTTTCGTATACCAAAAACGAACAGCTGATTCATACAGTACAGATACGGATACAGCAACGTTCGAATAACTGAGCCTTAAACCATTAAAGCTACGATAATTAAAAAACTTAACTCTTTCATTTATAGTGAAGTATTTTTAACACGGAGAATTTTTTTTTTTCCTTAAATGGATTAAATAATAAAGTTTTTTTTTGGAAGATAAACCAAAAAATCTCATCGCAAAATAACAAAAGTAGAGGAGAGAACCTATAACTTATAAGCACGTATTTTCTTTATCTTATAACTAAGATTACTCCAGGCTAGAAAGTTTGCAAAAAGTTATACCCTCCAAAAGGGTTTTTATACAACTTTGACAATATATAAGTACACCCTGTACTAAAACAAGATGAACCAATTTTATCACGATTTCAAAAATGATATTATTATGATCCCCAAAAATGGGGAGGAATTTTTGTAGTGTTTTTTTTTGTAAAATTTACTGTTCGAATAATGAATTTTACATGAAAATATGACTTTTTAGTTGCTATCGTTGGCATTACAAAGGCATAACCGCGTGAAGGTGATAGTACAAAATTTATTGGCTTAAGTATTTTCTCCTCCAATCGGTCCAAAGCCCGGCTTTGCTGAGGAACGTTTTTATGCGTGACCAGCCTTCGGACGGGCTTAGGGGTTTTCCCATATGTGATAGGCAGCTTAGCGGCTTCGATGAGTAAAGCTGGTCTGCGTGACCGGCCTTCGGCCTTGCTTAGGGGTTTTCTCCTATGTGATAAGCAGCTTAGCGGCTTCGATGAGTAAAGTTTTTACATTTTGCGATTTATCAAAAATATTAATTTTGTTGCAATTTCGATCTATTTATAAGTTAGATCACAGATCCTAAAAATACGCATCACAGATCCTAAAAATAATATAATTTTTGAAATCCTGAGGGAATTTTCTTTCATTGGAATACCCACTCTTGTATGTTACTACGCGTACCGGATTTTGGGACCTGGGTGCCCCACGGGCCCCGGCACCCTTAACCGAAAATAGAAAAAAGTTCTTTTACATTCTGGAGGGGACCACCTTTAGTTGGTGTAATGTAGGCTAACCATTCGTACTGATTTGATCTGTACATGTACCGATTTTTGGTCACATGTACTGATGTAAAAAATCATATACTAATTTGTACTGACTTTTTAAAATGTGTACTGATTGTACAGATTTTTAAGATGTTTAGAAAATTTTGTTTTTTCTATAGAAAAACTAATGTTTTGATCTATTTAGAGTAAGGTTTTCAAAATTTACAATTTTCCAAAACAGAAAGCGATTACTCCTTTAAAATTTTTTTCAATCTGATGGAAACTGTAAAAAAATCTTGAAAACTAAGAGTATTTATGTTATGAACTCTTTTTAAATCTATGATTGGTTCGAAATGAAGTGCTTTGAATCCAAAAGATTCAATATTTTAAAATGAAAAAGTCGTTACAAAAATTATTCTTTTAACGATTCCCAACTGAAATTCAATTACTTCGACGGAAATTAGTTGGTACAACTAAATATTGGGGTTCACAATAACATTCGGTTAATACAACTAAAATTAAATTTAGGACGGAAAATTTTCTTCAAACAAATTTTTTAATCAAAAACTTTTTACTTCAAAAAAAGTTTGTTTTTCATATGTCAGAATATATGGAATTTATTCGTATTCTGTATAATAGGCATTATTCTTTAATATGTCATGTTTCTACTATTAAATGAGCATTAAATCGATAAAAGCATTATTTGCCCAAATTTATTGGTTAATGGATATTTTTTTCAAAAAAAAAATCGAGAAAACTTATATTGCACTGAAATGTCCTGCAGAATAATATAGCCAGCCGGTTTATATTAAACAGAGAAGACAAAAAACTGGCAAAATCCGTCAAAAATATTGTAAAAAAACGCACAAAGTCAAAAAATAGCAAAAAATGTACAAAAAAAATTTGCGAAAAAAGCATTTAAAGCGAAGAATGTACAAAAAAAAGCAATTTTGAAGCTGAAAAATCTCAAGAAAATGCAATTTTTTAGCCCAAAAATAAAAAATAAAAAAATTTGCAAAAAAAAAATAAATATGTATGAGTAAAAATAGCAACAAATTACAAAATAAAATATATTTATTTGTCTTCTCTGATGATAACACATCAACCTAAGAAGTATGACCGATGAGATAATTTCTACACAGAGAAAATTTATTCATAAAGTATACCAAATTTTTTTTTAAAAATAAATGAAAAGCTTATTACTTTTAACGAAACTAGTTATTTAATGAAACTTTTTTATTGAGTGATTGAAACTATTTATTAAAAAAGATTTAACAAAATGTTATGAAACTTGCGAGTTCCAATTGCTTAATATCAACAAAATATTTATATCATGCAGAGAATTTCAGTTTGGCTAAAAAAAATGTATAGTTTCGTTTTTTTGGCATTAGTTATGATGCATTATAAACAAGTTTCGATATTGCACTAAGAGAATTATCTACATGATATTTTGCATTAAATCAATGAAATTGCACTGGAATTCGTCTATTGAAACTTTTTATTATGCAAATGCAAGTTTTGTTAAAATTATACGAAGAATTATCATTTTTTTATGAAATTCTTTTTTCACTCAACGAAAAAGTTTCATTAAAATACTTGTTTCATAAAAATATCTCTTCACCCAACTGGATCTGCACCTGGCTTTGTTGTTACTATTCTTAATAATGCAATTTCCCTTATATTATACATTACACAAACCAGGCGCAGATCCAGGAAAAGGTTTTGGGTGTAAAGTTAGTGTATTTTGAATTACATTTTTTAATCGTTTTTATATTAACTATTGTATGGAAAAATTTTATTTTGGGGGAGGAAATGTCCCCTTTTCCCTCCCCCTGGCTCCGCGCCTGCACACACTAATAGTTATGTAAAAAAAAATAATAAATAAATTGTTTAATTTTTCCTTTCTATTTCCAAATAAATACATATTTCAAGACAAAATATCTATTAAATTTTACAAGTAGCATACTTGCTGCTATCTTTTCAATATCCCTTCTAATCTTTGAAATATTTTAAACCCACATAATAATTACAAACTGAAAATACATTAAACAAACACAAATTAAATTAAAACATTAGGTACATGACAACGGCTTTAACGAAATTTAATAAAGTACAAATATTTTTGAATGAGTAGAAAAGAGCTTGCAAAGAACAAATTCGTTACTTCAATATTTGAAATTGAAGTGGAATTTCGAAGCATACATTACAAAATATTTAATATATACATTTAAAATCGATTTCTTAAAAAAATCCATTTTATTAAAAATAAGTTATTATAAACCAATTGGAAAGGAAAATAGACTATCTGTAGATGAAACACCCCAATGCGTTTTCAAAACTTATCTGGGATTTCATTTTTATGGTCTTTTGAAAATGGGATTTTTCACACCAATTTTTCTATTTTTTTTAATGTATTTTATTTAAATAAACTGCCCAAGCAAAAATGGGAACACATGGGCTGAAAATGTTTTAAATATGTTTAAAATAAAATGTTTTAAATAAATTATAATTTTTATTAAAATAAAAATTATGTTTTTTTTTTTTAATAAAAAGCGGTATATGCAAAATTTTAGGGCCAAAACTTGAATTTTTTAGGCAAGTCTTTCCCGTTGTCACATATGGTTCAAATTATGCAACATGGGGTTTCGGTGCCGGTGATTTCAAAATGATATCAGATGTTCAAAATGGCGGATCCAATATGGCGGCAAAAATATTAAATTTTAGTCCGATTACACTAAAATTTTTTGTTAATACACTCTTATTGTCACTGATTTTAGTTTTCAGTTGGTTTTTGAAAATTCAAAATGGCGGACAAATAAAGCCACCAAATATAATGAAAACAAGTTGTTTCGCATAAAAAGCAACAAATGTGGTCAAAATATGTTGATGATATACAAGGGCCCAGTTTAGGGTCGATTGTTTATAAAAAGTTTAAAAAAAAAGTAAAATTCAAAATGGCGGATCCAATATGGCTGCAAAAATGTAATTTTAGTCCGATTCCACTAAAGTTTTTTGTTAATATATGCTTAGGGTTACTGATTTAAATTTTACAGTTTGTTTTTAAAAATTCAAAATGGCGGACAAAATAAAGCCATCGAAGTTAATAAAAAAGTGTCTTACGAATGAAAAGGCTAAACTTTCATCAAAATTGGGTGAATATATTGTACACGAATGTGGTCCGTGTCGTCCAGGTTTTTGCTCAGAGTTAATGTTGCGGATTAGTTGCACATTTTGATGGGTGGTTTGTTCTCCGTTTTTGGGAGCGTCCACTTATGTGAACCGGTGACCAGAACTATTTGGGGTTCTACTGGTAGTAGTTATTGGCTACGAAGCTGACCGGAGTCTTATTCGGTACCACGATAACCAGGGCGTCCTTGGGATTACGGTCCCAACCAGGTTAATGGTGGCTGTGTTTACTGCCCATATCGCGGGTAGAGCAATTTATTGCTTGATGTGGAGTTGCATTTCAACCAAATTTTCACTGTTATTCAAAGAACAGTAGGAGTTTTAGATAGGCTCCGCACCTTACCAAGGTGAAAGAATGTGCCAAATACACTATTCTTAAATTGGTTTCTTTACTCCAAACGCCAGGGCTTTCTGACGGGGGTTTAAAGGGGGCGTTGGTGAATGCTTTATATTTTCAATCAGTGTTTGCGAACACCGTGAAGGTTAGCCAAACGGCAGGTATTCACGTTAATCAAAACACTTTTGTACACAAATGTGGTCAAAAATTTTTGATGATATACAATTGAGCATTTTTAGGGTCGATCGTTTATAAAAAGTAAAAAAAATTGTAAAATTCAAAATGTCGGATCCAATAGGGCGACAAAAATGTAATTTTAGCCCGATTACATTAAAGTTTTTTTTGTTAAATTTTACAATTGGTTTTTGAAAATTCAAAATGGCGAACAAAATAAAGTCATCGAAGTTAATCAAAAAATTTCTTACAAACGTTCGTCACAATTATTCAAATTTTTCTATATAGAATAAAAGTTTCAATTTTTTTGAATACCAGATATGGGACATAATACTAATATTTGTATATTTAGTTAGAGGCAAATTACTTTTTTATGTCTAATTACATGTAATTGAATGTAATTAAGTAATTGCCATATAATTAAATACCCAGATGTTGTTACTAGTCCCCAATCTCATGCTTAGGTGTTACTAAGTGGGATCAAAAATTACCCCAGTTTGCATATTTTTCGGTTTATTTCGTTCTCTTTATAGTAACTATAGATAAATTTGGTATCAAATGAAAGGAGGTTTGAACACACAGTTACTTTTGTATAAAATATATCTAAAGACTTTCAGGTATTTTTGATATTCAAAAAAATGTGTTTTAAGTAACATAAAATCTAGCATTCTATTAAGGAATTGTGGTTCCATTAAGCTAAAAATAGTGCATAGTAATGCATATTTAATTTAATCGAGGGGGTGTCTGAGCTTTTTTCGATATTCGAAATCGATCGATTTTTATGCGACTTTTCTCGAAGAGCTTTTTTCTCCAATATTTCAAATAAGTCAAAAATGTGGCAACTCTGTGTTTACTATATGGGCAAGTGTGTACAAGTTTACGTAAATTAAAGAAAAGTTTTAGTACAAAAATAAATTTTTAGAACAACTTTTAAACCCTCTACAATATATCCAAACTTCATTAAAATCTGTGAGTTCGGGTCGGGATACCTTTTGGGATACCTTTTGTTAGTGCATTGGTTTATATTTCTAGTTGTTATCGTTACACAAACTTGAAAAATTTTAAAATAATTTGTTTGATTTAAGCTCACTTTTTTTTTGTTCTTTTTATTTTTTGTTTGCGGTTTTCACGTTTTGGATTCCAATTGCTACTGCACAATCTCCCAACATTTGAGATAAATTAACCCATTTTTTTACCAAAACAAATTTCCTAAAACATTTCCTAATCGTATCAAGAATTTTCCGTCTTTGTAAAAATAAAAGTATAGGCAATTAATCCGTTTTTGCTTTTAATATCAAAAATGTGCTATTTTCTATCAACCAGCAAAAGAACATATAAGTTTGTGCGATTAGAGTTGCCTAATAACAATTTTCAACACTGTCTAAAAATTCCTAAATTTCAAAAAAATAATAGTTAATAATATTAACCCTTTAAGTACGTACAAAGCGTCAAAGTTTCAAGCCGCCATTAGCCTTTAACATTTACTAAAAATGTATACTGGGAAACCAACGTATTCGTATATTCCTACCAAGTTTTGTCGAAAAACTGCCAAGGAATCTATGCTGGGAAAAAGATTTATTAATTGGCGCGCCATACACCTAACAAATAAATATATAGTAGTCGATTATTGAAACCGATTTATTTTTTTGTTATGTACTCGGCACTGACGCCTCTTCATTGAAAAAAAATTTGACAGCAATGATTACCAAATGTTATAATTATGTACAGTTGAAGGAATGTTTCGTTGATGGTCCCTAAATAGATGAAGTGTACGACCATCACAAATGTTTAAAAAAATTAGCGTGAATTTTGTTAAAGAAGCAGTTTTTTTGCATGGTACATTCGCTGTTTAGTTCTAAATAGACCAGTTTTGTGCGTGAACTGAGTTTTTTGTTATTGTACAACATAAATCAAAGGAGTATACAAAAATTCAAATGCAAAAATGATATTGACTTTTTGAAAATTGTTCAAAAATTACTTAATTTGTTTTTGCTTTTTTATATAGCAAACAATGATATTCACAGATTTTAAAGACCTAGAATTAATTGTGCCAACGCATATAAATAAACGCCATTACAAATTTGTTTCAAAGAGATTGTGTGCTAAAAAATGTACTCTTTTATCTAAACAAGTTTTGCTCCTCGACATCAACACTATTTGGCGGAATTCCTTAAAATTAACATTATTTTTACGTTTTGTCAATGCTTTAACAGAAAACCTGGGGAAGAATTAAAATTTTTTAAGAAATAAAGATGTTATGGACCAATGAAATGTTATGTTAAAAAACTGCACATAGTTGGAATAAACTTGTAGAAATTACATTTTATCTTTAACTGATTACGTTAAATTAAAATATTATCTCCATAGCCTATTATAATTTTTACATATCGTGTAAACCGCTATTTGAAATCAAATATTAGATTTTTTGGAAATCACACAAAAATGGAGTAAATTTCCATATAAACGCAAAAAAAGACAATATTAAACAATGCATACATGTGCGAAATTTTTTTGAATTCAATCAAAAAATTTAATTTAGAGAATTTTTAAAATTTTTAAATTTGAACCGCCATAACTGTCGCGCTCTTTGCAGAAAGTGATTCACGCAAACGGATTTGAAGTCTCTAAATAATGGTTTATTATAGTGTAAAATCCCATTAATGTGTTATGAAGGTAAAAAACAAAAATTTTAACTCCAATTTTCAATAGCAATATTTTACTACGAAATGAAAATGAATATTATTCAAGTTCGAGGCCAAATATTTTACTACTCAAAAGTAAAATATTTGCCAGGTGACGTGACAAAGCTTGAAATTTTATAAAAAAAAACTAGTTCTTCTTGATACGTCCAAATTTTGTATGTTATTAAATTTTTCAAAATCAACTTAATTTAAATTTAAAGTTTTAAGCCCTTGCTACCACCAATGCAGAAGTAATTAGAATAAATGTTGTTTTGTGGTGACGAACGTGATATTAGAATGTCAATTACAATAATTTACAAATTTATCATTAACAGATCTTTTTTTGCTTCGTTTGCATTTTTTTGAGTTAACTGTTGTTGTAACGAATATTTTAAGAGAGGACTGTACTTACAAGGGAGGGAGGTATCCCTACCTGGACCGGCAGATCTTAATGAACTTCGGATATGTTGTAGAGAATAAAAAATTTAACAAACCCGTGTTTTTTTTTTAGCTGTCCAATCACATGTTTAAGCGTTACTTAGTGGCGTTAAAAATTACCGAATTTTACTTGGTTTTATTATTTGGTTTTATTAAAAGTAACTTTAGACAAATTTGGTATCAAGTGAAAGGTTTTTTAAAGACACATTCACTGATGGACAATTTATACCCAACAAGTTGCAAGTATTTTTGTTTTGAGTATCATTAAAGCTGGTGTTTTATTAATGAATTTTAGTTGTATTAAGTTTAAAATAATGCACATAATGCTATATAATGCCATGCTATAAAATACAATAATGCCTAATTAATTTAATCGAGGGGGTGTCTGAGTTTTTTCCGATATTCGAAACCGTTCGGGTTTTATGTGAATTTTCCCGAAGAGTATTTTTACCCCATATTACAAATAATTTACAAATGTGGCAACTCTGTGTCCACTACATAGGCACTATGGGTATCAATATGTTTGTTTTCTCGAGTAATTTAACCCTGCGTACAAATAAATCTGCTTTTCGTAAACTAAAGACAAGTTTTCATAAAAAACCAATGAATTTTCACCCCAACTTGTTAAACCTTAAACGTATCCAAACACGAACGCAACTGTGCAGACAAGATATGTTTCAGACTTTTTAAATTAATAAAATTTAGGAACTTTTCTTTGATAATACAAGTCAGAAGGTATTATTTGCCCATATATGTCCATATTCACATAGCACCCTACAACAAATTTCAATATTTTTTGCCACACATGGGAAAATAGATATACCTATGTATCTGTGTATCCAGATTTTCCTTATCACATCTTGTATCCTTTCAAAAGAAGATATAAAGTTAAATTTTTTGTATTCACATAGCGCCCTAAGACAAATTATATGCTGTAAGTAACCTGACCAATCACCCCGTTTTTAACGGGATTAACCCACTTTTCAAATGCTGATCCCGCTTTGAATTTTTTTCCCGCTTTCTCTATTTAAGGTCGATTTTTTTAATATTCACCTAAAAAACAGACTCGGTAGTAACAACCGTATTTGTAGCCAATTGAATTCTTCATATGATGCGACTGAATTTGTCGGTTGCGATAACAATCATGAGGTTAAAACAACAGCAATTCTAACACGAATACAGCATTTCGATTACCTCAATAGAAATTCGGTGATAACTATCACAAAATTCGATAGCTACAACCGAACCATTAGATTGACTAAAAATACCGTTGCTACTACCAAGTATGTTTTCTGGGTGTTTTACGAGTTTTCTATTGAAATATAGTTATTAACAAGTGAAAGGATTCCGAAATATTTTATTATACCATAGGGGCACTTTTTGTGTCGAACACGATTTTTAACCATGCAAAGAAAACATTAATTTAATAATATGTAAATTCTCACAAGGGAGCACAACTGATAGTTTCAATCCGGTTGTCATAAAATTTTAATTTTAATTTTAAGAACCTTTTTTTGAGGCAAAATTACACATTTAAGGTCTAAAATTTGAGGTAAAAAATAACCCAATTTTCGGTTATTTTCATGGTTCTTTTATACACTCAGAATATTCTTACAGTAACTACATGTAGGTCAGTAGGGTAGTAAACAGTATTAGTTGTTTTAACTGGGTTTTTGGGAGAACTTTACAAAACCCTTTAAACAATTGTAAAACTTTTCCATTAAGAAAACTTCACTCAAATTACGAATTTTTTAATAACACAAATTTTTCAAGCGTCCTTAATTATGTCTAAGGACGCACAGGATTTTATCAGAATACCTCTAAAGAACATCGTCTTAACTTATATACTAATAAACGGATTTTTATGAAAAAAGACATTAAATATTATTAGCAAAACATTAAAGTTATTTTACTTTACTTTACGTTATTTTACGTTACTTTTCGTAATTTTTCGTTACTTTTTCGCCCAATTTCGCTTTTCCAAATAGCGAAAATCGCAAAATCTTCTTAAATAGAAGAACAAAAAAAATTTTCAATGGTGGTTATATCTTGGTAAGAGCAATAATTTTTGTATAAAACTTCTCATTTTTATGCGTTAGTTTTCGAGTTGCATCCTAAACTTATTTGGATCATATCGCCTAAAGTAACCATCAAGATATTTACTTTTACAAACCATATTATTTTAACAAGTGCATGTCCATTCTGGTAGTACCTTACCAAACACATATTACAAATGTAATAAGTTTTTTTTTTAATTTATTTTTTTTTAATATTGGATATTAAATTAAGATTTAAAAATGTTTAACTAAAAAATTTTACCATGAAATTTTTTATAAGTTTTGGGTGGGAAAATAAACTTTTTGTAATAAGGAGGTAACGTGTTACTTTTCTATTACACACCCTATTATTTTACCAAGGGCATTTCCATCGAGGTAAGTACTTACTTACAGGTAAAGAGTTGTCAAATTTTTTTTATTTAAATCTTAAATTTTTAGATCGAATATTATTTTAAAATTGTCCAATTTGTATTATATTTAATTGTGTGTAGAAACTAACTTAAAAACATTTATACATGTGAATTTGGTATTACAAATTTGCAGTCAGTAATGCCAAAAGTCGCTAAGTAATGCAAGGGTAAGTAATCAGGTAACATGTTCCGTAATACCAACCTTTTACTGAGGTTTTGCTGGGTACGCAGCGATAAAAAATTTCGTAGAAGAACTTATTGTTTATTTTTCAAGACGAGCACATGGTATGAATTTCATTGTAAGACAGGATTAAACAATATGAAACCATTATTTCAATATCTGTAATTAAGTGGACGATATCTAAAAAATATAACAAAATCTAGGATAGAAAGGAAAAAATGAAAGTTTTTTTTATCAAAATAGTGTTAGTAAGTTTTTGTTTTTGTGCAAACTATACATAATATTAGTGTTTTCATTCACCGCAACAAATAACATACAATTTTTAAGTAGAGCAGCCAAAACTTGATTATGCCATTGTTGCATTTTCAGATACAATAATCTCAACTAACAAGGGAAGTATCCCGACCCTAACTCGCAGATTTTAATGAACTTTTGATATGTTGTAAAGGAGCAAAACAAAAGAGACCCGTAATTTTTTTTAGCAGCCCAATCTCACGTTTAAAGGTTAAAAAGTAGGGTTAAAAGATAATTTGCTTTTGTACAAAAACATGTCTTTAATTTGCGAAAACTACACTGGTTGAATTTTCCTTCATATTGTTAATAATTGGCTTTCATTACGTTGGATTCATTGATTTAATAAATAATTTTCATTATGTATGAATGTATGTATGTATCTTTATTTACAAATATAAAAATTTAAAAATTAAGAAAAAAGTTAATTAATTAACAATGACATTAGTCGTCTGTTATAAATATATAAATATATATGTAATTTAAATATTAAAATATTAAAAAGTATAAACAAGTTTAAAAAAAAAAAAAAAGTTTAAAAAATATTTATTAAATGTAGCAAAAGCTATAGCTGTTAAAAATTAGAATTTATAAAAATTCATTCATTATTGATTTTCTGTAGTTTAATGCAATTTTTACATAACTATGGAGTATATTCCATCCGTTGAATATTTGGCCATTCAAAATATTTTTGAGCTCATTTTCATCTAGATAGGTTTTACCAAAATGTCTGTTTCTGATTTCCCTAAAAATTGGACATCTTGCCATAAAATGTGGTAAAGTTTCGTCTTCACCTGTATTACATAATGTACAAGTTTTACTTTGTGTTGTGTTGAAATTATTTGCATTTAGAGGTAACAAATCACACCTAGCTCTAAAAACGTTTGAAATTTGCCATTGGTTTTTTAAATTTTCTATATAGTTTATGCCCACTTTATGATCTAAGAATTTGTAAAAACGCGATTCACTGTTAATTGCTTGTTGTTTTAGTTGTTCAGAGGTTCTTGATTTTAGTTCTTGGAGCAAAATAGTTCCACTGTGAATCCATTCTTGAGCAGAAATATTTTCATACGCAAATTGGCCTCCAAAATCTCTACTTAGATTATTAATCTCTTTTGCCCAAAATATATTATCTCGTAATACAATTAATGACAGTTTATTTGGCAATCTGTTCTGGTTGTACTGAAATAGCGTTTTGTAAATATAGTTCATATGCAAATTTAATGTATAAAAATGACTGCACTCTGCATTTGTTTCCAAAAACAAAGTGTAGTTGGGTGCAAAATCTGGAAGTTTAAAAATTCTCTTCATAAAATAACGCTGTAGTTTATCTACCTCTTCAAATAAGCAGTATCCCCAGATCTGAGCCGCATATGATTGTATGGATCGACAAACTGCTTGAAAAAGCTTCCATTTAGATTTTAAACTTATATTTGGTTTGTTTAGAAAAAAATAATTTTCATTAAATTAATGAACAATTCATTAAGTAAATGAAATGTTCATAAAATGTTTTTGGTTGATCTTTAAAATATGCAATCATTTTCATATACATATTTTTTTGTACGCTTAGTTCCATTAGATTTCAACAGGAGGTGCTTCAACTATTGGATAAATCTATTTTATTACAAAGGTCTAAATAAGCATATCAGTTTGTTTTGGTTATTTAGGTCAATTGCTAACGCGGTACTTTTTTACATGTTGCAACGCCAACCACGGTTGCCGTTTCAAGCCGCATTCAGGGATATGTAAAAAAAAAACAGAAAAATAAAATAAATATATCTAAAATAATCATCTAAATAAGTATGAAACTGGGAAAAAAAAATATATTTTTCCATTAAAATTCATTTAATGAAATTATTTCATTAAATTGATGAAACTTTTTTTGGGGACTTTGTAAGGAAAAAAATCATTGTATTAATGATGGATTTCATTAATACAAAGCACAAAACTCTAGCAGTGTAGATTTTTTTGTACGCAGAGTTAAAGTACTCAACAAAACAAAAATGTTGATACCCATATTGCCTATATAGTGGACATAGAGTTGCCACATTTTTGTACTATTTGAAATATAGGGGAAAAAGGGTCTTCGGGAAAAGTTGCATAAAAACCGAACGGTTTCGATTATCGGCTAAAGTTCAGACACCCAATCAATTAAATTAAATAGGCATTTCTATGCATTTTACTCAAAATACATTTTTTTTTTTCAATAAATACTTAAAAATCTGTGGACAAAATTTGTACACCATGGAATGTGTCTTCAAAAAACCTTTCATTTGATATCAAATTTGTCTGTAGTTACTTTTAATAGAACCAAATAAACCAAAAAAACGCGAGTCCCTTGAATTGTTGTTCTCTTCAACATAATCAAAGTTCATTAAGATCTGCCGGTCTGGGGAGGGATACCTCTCTTGTAAGAGGAAAACAATGCACGTTTCTTTAACAAAAAAAAAAAAAAAAAAACTTATAGTCTTTACTGATTGTTGCAAGGAGTACGTACGTACTTCAACTCACACAATGGTTATAAATTTAATCGTTGTTAATGCAATAATGGCCCCACCGCACTCGTCCTCTAACTAAACTACTACAATTTTTATTGCCAAAGATTTACGTTCAACTCCAGCTCTAACTCATACCAAAATAAAATTTTGATTTCCAAATGCATGCAACTAAACAATAATAACTTCGATAGAAATTATATATTTGAGCTCGTTTGTAAAATGTATGCCGGCAGGCTTACAGGAAACGTGCGTGCTTATGAAAATTTAAATCTGTGTGTAGGTATGTTTCATACACGCTTCGTCTTCTTGTTATTACATTTTTTAGTCCATAAACATACACCGAACAAACCTTAAAAAGCAACTGAAATATAATACAACCATCCCTGTTTTTACACCGCAGTTTTCATACGAGATTGTAGTTTTATACAAAACTTTTCATTCGTGTAAATTAAGTAAAAATTGAACACACATAAAAATTTTTTGCCACAAAATTGGTAAAATACACTCATAATAATGCATGCATGGAAATATAAAATTAATAACAAAACAAAGAAAATTTTCGTAAAATGGAAAAAAGTTTGTTTGTTTTACGAGAGTTTTTGTTAATTTGACATTTTTTCGTATTTTTATGCATAAATTATTATAAGTGCAGCTTTACTTTTTTTGTTTTATAAATTATAGCTGATGAAACGTTGTTTTGCCTTAAAATTTTAATTGTAATTAATTCTTGAAATCAAGAATATATGAATGTTTGATGTTTGGCATGGGATTGTTACCGCTTTCAAAACGTGTTCTGATGATGGGAACCTAGAAAGTTCCCGAAATAGATCTATCAACACATTCCTGAAAGGGTCAAATAATAAATTTGAAAACAAAAAACTCTATAGGTTATATGTTAGGACAATATCCTAATGAAGAAATATAGAGTATGGCCTCTAACTTGAATAGTTTTCATTTTCATTGCACATTTAAAGGTCGAAAAAACATAATTTTTATTTTTAATAAAAATTATATCAAACTTGCAAATAAATAATTAAAAAAATAAATTCACATTAGTAAATCATTTTAAATTTTGTAATTTCATGGGAAGCCCAACGCCTCTTTGTCCTTCTATCGAATTTATTTTCTGAAGTATATAAAATGAATAGCTGAAAACAACTGTCATAACAACTGCCGGTGTCTTGTCAGCTCTTATCATGACCGTATAATCATCTGTCGGCATCTGGTCTAGGGCCGTGTAATATAGCTTGAAGATTAACATAGGTTTTTTGTAAATATTAACATAGGTTTTATGTAAATATCTTCGGAACTACATAACCGATTTAGGAGTTTGATATCTCGTTTTGAAAAACATGACAACGGCTTTTCAAAAAAAATAAAATAAAATAAAAAAAGCAAAAAAATAAATATATGTATATGTCATTGGTGGTACAATATGAAAATTGGATTTTGCCACGCACCTCCGCCCATAGACCGAAAACCAGCCGTTTTGTAGATAGAAGAGATAGATAGAAGAAGATAGATAGAAGAAGATAGATAGGTAGAAGATAGATAGATAACAAACTTGTACGAATTTTTAATGATCGCAACTAAAAACTTGTTAATTATTGGAAATATTTGCAAAACTAGATTTAGAAAAACATTGAATATTACATTTTTTTTTTGTGCTAGCATATTTTTACAAATTTTTAATTACACATTTCTTTGCAAACATAATTGTGAGTGCAAATCAAGGTATAGGTGTACGTATGTTGCAGCATTAGTTCACTACAATTCATATTGTGGCAATGTGCTCCTAATTTTTGAATTTGTTTTTGCTCCAATATTTGTTTTTAAATCTCTTTTAAAATGATTTTTTCTTGACAATGCGCATGTTTTTCAAAATTTTACGCATTTTCATAATTAAGAGAAATATTTAGCATAAGTTAAAAAGTGTTGCCAATACAAAAACAAAAATATTTAAATTATTTTAAATAAAGCGGTCAAAGTTTCCATGAAAAATATTTCTTAAAATTAGGGTGACCAATTTTAACAAACTTGAAAAATTTGAGAAAAATTCTCAAAAAATTAAAATAAAACTTTTAGCCACCGTTAACTTTTTAATTAAAAAACGTGTGATCTTAACAACTTTTTTACAGTAAAACCTACAGATTATGATAAGTTTTTCGTGAGCACTCGTGAGTGCAAGTAAGTACTTTGTACACCTAAAGATTCAGGCCAAAAAACATTTTACACTAGAACTAAAGTATAATTTGTTAAAGGTATACGGTACGCTAAATCTAAATCTGGTCTCAGAGTCACTCTCCAACATCAGGCGTTCGAGCTATATTAACGGAAAAAGTGTGTTTGTTTTCTATTTTTTGTAAGGTATTTAGTACAATCAGGGAACTTCTGCTTTAAAAATATGTAGTTGTTTGGGTTGTATTACAGTTTCTTTATTTTTAATGTAAATGTCAGTCATTTGTAGAACAAATCAAAATTTTTACTAACCTTGTAGTTCATTAAAAAAAAAACAACCCACATTAAATGACTTGTTAATGATTTTATATTAATTTTGTACAGTTGTTTTTTGTTATTTAAAAAATTAAAAAAAATTAAATGTTTGTTAACCATGTGGTTCATTTTTACTACAATTGTTAGTCCGTTTTTGAACATTAAAAAACAAATGACAATGTTAGTTGAATTTACTCTAATGTAAGTCGTCCTTTCTTTAAGTGAAATTTCATTTGTTTTCAACTACATTTGCAGTGGTCTTTACCTACATAGTATTCTAAGTATGACATAATTTTGCGCGACTTTCCCATATAAAAGTATACTCATAGAAATAAACCTGTGAAAATAGCAAAAAAAAATCTAATAGAAATTAGTTAAAAATTACCTTGCAGAAAAGAACTACTGAAATTAGCAGATTTTTTTACTAAATATTAGTCATATAAAAATAGCAAAAATAAATCTGTTAAATTTACAAATATTTAGTTATATTTAAGCTAAATTGTAGTTAATTGAAAGTAGCAAAATAATCCGCTAAAATCAGCAAAAACATTTACTAAATGTTAGTAGACAAAAAAATAATTTAAAAATGTGAAATTTTTAAAGTTTTCTTAATGGGAATAAAAGTCTGCCCTTATGAAATCAGCAATCTATAATTTTTTAGCAAAAACTTCTGTTGATTTTACCAAAAAAAAAATATTATTCGTATTCTATCAAATTTGAAGTAAATATAGCAAAAAATTTTGTTAATATTACAGTTTTTGTTTGCTATTTTGAGCTCTTTCTGCTGTATTTACAGGTTTATTTCTATGAGTGTAGTGAGATTTATATGAACAACTGTAAGTACTTGCCTTTACCAAATATGTACTTATATAACCACTAATATGCTAATGTTTTTCAGTTTTTCTTCACTGGGATGATCTTAAACCGAACGAAGTGTAACTCATGTAACAATTTTAAGTTTAACTTAATCTAAACCATTTTTTGATATTTTCAGTTTAACTGGCGCATTATTTTTAGCGAATTTTTATTAGTACGACCGTCCACTAATTTATACCCCTAATACAAACAGATCTGCAAAATAAAACCATTTTTGTTTTGAAAACAAGGAAAAAATCACCTGTTAACCCAAAGGATTTTTATTTAAACATTTTACTCTTTTTAAAATTAATTTAAGAGAACATGTAACAAGACAACCCTCTTACGCAAATTGTTTTCACTCGCACGCTAAATAAGAACGAAAAGAAATGTCAAGTGTATAATTTAGCAAATGGCACGGAAAATTTAGAATAGAAAAACAGAGCACAAACATCAGTTTTTTATAGACATTTAACGGTAACGGATGTGTTTGGAAAAAAATACGGATGAAAATTTAACAGTGAAAAAGTGAACAGAAAAAAAAAACTCAAACGCAATTACTTTAAAAACAAAAATTGGATTAGTTTTTTTAATTTCAACAAATATAATTTTAACAAAAAAATAAATGTAATAAATAAAAAAAAAAATGCTTTAAATTTCTGAAATACCAAAATATATAAATTTTATATTGAGTTATACCTTAAATTAAGGATATTTCACATCTAGTATATCTATATGTATGTAGAGGTTTACACATACACATAAAGAAAATCACAACCGACCAAACCCTAAACATCATACTTAAGTAATGAATTTGGAATAGGATACGGAAATTAAGATTGAGACAACCAACCAACTAAAGAAAACAACGGTAATTTAATAAAACATTTTAAAATTTATAGGAAATTTTTAAGAAAATTAAGAAAAAAAAATATGTAGTAAAAAAAAAATGAAAATAAAATACAAAACTGTTTGTGTGTGTTTGTTGTTGTTAAAGAAAATTTCTTGCCAATTTTTTTTTATTTTTTTATTTTTGTATGAGCAAAATATCAAAAGTGACGCGCAAATGTTAAAAATGTTTAAAGCACGTCGCCCTTTTTGAAAAAAAAAAATCAAAATATGTTCAAACTATAAAATTGAAAACCAAAAAAAAAAAAAACACACACACAATTTGTACATAAAATTATCTCAAGAAGGTGCCAAAAAATAAAATACTTAAACAACAAATAAATCTGCAATATTTTAAAGCAAAATCTATGAACATTGTTTAAAATTAAAAAAATATGAGTGTCATGGTCAAAAATGGAAAATTTTAAAAATTTATTAAAAAACTTATCTAATTACTTTGTTGAAAATTTTCTCTAAAGTGTTACAAACGGTGAATATTAAAAAAAATTATTTCGCCAATCTGGGTGATTGTGATTTAAAAATGTTAATATTGTTATTTAAAAACTGTTGTCATGATTTGTCTGTTACATGTCAATTATATCGTGTGACTGGTGAAAACAGAACTTATCACAGAACTGGCACAAATAAACGTTGCTGTCAAACATGTCAATTTTTATATGTCAATAATGAAATACTTTTTGAATTGCTACAAATATACACAAAAAAAAAATAGTCACTTTAGCAGAGGGATTTAAGTTTAAACTTTCTTTTCTCAATATGTTTTTTTTTAATATTTTCAATAATGCACAGTGGGGTGTTTCACAAGTATTTTGGAAATAATTCAAAGATTTCTTACTGGCTGTTCGGATTGCCATGAAACTTCACACAGCCATAATCAACGTAATTCCAAGCTTTATTACTCGAGCAGATACGTTTCGTAAACGGACTTTAAACCAATGTACGAGGGCGGACAGTTTTTTTTTTGAAAAAAAAAATTTAGTTTTTAACATAATCTGCTTAGTCCCATGTTTCTCCAATTTTTGTATAACTTCCAAAAAATAGGATTTTTCGAGGTCCATGAAATATTTATTTGGTTGATCAATAATTTCACCCTTGGAGTTAAATCTCTTTCCACCGAGCCATTTCTTTAGGTTTGGAAATAGGAAATAGTCACCGGGGGGCTAAATCCGGAGATTTAGGGCGTTGTCATCTTTCACCACCTTTCATCTCTTTACTATCCCCTTTCCAAAGAAAGCAACACATTAATTAATAGAAAGAATTTCCTGAGTGTTGCTTCTCTTTAAAAAAAAAATATGGCGGATGAGGTACCAATTCGTAGAATTTTGTGATTGAGACTGCACACGTGTGCACCCGTGCATTATCTTGATGAAAAAGAACTTTTTTCTTGGCCATATGGGGTCGGTTTATTTTTAATCCTCGTAAAATCGGTCCAATAAATTGCCATAAAATTCGCCGTTTATTGTTTTTCCCTTTTGAAGGTAATCGATGTGGATTATCCAGCGTGCATCCCAAAAAACTGTTGCCATCACCTTATTGGCCGACAAACTTACCTTGGCCTTCTTCGGAGCCGGTTCACCCGGAGAAACCCATTGTTTAGACTGCTGCTTGGTCTCGGGAGTGTTGTAATGTTTCATCCACAGTTACAAAACCCCGCAAAGCTCATTCAAATTGCGGTTAATCAACTTCAAACAATACTTTGAAGTTGTCTCACGATTACGTTAATGGTCAATTGAGAGTAAATGAGGCACCCATCTTGCAGAAAGCCTATAGCATCAACAATCTCACGCACTTTTACTCTTCGATCGGCCAACACCATATCGTGGATATTTCGACATTTTCGGGTGTATTGACCTCAATTGGCCGTCCAGAACGTTCAGCGTCATTTGTACTTGTGCGACCACAACGAAAGTCACTAAAACACTTTTTTATCATTTATCAAGCTTTTCCTTGGTTTGATTGACGGTTTTTTTTTCGCTAAAAATAATGTTTAGTGAGCAATCGAAATTCACTGTTTTCCATTTTTTAAAAAATCCACGAAGTTGTATGTTTTGAACAGCCGTTAAACGTAAAGTAAATGAAGGAATTTGCTCAAAATTTAAATACTAGGGAAGTTCAAAAAGTCACGGACTAACTGATCCGCCTTCGTAATGTGTAATAATAGTACCTACATACAATGTGCACACTAAGGATGATATGTAGGTAAAGACGATAGCAATTGTAGTCAAAAACAAATGAAATTTCACTTGACGAAAGAACGACTAGCATTTCATTAAATTCAACTAACATTTGTCATTTGTTTTTACTGTTCAAAAAATTGCTAACAATTGTTGTAAAAATGAACCACAATTTTGGATATTTTGAATTGGAAAGTTGTTTAAATTAATGTGTTTTTTGATAGAAGTAATTAAATTTTAATGGGTTCCTTGTTAACGTTACAAAATCTTAGTTTTTTACGAAACTAATTTAAAGTAATCCTATTTTTATTTGGTATATCTTGAACGTATTTACAGAGAAGAAAAATTCATTTACGTTTTAAGCAATTAAATATTATATGGTTAGGTATCTTAGGGCAAAGAGCAGTCACCTGTTTCTCAGACGATCCCGGCTCGATCATGTTTAAAAAAAAAGTCATAACTTAACTAAAAATGCACATTTTTGTTTTTTTTTGAATTTGCGGAATTTTTGGGGATAGTTTTTGATTTGGTTTAGGCATATCGATAAAAAGTGTCTGGAAAGCCGGTTTAATTTGAGCAAATTAAATAAAGAACTCAAGTACTTTGTTTAACTTTTTTTTTAATTAGGGAAGTTTTGGCGATAATTTTTGATTGGTTTGGAGATAACGAAAAAAAGCCTGATCACGTCACCAATACGTAAGCTGGGTTAATCATTTTATCCGAAAATCTTTGGTATTAAAAATTAGCAAAATCAGTTCAGTGCACTATGGGCCAGAATCGTAATTTTAGCCAAAAATAAAATACAAGGAAGCTACAAGGTGGTGAACAAGCAGATTTGAAGGAAACTAGAATTTATTGCTGAGGGCAAATAAAATATTAGAAACTATTTTTTTTAGATGATTGGGCATCAAGTTTAAGGATTAAAAAGTAGGTAAAAAAATATTATATATATATATATATATTTTTATTTTATTTTTTTACACTCACAAAAAGATTCACAAAATTTTAATAAAATTAAATTTTAATTAAATATACACAATTTATAATTTTACACCTGAATGAATATCTTTCAAACTCACGTTTAAAGAGTTAATCCACTTATTTTAAAACCGTGAAAATATAAAACTAATTTGGTGTTAGTAAACTCGATTTTTGAGATATTGCAATTTGTTCTACTTGTTTCCAAATTAAAAATTTTGCATTTATGCAAAAAAAAAAAAATCAATAATTTTACGATTTCAAATTGTTTTCAAATATCAAATCATTGTAAAAATATTTTAATTTAAAATTACTGGAAGCATACGTAAAATTACTGGAATATGGGAAATCTACGAAACCGTACGATTTCAGATTTTAAAAATTTCAATTAGACTAGCTTATTTAAAATATACCAGAAAGAAATAATGATTTGGCGTTAATCAATTATTTTGAGTGCTGAAAAGGATATAAACCAAAAAAAAACGCAAAAATGTTCGCTAATAAAATTGTTAAATTTTTTTGGATTTTTCGGGGATGCGATCAAACGTTTTCAAGTAACCTTTCCATGCTAAGTCTGAATTTGGTTTGCAAATTATTCTAACACATCTGGATTTTACGGAAATTGGGGTCAAAGTTAAGAAAAATTCAACTTAAAATAGAATCACACATGTGCGGTTTAAAGAATTACGTGTTCAAATCTTATTTTAATAATAGACAATTATCATTTGTGAATATTAAATCGATCGGATAATATTTTTTGTCTCTTTATTAATTTGTTTTTCAAAATAGATAAAAAGTCAAAAAAAAAAATGCAGAACAAAATTGAGTGGCACATTCGCGGTTTAAAGAGTTATGAGGTCAAATATATCTTGAACGGTAGAAATCAACATTATTGTTATTAAATGAAAACGCTAAATTGATCGGATACAAAATTTTTGTCTCCAAAAATCCCTAAAAGGCTTCAAATTAAAGGCACAACCGCAGCTTCACGAATTATGGGGTACAATATCTATTGCTGTCATAGCAATCATTAAATGAAAATGCTAAATAGATCGGATTTTATTTTTCGGTTTTACATCACTTTTAGCTCCACAGTACGCTAATAATCCAACTTTAAATTGATTGGCACATCCGCAGTTTAAAGAATTATAGGTTGAAATCTAGCTTATATGATAGAGATCAACGTTACTATTACTCTCTGTAATTGCTAAAAGGATCAGATTATACCTTTCGTGTCTACATTACTTTTAGCTCCAAAAATCTATGAAACGCTACAAAATTTATGCTTAAATGGCACCGGATACCAAAATAATAATACGATCCATTTACCACTTACACACAATAATAGTAGTACTGATGTTTACCGATCACACAGGACTGCAACTTATTATTTTTCAAACGGCAAATGTGCCCTTCAAATACTATTAAATATTAATATTTAATCTCATAATAGACATGATGAGATTTGTATTGTCATATTTTCTTTAATATTTAATCTCATAATAGACATGATGAGATTTGTATTGTCATATTTTCTTTATTTCTGCAATCACACTAATCGATTTGATCTCATTTCATTAGTTTGTTTGTCATTTATATGCCAAATCTTAATGAAAAATCCCTGATATTTGTATTTATTGACAAAAGAAATTTTGAAGAGTTACCATTTCAACATGTAGGAGATTTTGCAGCATCAAGATTATCATCCACCAAAGGTTTTAGGCGATTGCCATTTATGCTGAGAAAGTTATACCCAAAAGAGTGGAACAACTTTTAAAAGCTGCAAGCAATATTAGTGTATATTAGGGTAGTTCTTAATTGAGTAGAACATATTAACAGTATAAATATTAAAATTTAGAATGTTTGCCTGATTAAATTTGTTGCTCCAGAAATGCTGATACCATCAAAAATATTATAAAGGGTCCGCCAAATAACTTTTTTTTTAACCTCTGAACCAAGTATACTTTGTATGGCGTCATACCAAGGTCTTTATGCAAAATTCGTCTCAATGATGTCTTCGAAATGTTCAATTGTTGAGAACGACGGTGAATTGATGTTGATGGCGCTTCACGCACACTTTCTGCCACAGCAGCAATATTCTCGGGTGTACGCACTGTTTTTGGCTTTTCACGCTTTGGTTTATCGATGAGGATGCCAGTTTCTTTCACTTTTTTCACAAGATAACGAACATACGGACCATATTTGTTCAGCGGAAGGATATAACCAATTATCTGTCAAATTAGACATGAGCTAAGTGTTACCATTCACGAAATAAGCACTAGTTGAAAAAAAAACGTTAGATGGCGGACCCTTTATATTGTTCTTAAAATTGTTGAAATTCTGAGTGACATGGAATCGTAGGGTTTCGTAGATTTTTCCATATATATAAAATTTTTAAAATTTCTCAAAGGGGAATGACTTAAAAAAATCGTTTGAGTTATCTTTTAATGAGTTACAAAAAGTAGATTACCATTATACCCATAACCCTGTCATATTTTAGAAGATTAAAATTAACCAAAAAAATATTTTTTACTAGTACAAAAACTACTAGTTTTTGGTTGTAAATACATATAACAAAAATAACAAATAATTCTTTTAAAAGTTTAAATCTCACATAAGTTTTGACTCACCAATTTGTTTAAATTTATGAAAACAAAAAAGGAAATTTTTTATAAAAAAATTTAAAATCAAGTAATATTTGTGCTTGAACAAATATTTGTGTATGAACTAATCCCAGAATTACATTTTCATATAAACGAGTAGTTTAATTCCGATATTTGAAGTTTTAAGACTTCAACACCAACTTTGCTTTAAAAAAGTAATTTTATCATATGAAATAAAGCACATCACATACAGACAACATTTGCAATACTCCTGTAAATACTCGTATAAAAATAAACCATGGATGGTAACCGTTTTGAGTGCGATTATCGGCCAGGGCAACGAGAGTTATTTTTGTAACGATATTTCAGTTATTTTTGTAACGGTTTTTTAGCGGTAATGGTATTTTAGTTATTTCGTTAACGTTATTTAGGGATAACGGTTTTTCAGTTATTTCGGTAACGGTATTTTAAGGGTAACGTTATTTCAGATGCTAAGGTAATGTTAATGCACACTAGAGTACCCATAAATGCAAAGTTGTTTTTTTTCTCGCTCCCCGCACATTTTATGATAGATTGGGTGTAAAAAATAAGATCTGCGAAAAAACTTTTTTTTTATCGCGCAACTACAGCTTTTTAAATAATCGGTTTTTGTTAAAAAGTGTTGTTAGTGGTATTATGGAAAATAAACAAAAATTATTTTTCTCATACATACTTTTTACCTACATATGAAAAATAGTGATGTTTTTCGTGGTCAAAATCAAAATTTTGGAATTTTTTTTTTTTTAACTTCTCTTATTAATTTTCGTTAGACGATATTTTTGTTTGCTATACATCAGCTAATAGAGTATTAACTGTAGCTTTAGGAAAAGTTTGGTTTTTTTTTTAAATATATCGTCTATCCCATGACAAAATCCATACTATGGATAAAAAAAAAATCTTTTTTTCTATTTCTATTCACTAGAATGCTATACAGACATTTAAAGCCTCAGAGCGGTTTAAAAAAAAAAATTCAAAATTTTGATTTTGACCGCGAAAAACATCACGATTTTTCATATGTAGGTAAAAAGTATGTATGAGAAGATTAGATTAGATTATATGGCACTATGCACCGCGACCAACTTAGGTCTTTTGTGCTGCCTAAAGTTACCCTAAAGATTCAAGCTACCTATAAAGCCAATAATCCTATTAGGCAAAATCTTCATAATGTCCGAAGGGGAGACAAAGCGATTGCCAAGAAACTTGGCACGCCTTTCACATAGCCTCGGACATTCGCAAAGAACATGCTCTGATGTCTCAGCTACCAGTTCGCAAAACCTACACTCATCCGTGTCCGAAAGACCCCTTTTGCGCAGGTGGTATCTGAGATTGCAGTGTCCAGTCAGGTAAGACACCAGGGTTCTCAAGTCACCCCTCCCGAGGGACAAGAGTCTCCTCGATCCTGCACTGGAAAAAGAAATTAATCTCTTAGCCTGTCGTTGGCCAAGAGAGTTTTCCCAATAGAGAGAGAATTCTGACTCCCTCCACGACCCGAGCTTCTCCCTAATATACCCCAAAGGTATACCACAGAATGGTTCAGGGCCAATAAAGGGCCTTCGGGCCCCGCAATTAGCAAGACAATCTGCCCTCTCGTTGCCCTCATGCCCCTCGTGACCAGGAACCCACCCTAAGGTAAGCGAGTTGCGCCTGCCAAGTCGGTTAAGAGCCAGAATGCATTCCATGACCAGACCAGATGACACCTCATAGGACATTAAAGCCCTTAATGCCGCCTGACTGTCGGAAAGAATGTAGATGCGAGATCTAATAGTGCCCCTTCGTAGACACTCCTCCGCGCAGACACAGATAGCAAAAATCTCTGCCTGAAAAATGGAGGGGTATCTACCCATGGGTAAGGCCCGTTGGAAACCTGGTCCACAGACACCCGCACCAGTGTCACCATTCGCATGCTTTGAGCCATTTGTGAACCATATCTGAGAACCCCGCTCTGGCTCCCAGGATCTGTTGGTCCACATGGCCCTGTCGAACAGCATCACTTTAAAGTTCCTATCAAAGATGTACTCCGGTGACCTCCTATCCGTAACCTTTGTAACCGGGTCATCAATTAGGATTCTAGCGATCCTCATGTGACCCCTTAGATCACCTCCCCTCATGTCACCGAATTCTCTAAGTCTGGAGGATCCTATGCAGGCAGCCTCCATTACAGAAATATGCAATGGTGGTATCCCCAGCATAACCCCCATGGCATCCGTCGGGCAGGTTCCGCCTGCCCCCGTTATGCCAATACACATAAGACGGTAGATCCTTTTGAGAGCATCCCTTGCCCCTACCTGTTCAACCTTTGGCCACCATGCCAGGGCAGCATAGGTGATCATAGGTTTAACAATGGTGTTAATCGACCAGTAGACCATCTGCGGCCTTAGACCCCATGTCTTACCAAAAAGCCTTTGGCAGGCATAATATGCCCTTGTGGCCTTCTTGGAGACATAGTCAAGATGTTCATTCCAGGTAAGGGATCTGTCAAGAGTCACGCCGAGGTACTTAACACTACTGGAAAAGCCCACCGTGGCCCCATCAAGGACAGGCATTGTCAGGTTAAGTTTCCTCCTATTCGTAAATGGTACCAGGATTGTCTTCGACGGGTTGACAGACAAGCCCTTTTCCCGGCACCAAGAAAGAGTATAGTTCAGAGCCTGCTGCATACGTTCGGATATGGTCCTATCATCAAATCCTACTACAGAAATGACAAGATCATCCGCGTATCCATAAGTCCTGAAACCCAGGTCGTTCAAACCTTCGAGTAGTTCATCAATGACCAGCGTCCAGAGTAACGGCGACAAAACACCCCCCTGTGGACAGCCCCTAGTCGCATTTACGGTCCTACTAGTAGTTCCTATGCCGAACGTGATTATTCTAGAGCGTAGCATCTCCAAAGTCCAATTGATGATAATTGGAGAGATGTCCTTTCTAACCATGGACACCCTAATTGCCTCGTAGGACGTGTTGTCAAAGGCGCTCTATATAGCAATAAAGGCACAAAGGGCAATATTCTTTGCCTCTAGTGCCCGTTCTATTGTAGTGACAACATGATGGACAGCAGTCTCGGTAGATTTACCTCGTTGATACGCAAACTGTAATTTGTGTATCGGCTTTCGCCTTACGTAAGTATCCCTAATGTACTGGTCCAAGACTTTCTCCATTGTTTTAAGGAGAAACGAACTCAGGCTAATTGGTCTAAAGGATTTGGGCAGTTGTTCAGACTTCTTCCGCGCCTTCGGTATAAAGACCACTCTAACCTCCCTCCACGGCGTCGGTACATGACCGAATATCAGACTAGATCTAAATATCCTAACCAGTTGTTAGACAATTAAATCCATCCCTTTCTGCAACAGACAAGGATAGATCCCATCCGGACCCGGAGATTTGAATGAAGAGAATTCACCTATCGCCCATTTTACCCTGTTCTCCTGAAAGACAGCACTTGATAGGCGTACATTTCTGTTTTATTTTGCATAATAACACTTTTTAACAATACCCGATTATTTAAGAATTTGTAGAACAACAAAGGTATCATTCATTTTTAGTTCATTTTTGAGGTCAAAAGTCAAAATCTCATGGCCTGTTTGTGCGATAAAAAAAAGTTTTTTCGCACATCTTATTTTTTACATCCAACCTATCATAAAATGCACGGGAGGAAGTAAAAAAACAACTTTGCAATTTTCATATATTTCATGGGCACTCTAATGCACACCGATATTTTTAGACCCATTATGCACTAGGTTTAATGACTGGCAAGTTTGTGATCAAACTTTATATATGTATTTACAAAAATTTTTTTTTTTCACATCTTGTCAGATTATTTCGGAAACTGTAGTTTAAGGATAACGCTATTTCAATTATTTCGGTAACGGTATGTTAGCGATAACGATATTTTAGATATTTCCGTAACGGTATTTCAAGGATTAATATTATAGTTGTATCGGTAACGGTATTTTACGGATAACGATATTTCAATTATTTCGGCAACGGTATTTTTGAGATAACGATAGTCAGTCGAAAGGGTTTTGAATCGATAACGGTATTTTAGCGGTATTGCCTGCCATCACTGAAATAAACACAAATACATAAAGCCGTACACATACACATTCAAATGCAGACACTTGTGTTTAAAGAGCACTTAACATAAAGGATATTAAAGGACACCAATGTGAAAGTTTTTCAGTGTTTTGTGTATATTTTTTGTTTGTTATTTTTTTTTTTCATTTAAAATTGTGTTCTTGCATTCGTAATGAAAACGTGTATGTGGGATTTTTTTCCTTTTTTTTTTTGCGAAATAAAAAAATCGAGGGTGCCTGTCAGTTGTAGACATTACTAAAGGAATAAACCACCCTACATTGAATTTTCAATTATACTTGGGGGAGAAATAATAAATGAATGAATTACAGCAGCTGTCTAGCTTTAGGTTCTCATACTCCAAAAATTGCTACTTTCGACTCTCTATAAAAACCAACCTACTTACCTCTTCTCTCTATCTCTCTTCCTTCCAGAAGGACAAAAGTTATGTGGCAACATTATTTGTGTCAGTCATAACGTCATCAAAGTTATTTTAAAACAAGGAATTACAAACAAATAAAAATCAGAAATTGTGTACGAACTTTTTATTTAAACAATTGTATAGGTAGACTCCCATAACAAATTCGGTTGTTTCAACAGAATTTCATCCAACCAATTGAATAGGTTGTCACAACTAAATTCGGTTTTGACTACAGAATTTGGTTGTGACAACCGAATTTACGAGGTTGCAGCTGCCGAATCGATTCGGTTGTATTAAATATAAAAAAAAATTATGAGAGTGTAACTTACAAATTGTTCAGCTAAGAACAGTATATCGCAGCAATGTCAAACTAACACTATTTGATATGATAGGAACAAAATATAGAAGTAGGCGAAGTAGGCGTGGTTAAACATTGATACATTTTCTTTAAGAAATCAGAACTAATTCTGAATTTTTGGGCAATTAATTTTTCTAAAAATCGTCCACAAATATTTTGATTTATAAAATAATTCACAATCAGATGCTTGTCTTTCGATCCAGAACGATTTATAGCGTACCTCGTCTGCGTTTTGAAGAAAATTTTTGTTGAATATTAAAAATCTCATATAATAGAATATTTGCTTGTTGGAAGCACACTTCGTATAATGTATATTATTCTATATATTATATAATTTATAATACGGCGTGTGTTTCTAACAAGCAAATTTTAACCCTTGTGTGACATCCTTCCTTACAACCCTTCCACTGACATCCTTGGTACAGCTGTACCACTATATAACTTATATTGAAATAATGGTCTATTACATTGAAAACAAAAGAAATTTAAAGTTTATATATGCTTTGCATCACAAATCTTTTATTATTATTATTTTTTTATTATAAAAAGGAAAATTAAAGGTAAATTCAAAAAGCACAGAATAAAAGGTTGAAAAATAAATGTATAAAATATTGAAAGAAGAAACTTATTCACATTTTTTGCATGTATGTTGGACGGTGCTATACTGGGCGCATACAGAATCACCACATTTCGAGCACGTCTGCCGTGTTTTACGATATCTTTTATCGTGAATCACACACAGCTTACAACAGCCTTTTACTGCAGTTGGCCCTGATGATGAGGCAACAGTTGTTTTCATAACTAGTGATACGCCCAACATGTCGGTAATTGCATTTTTTGTGATTGAATGAACCATAATGTGTTTATGGTTTACACGACGATCTAATTCTTTTTGCACGAGCTCCTTGGAAAGCGAATGTAAGAATTCACGCCGTGCCTCCGTTTTATTAGATGGTTAAAAGTCGAATATATAATGTACGTAGCTAGGGCAGCTACGTCTAAAATGTTAAAGAAAACGCGTAGGGCCAGCGTCGAGTTCTGCGCTTGCATGTGTACGTCCTAAGCATTTGATCCATCGAGTCTACGCCGCTTTTGTATTTATTGTAATAATGTATGGCCTCGGGCTTCTTTTGAGTACCTCGGGTGCTCATATCATAGTGTACCGTGGAAAGCAGTAAAACGCATTTTTTTTTTTCGGAACATAACTGACCATAGACGTATCGTTGTTGTCAGAATTGTGGAGAGGTTTTGTTTCATTCAAGTTTCTAAAAACATCTTCAGTGTTTCTATTTGTCTCTCTGACAATTATGTCTACCATTTCTTGAGTAATTAACTGTTTGAAGATTTCTATGCGAGAAGCGTATTCATGACGTTCCGATGGGCCATCTTGCTGACGAACGATGCTATCTGCCCGTATTTTTGTTAAAGATGGAGGCGTCTTGCACCATTTCGTGCCATCTTTGGCTGTAAAAAAACCAGTGTTATCAGATGTTCCTTCTTCTTCAGGTTGTATAATATTAATTTCATATTCAACGCCTTGGTCCTCATCAGAATCCACGTCTGCGTCATACTCGATACGAGTTTCCCCTTCTACAACTGAAGCTTCTTCCTCATTTGGGACGTAATCAGGATCTTCATCTGAATCTGCCTGAAATGGCTCCACAAAATATCTTGACTCGATGCTTTCGTCATCGTCATCCGCCATATATAGGGCTAGCTTATCGAACCATTATTGCTGTTCTATTTCATTCATTCGTAAAAACCTTCTTGAAGTGATCATATCGATCACATCTCCAGCCTCTGCAGGCATTTCATTGTGAATCCATCTAAGCACAATAAGAAAAAAACACTTTTTCGCAATTCAAAGTCTACAGCGGACAAACAAATAAATCAGTACTAACTAAAACACGAACAAACACGCTAGCACAGCAAAAGAAATTTTTTGTTTTGCTAAAACACGTCTGATCGAAACCACAGCTGAATTTAGATTAAATAAAAACACTACGAAAATTCTAATTCTGCAGCGGACAAACAAACAAAAAAGCATCCGAAATGCAGAAAACATGCACAAACATGCACTATTCATAAATTTTCCATACAAATATGTTTGTGGTACAATTGTACCAAGGATGGCAATGAAGGCATAGATGTACGTTTGCCACTCCCACCGATTAACGAGACATGAATAGACAAAATAAATTTGATCATTACATTCTTAAATGTATATTTGAGGCATTCATAAAGTTTCAGCTCTTTAGATGCACAAATAATATCAAAATTTTGTTTTCAAAGTTCTAATTGGTACAGCTGTACCACGGATGTCACACAAGGATAATAGTCAACGAGAATTCTCTTCAAAACGGTGTCGAGTTACGCAATGAATCTTTCTGGGGCGTTAGAAAAACATCTGAACTTTTAGATAAATTAAGATTTTTTTTGCACAAAAAATTCAGAACTTGTTCTGAATTTTTAAACAAAAATTATATATTTCAAATTTTCCATAAAAAAATCTGATGATACAGACAAATTTCTAGCATTTTAAAAATTCACTTAAATAATTATACATTATATACTAAAAATAAGCGCAAAATTTTTCAAGTTTAACCGCCCACTTTTTGGAAAATTAAAAAAGTTTTTGCATTTCTTATTCGTATGATATAGGATAACATATACTGCAAGTTTGACATTAATACACTCACAGAAACCTGTAAAAATAGTAGAAAAAGCTACTAAAAATTAGTTAAAAATTACGTTGCAGAAAAAACTGTTAAAATTAGCAGATTTTTTTCGTAAATATTAATAAAATAAGAAGAGCAAAAATATGTTAATTTTACAAACTTTCAGTTACATATTTTCCAGTTTAGTTTTAGTTAATTGAAAATAGCAATTTACTCTGCTAAAATTCGCTCCAACTTTTACTAAATACTAAAATCAGCCAACAAAAACTGTAATGTCATCAAAATTTTTACTATATTTACCTTAAATTTAGAAGAATGCCAATAATAGTATATCTTAAAAAAAAATCAAGAGAAATGATTGCTAAAAAATTATAGATTGCCGATTTCAGGAGGGAAGATTTTTATTCACATCCCGATTTTAAAAAAAAAAAAACTAATATAAAGCTTACATAATATATATATATAGTTTTATTTAATTTAATATGGCCACACACACTTAATTATAAAATTTCATTCAAAAAATGAACCGATTAAATTGTATCACATTAGATCAAAGTGTATCTTTTTCAATTTATTTAGATTTGATATAGTTTTGCCCATACTATGGTCCATCCAATGTTCAAAACATTAATATAAAATCTTGTCATATAACTCGAATATAACTTTCAAATATGGTTAAAGTTTAACATAGTTTTACCATATTTACAAGTTATATTCGAGTTATATCAAATTTATTATAGTTTTCAAGCTACAAAGGAATTTTTGTATTTATTTGCCATTTCCGCTGAAATCAAGAAAATTTCAAATAAATTATAATGTGTTCTATTTGAAATGAAGAAAATTTCTAATTGATATTGAAAATTTTCATTTGTAATTATAGAAGCTATAAATTAATTAAGGATTTCTTTGAAATTTTTAAAAAATATAGCAAATATTCTAATTCAAATTAAGATTTTTTCGTTATCAAACATTTTACTTAAAATTTTCTCAGTTTAATATTATTAGTTACAATTTAATCTATACTTTTTGCAATTTCTAATGTGAAATTCCAATTATGTTTTAGATTAATATTTTAAGCTTTTTGATTAAATTTTAAATATAAAATTTACAAATGAAAATATCATTTTATTTAACGCAAATTTTGTTTGACGAAAAAAACAACAATTTAATTTGTAGTGTATAATAAATTCAAAGGAGAAATTTAATTTCAATATAAATTGTCATTATACATTATACATTATATTTAGCCAGATAAAATTATATATGAAATCATGATAATTAATGTATACCATATATATTATAAGATATTAATATGTATGAGACCATATCAAAAAATTTCTCCATATGTGCCATCACATATATCCATATTAAGCTTTATGATTAAACTGATACAAATATATATAATTATATAAAAACCAGATATGCTTGAATCGGGATTTTGGCTAGATGTAATTGTATATGATTGTATGTAAACGGGTGCATCTAAATATAATTAGATCCGAGTTTAGGTCTGGTAAAATTGCATTAAATGTTACAACGCGCCCCAGTAGGCTGGCATATCACTGCTGGGGTCGTAGGTTCGATTCCCATCAGCGGCACTGTTCTGTTTTCGCTACAATGCGCTCGGTGAGGGTAATAGTTAAGATATAATTTGTAATTATATGATTATTAAATAATATAAAAATAAATAATAAAAACTGTTTCATACAAATGTATGTTCATCCATCCTTTCATATCCCTTAAGTCTATAAAAAAAATATTAAGAAACCTATTACTTTTTTGAGATTTTCAAAAGAGTTCCAGCATAAACCTTGTTTTTAGTTTAAATACACATCCCGTGAGGTCCTCTGCTCCGCAGGAAGTTATGCGGATAAGAAGAAGAAGAATACACATCAGTGTGTCCCGAAAGTGGAGAATTTTACATAATTGTGCTCAAACGATGGATATAAAATTAAAAATTCATTTTTTTTTTTAATGTTTGTACAAAATTGTGCTCAAAAGTTTAGTATTGCTGAGCATATTTTTTGGGATATATTTATAAAATTTAAGTTCGCTACATTTTTCAATTTAAAACAAGTAATAAATAAAATTACTTGTTGCAAACAAAATCATGCTTTGGTGGACCAATAATAATCTATGGAAATTTTATAAGTGCTTTTCAAATGATATGCTCAGCATTGCTAAATGTTTAAACTTTGTTCAAACATTTAAAAAACACTCTACGAAGGTTGCGGGAGGCAACTACAAGTCAACTTAAAACAAAATTTTGGTTTTTATCCATAAACAGCTCAATAAGTTTGAGTACGTGACGAAATTCGCAAATTTTTTAAATTCGGAACAGACTAATATACAGCCTTCAGACTTTAAATGCAGCAATATATAGTTTTACATAAACTACGATCTACATCTTTTTGGTATGGAACGATCTATTTTTATATATAAATATATATACTTCAAGATATCGTTTTATCCAAAACAAAATCCTTTTTTTTAATACTGCACTATATGTTACAATATAATTTTGATTTGTGTCATATCTAATTATACACGTATTCGTACATAATTAGATTAGCCATATTTAATTACAGATGTCATATACGATTATATATTGGTCGGTATATAATAAGATACAATTATATTTGGCATCGTATTGAAAAAATTATAAAACATATATATTTACATATAATAGCATGCAATAACATATATATTTATATAAAATAAGGCATGATTATATGTAAACGTTTTTACTCGGGTACATAAAACAATATGTTACATTAAAAACAATCTAAAAGAAACTTTAAAAATGTTACATCTTTTATGATTTTTTTGGTATACTAACATTAACCAAATTTTTTGCTGATTTGAGCAGATTAATTTGTTACTTTCAATTAATTTAAATTTAGCTCAAATATAAATAAATACATATTTGCAGATTCAAAAGATTTTTTCGCTATTCTTATCTTATTAATATTTAGCAAAAAAAATCTTCTAATGTTAACAGTTTTTCTGCTACATCATTTTTGACTAATTTTTAGTAGTTTTAGCAAAAATGTTTACTAATTTCTTTTTTTTCAGTGCACGTCATACTTTCCTCCGTAGCGGGCAGTTGGCTTGGAAAGCCTCATATATAAAAATATTGACTTTACCGCATTATACCGAAATAGGGTAAAAGAGTGCTCAGCATTAGTCGAGGGTAACCTGTAAACATTGATTGTACACTAGGGTGGGGCGATTAGTATGGAAGGAAAAAATCTTAATGGGCGCTTCGCGTTTCTGATTCTTGGGATTTTACTGAGCAAAAAAGTTCACTATACCATACGTCTACAGTGAAAATCGAGCTTCCGAGCTTCCACGTATGGTCTAGTGGACTTTTTTGCTCAGTACAATCACAAGAATCAGAAACGCGAAGCGCCATTAAGATGTTAAAATCGCCCCACCCTATTGTACACTCTTAAAAATAAACCTGTAAAAATACCAGAAAAAGCTACTAAAAATTATTCAAAAATGACGTTGCTGAAAAAACTGTTAAAGGTAGCAATTTTTTTTTGCTTATTAAGAACAGCAAAAATATAAACTTTAAAATTTTTAGTTAAATTCGAATTGAATTTTAAATAATTGAAAATAGCAATTTCTTCGGTTAAAACAAAATCTGTAATATCTACAAATAAATTAAATTTAGTAAAATGCAAATAACATTATTATTTTGCTAAAATCAACAGAAATTTTTTAAATTAAAAAAAAAAAAATCTTAAAGAAAAACTTCAAAAACATTTTTATGATATTATTATTAGGAAATTTTTTGCTGATTTTAGCATATTAATTTGTTACATTCAATTAACTTAAATTTGGTTCAAATATAACTAAAATTTGTAGATTCAATAGAATTATGTTTGCTATTCTTTTCTTATTAATATTTAGCAAAAAAAATCTGCTAATTTTAGTAGTTTTTTTTAGCAAAAAATTTTACTCATTTTTTTCTATCAGTGTACATTTAGTACCATATAACGTATAACTTTTATTTAACATTTCTATGGGTATAGACTATTTTCCCCTCTCCCTAATCTATATCTCCTCTCTTTACAAGTTGATGGACACTAGCATTACAAAATCATTGGATTTTTTTTTAAATATAAAATAAAAACGTTTAATGTCAGTCTTAATATTTCATTCTTAATATACACTTAAAATTGTATGTAAATATTGAATGTCTAACAAGAAATTTTGCCAATAATTGTCATAACTACACTCAAAGTAATAATCCAGTATTAAAATATGTAAAACTGCTACACCCAGAACACAGAATATGTCGTGGCTACAGTATTTGTCGCCAATTAAATGCCGCTACCGAACTTTTCGGTTTTGATAACAATTATTTGATTGAAACAAAGAAAGTTCTGCCACGACAATAGAATCTCGATTGACTCAACAGAAATTCGATGATAAATACCATTGGTTACAAATACGATTGCTACGTATGTTTTCTGGGTGTATTTATTTAACTTAACTAATTTCAAAAAAAAATTTTGTGGAAATACCTCACAGTAGGGTATTTGAAAAAAATAATTGTAATAAATATTAGAGTTCGTTTTCAAATTTTTTTTGATTTTGATTTCTGGATGTTATCACTTTTTAGAAGGTTTTTGTATCAATAAAAACAATGGCGTATTTTTTTTTTTTCTAATTCCAACTCCTTCCCGTGCCTATAGGCGACTAAAATCGCGGATTTTGGGTCCTTTTCCCATACAACAAAAACGACTTAATATATGCCAAATCTGACTTCAGTATTCAACTCTACGGGAAAACTTAGGCGCATAAGCTTTTTTTTAGTTTTTGGAATGCACCAGAATGCATAATAAGAGTGGTCCAAAAAAATAATTTTTTAAAAAAAAATTAAAATATTTATTTTTGTTAATATACAATGAAAAATACTTACATCTGACAAAAATGGTCCAAAAATTTTAATTTTGCAGTTACCCGTTCAAAAGTTATTAAGGTTTAAAAGTTTAATTTTTTAGTGAATAAAAAATAATTTATTGGTTTTGTAATTTCTATTTAACAACAATTGTAATTAATTCTATTCCTTTCCACAGCAGATAAAGCTAAACAATTTAAATTATCTTTATTTTTAACTAAACACGAGTTGTTCAGGCGCGAAATATTACCAACAAGTTGTTTGGTGTAAATACTTGTTGATTGTATATTTTTAGCTTGTTGCATTACGAAAACCTTTCTGGGCTGGCCACTCAACAGCGTTATAAAGCATAAAGGATATGTTAATTCCAAAATTAACCAGAGTTTTTAAACTTTGAAGAGTAATAAAATCAAACGGTGACTTACTAAAAGCGGAATCAATATATGCCAACTTGTTAGCTGCATCAACAACATTATTAACCACTTCTTCTCCCTCTTCTACTTCTATAAGATCTTTTTTATATAGCATTTATAATTATATTTATTATATAACTGTTGAACGGGTAACTACAAAATTAAAATTTTTGGACCATTTTTCTCAGATGTAAGTGTTTTTTCATTGTATATTAACAAAAATTATATTTTAATTTTTTATTTGCAAAATTATTTTTTTGGACCACTCTAATTATGCATTCTGGTGCATTCCAAAAACTAAAAAAAAGCTTATGGGACTAAGTTTTCCCGTAGAATCGAATACTGAAGTCAGATTTGATATATATTTAGCCGTTTTTGTTGTATGGGAAAAGGGACCCAAAATCCGCGATTTGAGGCGCCTATAGGCACGGGAAGGAGTTGAAATTAAAAAAAAAAAAAAATACGCCATTATTTTTATTGATACAAAAACCTTCTAAAAAGTGATAATATCCAAAAATCTATTTTTAAAAACTAACTCTAATAAATATAACTATTTTTAACTACAGATCCGAACGGTATGAATCAAACTGGAATTTGTAAAGGAAGTATTAGTATTTGAAAATACTGTGATTAGGTCACCCTGTCCTAGCACAGGGTGTACGCACAGGTTGTCAAAGTTGAGTGCATCTTGCAAAAAAATCTTTGGCGTCGTGGAACTTTTTCTAAACTACAGATCTGATCGGTATGAATCATATTGAAATTTGTAAAGGAGGTGTTAGTCTTTCGAAACATTGTGATTGGGCATAGGGTGTTTTCTAGCACAGGGTGTACGCACAGGTTGTCAACGTTGAATATTTGCACAAAAAAAAATAATCTTGCAAAAAAAATATATGGGGGCGTGTAATTTTTGGGGTCTAATCTTTAAAATTTATACATTTAAAGTTATTTAAATTTAAAAAACATAATTTTGGTTTTAAGCCATCATCATTTTTGTTTTATCTACTAAAGGATTTCAAAACGAAAATTTGGCAAACTTTTAATATACAGCATTTATACTACAAACAAAAATTAGTAGTTTTTAAAAACAGCTTTTAATACTTGTCAAATTCCATACAAATTTTTAAACAAAAACTAGAAATTTTCAAAAACTACTAGTTTTTGCATGTAGTATAAATGAGGTATAAGAAACAAGATAAACTCATTCAAATTAGCTTCAATAGTTTACTTGCAAAAAAGTTTATTTAAAAAAAATATTTGTTTCCCCTAAAAGTAGATATCCCAGCAAAACCAAACATTACCAAATAATGGGTAAAGTCATGGGTATAGTCATAGGTCTTCACGCATTACATTACACCTTACTTGATGAATTTTACAGGCGATGAGCCTAAAAGTAATGGATGGACTCATTGCCTTTTAGGGAAAAAAGAAACTGGTTACTTATATGGTTACATGGTGGGAAAAAGTAATGTGTCTATAAATAGATTTTCATAAAAAAAAATCATAAAAGTTTTTTTTAACATATATTTTTTTTTTTTATTAAATAAATAACATTTTTTTTTATTAAATAAATAACGTGGTCACGCTGAGATTCGAACCTGTGGTCTGTGGTTGTTAACAATTAGTTATGAGAGAACTCTACCAACTGAGCTATTGATACATATAATATTTGGTTGCTCAAAACGTAAATGAATTGTTGTGTTTTCGTTCGTGATATCAAAAATATACACCTTACCCTCATGCTTACAAAATATCACAAAGTAATGTGTCTATAAATAGATTTTCAAAAATATCTATTAATAATTACTTTACGTTTATAATTCATGCATTATGTAATTGATGATCGGTAAGTCATTATTTTATGTTTTGAAGTAATGTAAAATGTAATAAAGTATCATTACATGAGTGTTCAATTATCGGTAACTCATTACCTTAGGTTGTAAAATAATGTTGAATGAAAGGAGTATACATTACAATATAATGCATTATGTAGCCAACTATAAGTAACTCATTACTTCTTGTTGGAAAATAATGCATGCAGGTAAGGAGTACACATTACAAGGATAATGCATTACTTTATCGCACCCATTACTAAATTTTTTTACTTTTTCTCAAATATAGTCTTTGAAAAAGTGTTAAATGCAATCTTACCTAGCTTTTGGACACGCGCCTTAACTCAGGCATTGTTAAAAGATTACAATCTCTTTAAAAATAAATAATTTGACAACGTTAAGTAAAGTTGACAGAAAATTTTGTAAAACAAAAATAAAAAATTTTGAATATTTATTAAATAATATTTTTAACTTTTTCTGAAATATAGATCTTTGAAAAAAATAATTTTTTTCCTTAAAAGTAGAAATATTTCCTTCTTTACAATTTTCTTGGAACTTTGTTTAAAAATAAGTAAAAATTGTAACTCTTTCTGAAATATAGGGCTTTGAAAAAACTGTTAAACGTAATTTTATTAGCTTCTGGTCCAAAATGGCAAACTGTTGAACAAAAAAAAAAAATTATTTGACAACGGAAAGTGAAGTTGAGAGAAATTTTGTAACAAAAACAAAATTTTGAATTTTTCTTAATTATAACCCCAGGACACTTAAACTTAATTTTGGGTATTAGAATATAGAGTAGAAAGGGATACTTTTGCCAGTGGGGCAGAAACACCACCTATTATCTCTAAATTTAAGAGAGACAATAAAAAAGCTAAATGACCATTTGTTCAGTTTTTGATCATGCTTTCAAGTTCAAGGGGTTTACTATACAGGTTAGTCCCGGACAGGCACATTTTTGTGCTTTAGAGGGGCTCAAACATATATGGAAGTATATTCTTTCATAACTTTTCTAATTGGTTTATTAAGAAATATGTATTTTATTATGATATTCTGTTGACTACAATAAAACAAATTGCGATGGGGTTTCTGCAAAAACTTTTGGAAAAGTGTAAAAAAGTTATGGTTATGTGGGAGTGTTTGCACCTGGGTTACATTCATCAGCCTACAGCCATAGCAGTTTCTTTGGAAATATTTCCAATGGGGTTGATTCACAAATGGTAAACGTTCGCCAAACACAATAAGTACAGTGAAACCTACCAATAACGCACACTCCTACATTTATAATTAATGAACAATTTTTGTGCAAGCGAATCATCAAATTAAACTTGGATTAAAAAAGCCTCTCATTTCCGCTGTCTTCTCTAAATTCAACATTAAACATTATGTTTAAAACCGTATGGTTTTTGTTGATTTGTTGAGTGAGGTAGATATATAAACCCCCCATATAAATTGGATGGAACATTTTTTGTATATATCTATCCCTTTCTGTATATCACTATAATTTTGACATTTCATTGTACTCATATTCTTACTACCATTTTGGATTCATCAGCTGATTCGTGTATGTATAATTCGAAATTTCAAGGTAATAGCATTTGACTGTCATCTGTTAGTTCAGTGTAATATGGTTAGAATCTACAAATATCATTAGAAAATTTTGCCTGAAAATGGACGGCCATCATTGTTAGAGCTGAGTTTCGACAATTACATAATACACAGTAATTTCAAGAGATTTCGATGTATTTTCCTTTAAAAATAATTAAAAAATCGCTTGAAAATATGCAAATTTAAAAATTAAATGTCTTTTATCTGTCTAACGTTGAAATTTTATTTACAGTGTAATGAATATTTTAGACTCTAATGTGTGAAAATATCGTTTAAACCTAATTTTTTGTTATTATTTTTTGTTTCTAGCGTTTTTTTTACAAAATTGTTGTAAGTTTTTTTTAATCTCATTATTCTCAAAAATTTTCTAAAAATAATTCCGACATCCGATTTTCATCAGTTATTAGTTCTAGTTCAGAAAATATTTTTAAATTTTTAAAATATTTGTAGACATTTCCCGAAAGCTTTCACCAAATTCGCACCACATCATTTAAAGAGGTAGTGTTACAATATTTAAATCAACCTGCTTCAAAAATTTTCGACACCAGTTTCAATGACTTTAAATGCCTCTTATTTCTCAAAGTTATATGAATTGAGAGTAACGAGGACAGGGTTAGGTTCACTATACTTAAAAGATTGCCATTTTAGCATAATCAGGATTGCCATTTTAGCATAATGGATGCTAGATCTAGCACCTTTTTTGTGATTTAGCACTCAAAATTTATACAAAAGTGTTAGATGCTAGATAGCACTTTTTTAAAATGATATGATGTTTTAGCACTTTTATATGTTTTCACTGATTTAAATTATAAATTTATATATCAAACTGAAAAAGACCAATTTTGAATAATTTTTGTTTTTTTTTTATAAAAAACTTTCAGTACAATTTTATTGGTAAACAAAAGTGACAGTCTATTTGGAGATTGTACAAATTAATTTAAATAATTTTTGTATATACTCGTATGTATGCAGTAAAGGCCAGCACGAATGTCTTTGTAATATTCAATCGTAAAAATTATAAAAATATGCACTGAATTAAAGTATCCCATAAAAAAATAAAAACTTTTAAGTTAATTAGTCTGTTGTTTTGATGTTTTATGTATAAAAATCAAAACAGGCATCACAGCACGCAAAACATTCATGCTTCCCTTTAGAAGGCAGTTTTTAAATTTCCAAAAAATTATGTTGTGAAGATGTTATGAAAATGTTATGAATTTAATCACATTTTAATTACATCTGCATAGTAGAATTCTTTTAATTTATGTTAAAACTCTGAAGATTTACTGATTTTCTTGGTGTCCTTATTCCTTTTGGATTTGCTGATGAATTTCATCACATCGGAGTTATATATCCATAACAGAATTCTTTTAATTTCTGCTATAGAGCAATTCCATATGAAAGCGATCACCTTTTGGACGACCCCTCTCCGATTTTAAAATAAATAGTCTCAATCGATTGCCCAGCAAAAAATAATGTACCTACATATTTTTTTTTTTTTTATAGTGACTGGTTTTAGTGGTGGTGTGCACCACTTTCATGTGACAAAATTGAAGAATTCTTCATAAGGGACCTCATTGAAAGTTGTTTTAAAAAAAACTACTAAAGCGAATCGCAACGAGTGATAGATCGTTGGAAAGGCTTTAATTGAAAAATACAATTTTCCTAATTTTTCTCAGAAATTTACCTTTTTTCCCATGAAAATTAAATTTTCCCATGAAAATTAAATTTTCCGATTTTCCACAGAAGCTCCTAAATTTTCCGGCTAATTTTATTTTTTTGGATTCCTCATAATTTTTGCTTTAAGAATCAGCAATAAAAAAATGGGCCCCGACTCCTTGTTTGGACAGGAGAAGAGCATTTAAGAGACCACCTTGATCTCAATGTTTTTATAGTTTTTATAATTGAATTATTTTTAATTATTTAACAAGAAAATTAGGAAAATTTTATTTTTCAATTAAAGCCTCATTCAATACCTTTCCAACGAGCTATCACTCGTTGCGATCGCTTTAGTAGTTTTTTTTTAAAACAACTTTTAATGAGGTCCCTTATGAAGAATTCTTCAATTTTGTCACATGACAGTGGTGCACACCGCCACTAAACCAGTCACTATAAAAAAAAAAAAATATGTAGGTACATTATTTTTTGCTGGACAACCGATTGAGACTATTTATTTTAAAATCGGAGAGGGGTCGTCCAAAAATTTGCCAATTTTGATCGTTTTCATATGGAATTGCTCTATAACGGATTTCTTCCAGAAATAATTTTATTAAGATTGTGTTATAGTCATGGCAACCAGAAATATTATACCCTATAAAATAGAAAATATGCTCTTAAAAATTATAAACTTATTTTTTAGTGCAGTTGGAGAAAGTTTTGCGAAATTTATCTAAACTGCTTACAAAAGGGGAGGAAAAGATTAATTATGCCAAAATCGGTCTACTCTTAAAACAGGAAATTCAAATTGCAAAATTGGTGTGAATCTATAAAATCGGTGCCGCAAACTATAGAAATTAAAAAAAGATTTTGAAATTTTTGTTATTGAATAAATTTTAGTAACTGAAAATAAAAAGAAAAACGGAAAATATGCTTTAGTTCTAAATATTTCTAAAATATGCTCAAAAATGAGATTTTCTACTAAAAACATGATCTTAAGAATCCAAAAAATATGATATTAAAAGTAAAATATTCAAAAACATGCCCTACTGGATAAATATATTATCAATTTTTAATGCGGCACACAGGAAAAATCATTATACAGTATATTTCTGGTTGCCCTGCTTATTAGTCAATAAATCGAAACCACTTTGTGTTCGAAAGTGACAAATGTATAAGTAAATCTCAATTCTTAAAATTTTATTTAAAAAGGAAATTTTTTAGGATCCTTACAAGGTCATTAAAATGTCCTTTAATATTTGAGCTATTCTTAATTCCTGAATTGAAATCAATAAAAACATAAATCGCCTTTGATAAATACACCACATTGAATTTTTTGATTCCCTTATATTTTTAATATTATATATTTTTTTTTAAGTATCTTATATTTTTAACTTGAGAAAACGGTATCCTAAATATAAATTAACAAATCGAAAGTAAGCGAGATGGGTAATGACCATCCATGAATTTTGTGACATTGCGAACAAAAGTAATTAACCGAGTAAAAAGCCGGGTAACTAGTGAATCATTTTGTGCGCTACTTACACGCTTAATTACTTGATAATGTCAGTTTTTGCTGGGTTTAGTGCAGGGTGGACTTGCAGGCTGCCAGTTTAGAAAACTCTTTTTTTTTTGTGTATGTAAATGTGAACCGATTTCTGAAATGTTATATGAGCACTTCATTTCATCTTTCGATTTTTATTATATGACGAACTTAACTAATTTTCAATAATTTGAGGTAAAACTTTTTTTAATTTTTTTTAGCGAATTGATCGGTTACACAAATGGTCATTGGTTCAATTCCTATCAATTTAGAAAAAATATATGTATGAGTTTCCTATCCCTGATATGTATCGCAGCTACCACCTTCGGTGTTCCCATAGCACTTAACCCCACCGAAGTAAAAAAGTTAATCAGTGCTATGAACCAAAAAGCTTCAATAATTTTGACAACTCTCCTTTAGGTGGCGAGCAGCAACTGTTCTAAGGTTTATCATCTCTTACAGTGTTGCCCTGTTTTAAGCCCTTCATTTTTCCCCAACTTTCATCTCTCCACTATCCTCTTTCCTAAGAAAGCAACACATTAATAAATAGGAAGCATTTCCTGAGTGTTGCTCTTCTTTTTGCTGAGGTACTGCGCAAACTGAGTTTCTTAATAAAAAAATTACTCGTTCAAAAAGGCGTCTAAAAATTTTACAACTGAACAATTTTATGTTTTTTTTTTTTTAATTTTAAAATAAAAACATTTTTCCCATATCATAAAAAAAAAATTATTTGAAAACGTTGTCGCATAAAGAGAGCTAATCATCACGATGAACTAAACTGATATTATACAAAAATAAGTCATTTATAGCGATATATAAATTCCACCGAAATATACATCAAATGAAAGCTTTTATTTAGCTTGATACTAAAATCTAAAAGACATTAAAACATTTCAAGTATTTAAAATGGAAAATCAAAATGTAAAGGTAAATGTAAAATGTAAAATCAAAAAGTAAAAAGAAACTAAATTCTTAAAATCGGTTAGAAAATGCGATCGTATGTACTGATGTTTAAATTGATATTTCTCCTGAACAAAGCCAACTAACCCGCCAAAACTTTCTAAATCGATAGAAAAACATCTGAACTTTTTTAAAAACGTATTTTTCGAGTTTATCTACTCAAAGCACAAAATAACACCCATATTTCATATGAAAAAGTTATTTATGTGATTTGAAATAAGAAAAGTTAATTAATTATCCAACTGTATCAATATCAAATAATTTGTAAACCATTATCGTTAGCCAATTTGATGAATAACTCCCAAGTGTGCATTGTTTAAATATTACTGTTTTCCAAATTAAGTATCCCCTTTGTCAACAATGTTGACCAGCCATAAATTTCTTCGACAATTTATGGATAAAACGTAGTGTAAGCATAAAATTTTATGCAATTTATTATTTTTTTAATTCAAATTTAAAAAAAAGAAATAATTTCAAATATTATATATAATATTGTTATTGCATGTTCTATTGAAGCTTAAACAACTCGACATAAAAAATTACGATATTAGAAAAATGACAAGTAAACACACATGCAGGTAAGGAAAAAAGTATATGGTACAAAGTGACAAAGTGACGTTATTTTTTAGTTAACAACCTTTCGTAAAAATTATTTATGTTTTAATAATGACGGACAAGTCCTCAATTAAAACACACAACTTCCTGGCTATCCGCCCTTTTGTCTCAAAGATCTAAGAAAAAGATGTGTAAAGTTCCTATATCTTCATATGAAACAATGGCATACGTTTATATGAAAAAATTAAAGTATATTCCGATTCTTTCTCCACAAGCTTGCTTTTGTTCGTATTATCAAAATAAACGTCTATACTAAAAATTGGGGTCAATCGGACGATATTTAGAGGTCCTTATAAAATGGCGACTTCTGTGTTTCGTCTCTTATAAAGGGTGTTTTTTTATAGAGGTGTAGAACTTTGAAATGGAATAAAACACAGATGAATTTTATAAACTGACATGAAATTGATTCGAAAGATAATTTTCTGACGTTATAATTAAAATATGACTTCTGGCATATGACCGCCACCCACGGCTGTCTCGGACGTAGTCTAATCTGGAGGTCCAATTTTCAATGACTTTTTCCAACATGTTGTCCTTCAAGTGGTCAATCGTTTCGGGCTTATCCGAGCAGACTAGCGACTTCACATATCCCCCCAGAAAATAGTCCAGTGGCGTTAAATCGCACGATCTTGGAGGCCAATTCACGGTTCTTAAACTTGAAATTATGCGGTTACCAAACCTTTCCTTCAACAAATCAATTGTGGCACGAGCTGTGTGACATGTTGCTCCATCTAGTTGAAACCACAGCTCCTGCACATCATGGTTGTTCAATTGATGAACGAAAAAGTCAGTTAACATGGCTCTATAGCGGTCACCATTGACTGTAAAGTTCTGACCAGCATCGCTTTTAAAGAAGTACGGACCAATCATTCCACCAGCCCATAAAGCACACCAAACAGTAAGTTTGTATATTATCATATGCATATTATCATTTAAAGTAAACGTGGTGACAAAACGTTCCATAGTTAATCGAATTAATTGCTCTGATGAAGGATTATGTTAACCGTAAAATGGACGTAGTGAGCGATACGTATTTCGAACAGAACCATGATTTTCAAAATAAGCTTGCACAATTCAATCTATTCATGTTGAAATGCCAAACCAAACTAAACATAAATCACTTGACATCTGACAAAATGGACGCCAGTTAAAAAAGTGTTGCCAACTTAAAGTTGTATACCTGTATAAAAAAACACCCTTTAGTTAGTTTTTACTTTATGCTATTTTGTAAAATATACTTATTTCATATAGAGTATTTTTTTTTATTTTCCTCCATTTAGCACAAAAATCTATAGAATGTTAAAATGAATTCATAAAAATAATTAAGGCGTAATGCCAGTTCCATATAATTGGATAAAAAATATTCGAAATAAATTCTTGTACCATATCTTTATTTCCACAACTGTATTTACCATAAATATATTTTTTTTTAACAACATGCCAAGATGGCTGAAGCATACTAAAAACTAAATGTACTTAACAAAAACAGTTATAACCATAACCTAGGACTACACATATGTTGCTTTCCAAGCCAAATGTCCGGTAAAAAAGCAAGCATATCGCTCAAATGCCAAACTAACGGAATTTGCTCTTCAATAAGACACTGATAAAAATGGAACTAAATTTTAAAATTTTCAAAAAAAAAAAAATGCCCGAAGTAGGCGTATTTAAATACTGACAAATTTGGCGACAATTTTTAGTAAGGTATGCGTTCGAAAAAATGGTAAACACAAAAAAACTTTAATAAAAGTTAAACACAAAATGTATGTTTATTAAAAACTTTTTTATTAATTAAAAAATATATTCTAGTTTTCAAGCAAAAAAAACAATATCAGTTTTATTCTCCCTTTATAAATGTATTCACCTTTTCGGAGAACACTCCCATTAAGGACTTTCCAGTACTTTCAATAACCTTCTTGGAGCAGATTTTCCATCTCTGCTTTCAATTCTCTGTTAGCAAGAGCCCAATCAGTATCTTTTAGCTGGTCTTAGCTCCGGGCAGTTTGGGGCTTTGCCTCCCTTATTACAAAAAACAGAGTTATCTCCTTCATACCACTCAAGGGCTCTCTTGCTGTAGTGGCAAGATGTCAAGCCAGAAGTATGTGGATATATTGTGTTGGCGTATATACGAGGGGCGGATCAATAAGTCCGTGATTTTTCGAACTTCCCTAGTTTAATGAAATGCAACACTGCTCCCATCAAGTACCACCTGTTAATAGACTACAGTCAAATTTTGAGCAAGTTCCGTCATTTACTTTGCGTTTAACAGCTGTTCAAAACATACAACCTCGTGGATTTTTTTTAAAAATGGAAAACACTGAATTTCGAATGCTCATTAAACATTATTTTTTGCGAAAAAAAAACCGTCAATCAAACCAAGGAAAAGCTTGATAAATGATAAAAAAAAAGTGTTTTACTGACTTTCGTTGTGGTTGCACAAGTACAAATGACGCTGAACGTTCTGGACGGCCAATTGAGGTTAATACACCCGCAAATGTCGAAAAAATCCACGATATGGTGTTGGCCGATCGAAGAGTAAAAGTGCGTGAGATTGTTGATGCCATAGGCATTTCATAATGCAGTGTGGATTCGATTTTAAGTAATCAGGTGGGTTTAAGAAAGCTGTCTGCAAGATGGGTGTCGCGTTTGCTCTCAATTGACCATAAACGTAATCGTGACCAATAAGGTGATGGCAACAGTTTTTTGGGATGCACGCGGGATAATCCACATCGATTACCTTCAAAAGGGGAAAAACAAACGGCGAATATTATGTAAACTTATTGGACCGATTTAACGAGGATTTAAAAAAAACGACACCATATGGACAAGAAAAAAGTTATTTTCATCAAGATAATGCACGGGTGCACACATGTGCAGTCTTAATGGCAAATTTCATGACTTGGGCTACGAATTGGTACCTCATCCGCCATATTCTCCGGATTAGCCCCCCAACGATGAAATTATTGATCAACCAAATGCCTATTTTATGGACCTCGAAAAATTCTATTTTTTGGAAGGGATACATAAATTGGAGAAACGTTGGACTAAGTGTATTAAGCTAAAAGGAGATTATGTTGAAAAATAATTATTTTTTTTGCAAAAAAAAACTGTGTGTTATTCAAAAAGTCACGGACTTATTGATCCACCCTCGTATGGAAGTAGCCTTTTTGCAAAACTTTCTTTAATATAAATTTCAGTTTTAAATAATGTTATTGTTACAAAGGGCTTGTTCCTTTTCCCACAACTTCATATTGGTTGCCATGCCAGGAACTTCTTAGGGAATATTTTCATCATAACGACCTCGTTTTCTTCGTGAGCCAGATTTTCTCTCAATGGTCAAGTCTCTTCAAAATACTATTGAAACAGATTGACGACTAACTTTTGATTCCTTCTCTTTTGTTTTTTTTTAGCTGTTTTTTAAAAACTTGTTTAAAGAAAACGGCAAAATTTTTTTTATTGTATTTTTTATATAAATTGAGTTTGGAATAACTCTATAAATTTGGAACTATTTCTGAATTTTTTTAAAAGACATTTATTTTTTTCAAATTTTGCATTAAAAGATATATTTATCTACCCAGTTAAAAATCAACATATATGTATCCATTTATGCTCATATATGAACTCACTCATGTTTACATATAAAGACACTCGAGTTCATAAATGTAATAGAGTTCATCATGCTCATTGGTGTTCATATGCGATCATACATGTAAATTGTATGGAAATGTATGGACATGTATGATCATACATGTAAATAAAACGTGATCCATTTCGAGGTTCCCTACTTTTTTAAAGAAAAAAAACACAGAAAATTCAAATTTAATGGGAATGTTTATTATCATTTGAAAGAACATTCTTTGGCATTTATTTTTTGAAGATTATGTCTATCAAATGTTGGCCGTTGCTACGTTGCAGATGGTCCATCCGTTGAGTCCAATTTTCGATGACTCGTTCGAGTATTTCAACTGGTAACTGGCGAATGACACGAGTGATGTGTTCCTCCAAGGACTAAATCGAAACGGGTTTGTTCTCATAAACTTTAAACTTTACATATCCCCACAGGAAAAAGTCTAACGGTGTGATATCACACGATCTTGGTGGCCATCGACCGGCCCAAAACGTGAAATTCTTCTTCTTGGAACTTTTCAAGAGCCCATAGTGCGAAGCGATGTCGCTTGGGAAGGTCGAGCGGCTTCAATTGTTGCACAAGCTGTATTTTGTACGCTTTCAATTTAAGATCTCGACGTAAAATGCGCCAAGTCGTTTCCATACATCAGTCCGAGTTACTGCGAACGGCCGCCGAATCGACTCTCCGCGGTCTTCGTGTACATTCTCAGCTACGGCCGCTATATTTTTCTTCACAGCGTGCTGCACGTGGTCTATTCGGTCGAATATTATCCAATAATGAATGCTGGTTCTCAAATGGGTGATGGTGTTGCGAATAGTATGCTCAGTAGGCGATTATGTTGATCATAAGTTGAGCGAAGTGCACGAAAACACATTCCTCTTTCCATTATGAAATGTCAAACAATACTAAACAAAAATAACATGACAGCATGACGCGACTTACACGTGATCTGTCAAAAAGAGGCTATTGAAAAAAGTATCTCTACTGGATCACCCATTATTACCTCAATTTTCGTTAATGCACACACATTAAACATATATGCTCCAACATATGAACATGTATGAATCTTTTATGAACACATATGAATCAAGTATGAATGCATGTGGACATGTATGAAGTATGTGTGTTTATGTATGGATTCAATCTGTCGATTTTTAACAGGGTAGTTAAAGTTAAAAAATAAATAAATAAATAAAAATGATCGCAAAACTTGTCAAAATTTAATCACGCCTACTTTGCCAATTTTTTTTTGGAAAATTTTAAAAGTTTTTCCATGTTTCTTAGTCTCTTATAGAAGAGCAGAAACAGCAAAAAATACCTGGATTTGGTAAGTAGTAACAACATTTGTAATCTTCCAAACCAGCGCTTCACCGCCTTGCAAACAATAAAGCAATTAATGAAGGCATTCTGTTGTCCTTCTCAAAATGACTTCTTTGAAGCAGTGAATAATGCTTTCAATGAAGCAATAAAGAATGCATACCATGAAGCACTAATGTTGTCAAATACAAAAAGCGCTTCTTAGTGCCTAAGAAGGCATGATTTTATTGCTTCTAAGAGCACATGAAAGAAGCGCTTTAAAAGAGACATACTAAGTGGGACATCGCGAACAAAAATCATGTTTTTCTTTATTTGCTTTGAAAGCGCTTCGTTATCAAATAATGCCTTCCGGAAGCGCTTCTGGATAAGCAATATTTTTTGCTGGGGACATATTAGTTTGGCATTGCTACGATATACTTTTTCCTGTAGCGGGGCAGTTTGCTTAGAAAGCAACATATGTATGTGTAACTAGCCATAAACATGAAATATGCAAATATTTAAAGAAAACGGATAAAATTTTTAAATTGTTATTATAAATATAATTTGCAAATATTGAACAATTTAAGATATTAAGTTTAAAAGTACTAGTACTAGTACTTTCGACTAAAATGTAAAACAACCTATATTACACGGAGAGAATTCACTACGTGAAGTTTATAAATTTTTGCATAGAAGCAATGACCAGAACTCGTAAATTTAAATTTTTCATATAATTGACGCAAGTTTCATAAAATGTTATGAACAATATAATTTTATTTGATAAGCGTTTCATTCGCACAATGAAAAACTTTCATTAAATAACTAGTTTCCTAAAAAGTATGAAGCCATTCAAGAAATTTTCTTTCACTTTGTGAAGAAGTGTTTTATTAGTTTAATGAAAATTTTCGTTATATTTTGTCCACTACATGTAGAGCAAAAATATGTTTCCTACAGCCACAGATGGTTGTTTCACATAAATTATTATTGTATCAATCATAAGCAAACAAAATTTTAAACAAATTTTTATTTTTTCACCAGATTCCACTCAAATTGTAAAAAGGTCGCCCTCCAAAAGATCGCCTTTTTTTAAATAATTTAAATAATTTTTAGCTTAACTGTAACTGCATACAAATTTTCCACAAATTTGAATGAAAATGCATTAGAAAACGATAAACAGTCGTGTAATTTACTAGAACTTAAAAATTAAATAAAAAAAATTTGATTTATTAACATACATTAACATATTTATTTACATATAATAGCATGCAATAACATATATATTTATATTAAATAATGCATGATTATATGTAAATAAACGCTTTTAATCGGGTATTAATGGCTTACATGGGATTTATACCGAACCGGAATATGTTGTAGAGAACAAAAATTTAAGTGACGCGTGCTTTTTTTTAGCCGCCCAATCTTATGTTTAGGCGTTACTATGTGGGGTCAAAAATTAAACCCTTTTACGTGTTTTCGGTTTATTTCGTTCTATTTTAAAGTAACTATAGACAAATTTGATATCAAATGATAGGTTTTTTAAAGGCACATTCAGTGGTGTACAAATTATGAATAAAGACTTTCAAGTATATTTTTTATTTAAGAAATGTGCTTTTTTTAAAGGGTCCGCAAATAACTTTTTTTTTTGAAAATGCTATAAAAAAAAACACTGATATTTTTCAAATTTCTTTTTTTATTTGAAAGTACAATCCTTCCGGTTAATAATGGAAATAATTTCATTCAAATGGCTGCCTCGGCTGGCCATGCAGTATGAGCTTCATCTGAAAAGATGATTGTTTTGGCAAAATCGGCATCGGAAAAAAAACGTTATATGGCGGACCCTTTATTAAGAATGGTGGTTGCCTTAAACTAAAATGAATGCATATAATCGAGGGGCTGTCTAAAATTTTTCCAATATTTGAAATCGTTTGGTTTTTATGTAACTTTTCCCGAAAAGACTTTTCCCCTATATTTAATATAATTTAAAAAATTAGCAACTCTGGGTCCACTATGTACGCAAATTATTATTTTCTTGAGTAATTTAAAAATTTTTCCAATATTTGAAATCGTTTGGTTTTTATGTAACTTTTCCCGAAAAGACTTTTCCCCTATATTTAATATAATTAAAAAAATTAGCAACTTTTTTGGGTAATTTAAGCCTGTGTACAAATAAATCTAGTTTTCTAGGATGGAAAACAAGTCTTGATAACAAACATAACAAATGAATTTTTCAACCCCCAATTTTTAAAAACTTAAACGTGAAAAAAAATACGTGTCTCTTTTCGTTGCTCCCATTTGCTTAATATCCAAAGTTCGGGTCGGGATACCTCCCTTGTAACTTTCTAAGATATAGCCTATTTTATGACTATATAAAAAATTATAAGAAAATAACGCTATCTACAAGTGAGACTGACTGCGGAGACATAACAACAAATATTTTTTAAAGCAATTGTGGTTTAAATTAACTTGAAAATTGTAAATTTGAGAATCACGAATTATAAAATTTTAGGTTGACAAATTTGTTCAAATACGGATGAAATTTTTTCTCGCGGTGAAATAAAATAACTGGGCAGCTTTAGTTAAATAATTGATTTAAACGTAAGCAACAGAAAAAATAGTTCAACTGAATTAGAAACTGCTTAACAGACTTTTGTACTAACTTTTTTATGAGTGTATACATAACAACCCATTGTCCCCATAACTATGAAAGTAACAAAAACTCTATTTTTATAACTGTCGCCATATGAGGACACCTATATTTTGTGCCGCCAAAGAAACTTTTGACGGCACAACATATAGGTGTAATCATATGGGGACAGTGAGTGGTAATGGGTTAAGGAAAACCACATTGTTCAAAAATCTTTATCATATGCAGTATGCTTCATACGATAGTTTACGTGCCATAGTTCAGCTACCTCTGATCCATATAATTTTATTTTTGTAAAAAGTAAACAAAAAAAAGTTTTTACACACTCATTAATGTTTGTTGGTTTGTCATTTGATTTCTTTTAAATTATTACATTCTATTCCTTTTAGTCATAAAAAAGTCCTTTCAGACATATCCTTTTACAATTCTAAGTACATGCATTCCTTTGTACAATTTCCATTTATTTCATACAAACCACAAACATAGATTTAAGACATTCATATAACATGTTAATATGTTCCATATCAGGGCTGTCCCAATAAGAAAAAATCAAGGAGAATTTTTTTTTTTATTAATTAATATCCAAAAGTTACAAAATTATATACTATTACCCCTAATCGAGCACTAGCTACTATGGCTTTCGGCGCGTTATAGCAAACAGACCAGTGCCTCTGCTGGGAATCGAACCCACGACCCCCCGCAGTGGATAAGCCAACACGCTACCAACTAGCCTACCGGGGCGCTCAAAAAGAATTAATATTAAATTTATATAGGAATACGTATAATAATTACTTATTTTAAACAATAGATTTCAATTAGAGGCTGTGCTGAAGTGAAGCACAAATTATTTATTATATGTTGGAGGTCAATAAGAATACAAACTTATAACACGGCATGACATAGAAAAATTGAATAAAGATCTGACCATTAATGATACATATTTTTCGGACATGCTGATTTAATGGTTTTTTTTTTTTTGTACTAATTTTTTGATCAATGGTACAAATTTCGAGGAAAATGTCTTTAAAGTGTGGCGGTTTGTATTATTAAAAAAATTTCTAAGCCAATCAATCTACTTTTCTTTAATGAAATTATATAACAAGACCATTATTCAGTAGAGTGGCATTTTTTTTATGAAGAAAAACTGTTTTTGAAAAATTTGATTTATTGTCCAAATTGCACAATTAAAGGTCGAAAAATTAATTTTTATTTTAATAAAAATTATATCAAACTTGTAAAACAGAGAAAGTACGGTCTTGTTTACTCCCCCTTTACATCTTGTTTTTAAACAAAACAAAAGAAGTGTGAAAATAAAAAGGAGAATAAAAACAAAAAGCGTGTATTGTATATCTACCAAAGGTACAGATTACACATAACGAACAAGTTTTTAATTTATTTTTGATCAATGGTGATAATCTTTAACTTCGAGCTCATATATTAGTTCTCATTTAGTGGGAAACTAGGTTATATGAATGTTTGATGTTTTGCATGGGATTGTCACTTCTTTCAAACTTGTTCTGATGATGGGAACCTAGAAAATTCCCGAAATAGATCTATCAACGTATTCCTGAAAGTAGCCAATTAATAAATTTGAAAACAAAAATTCTATAGATTATTGTTAGGACAATATCCTAATAAAGAAATATAGAGTATGGCCTCGAACTTGAATAATTTTAATTTCATAAAAATTATTGGCACACTCTGCGAAAGGAATCATCAAATGTTTGCACACAATATTTTTCCAAATAATATTTAATAATATATACTGCCCAATGGTTTTAAACTTCGATCCATTCCCGTAAACTGCAAATTGAATTCTGACTTTTTTTTGGTAATAGTTTTACCCATCCAAATGCGATGTCATACAAAGTCGGGCTTCATATCTATTGAAATTCAGAATTTCCATTTGAAATTTTGAAATCATCAATTGAAATTATGGTTTATCATTTGAAATTAAGAAATGTTAATTTTTAATTTGTAATTTTTAATTCAGATTTCTGTTTAAAATTCAGAAGAAACTATCATAACATCAATTAAAAGTCAAAATTCTAATCAGTTAATGTTTTCTAAATTTTTATGGAATTTTGTGAATATGAATTTTACTTTTCTGAACTTTAAATAAAATGAGTATCAATTTATTTTCTCTGAATTTCAATTTGAAATTCTGAATTTTAATTGATATATACTGAATTATAGTTGAAACAAATTGGGTTATAAAAAAAAATATTTATTAAAAACAAATTTTCGTCATTGACTTTAACCTTTATTGTGCGCTACTAAAGAAAATTTTCATTAATAAAAATGTACGTCTTATAATATTCATAAGTAGAGCAAGGAATTTCATGGAACTTAAAAAGGAAAATATGCGCTTAAAATCTCTAGTAAAGAATCCAAAATAAAATCGAAATATGCACAAAAAACCAAATAATATGCACTAACAGTGCAAAAATAAGCTCAATTTTTGAATTTTCAAAAATCGATTTATTGCTCGATATTGTTGGTTTAAAAATAAAATCCAATATAAATGTCTAACCAATGACCCTTAGATTCGCTTTATAGTGTTACAAATGTGTTCTTTTGTTAATTTTTAATTAAACTTAATTTTAATTTAACAAAATATGCAAAAATATGCAATTAAATTTGAAATATGCACACATAATCTGCAACAAGAAATGCCAAAATATACCATAAAATACGCACTTATATCCAATTATGCAACAACAATTCGCTGCCACTTCGTTGCAATTCTTTGGTTCAGAAAAGTATTTAGTCAAAATCGATTTTATGAAACATTTCATAAATATAAAGAAACTTCTCAGCAAATTGTATTTTTATGAAACAGCTTCTTCATATATTTAAAGTGTTACATTGGACAAAAATTATTGAATTTTCATCATATTTATGAAGTTTTACGTAATTAATTATATTTTATAATTCGGCTTAAGGTCATTTAATAAAATTAAAAACGAGTGTTTAAATTTTTATTATTTATTTATACTCCTCTTCAATATTTACATTTTCAAATTTACATAATTATAATGAAGCTTTTTCTCTGAGTGTAGTAACTGCAAAACTTTTCTGAGTGTAGTTTAGCCTGCAAAAAAAAAACAGTCACGCTAATATATAAAATTCTCAAATAAATTTTTAAGATTAGAAACCGAATTTCTGCTGTACCCACAATTTTTTTCACGGAAGGTCGCCGGTTCGAGCCCAGTTCGTGGCCTAAGATTTTTTATTAATAAAATTAAATTTGTGGGTCGCATGTGATTCTGTTTATAGAATATTACAATCCTTTCTAACATTCTATTGCATGACCATTTGTCAAGCTCAATTTCAAGTTTAGCGAAAAAGTAGCTAAAGCTGTACACAGTGAGAAAAAATAGAAAAACCGTTATGTATCATACCTTAAATAATACTACAGAAATTGGCATTTAATTTCAACAGTAATATGTCAGATAGATGGCATTTTTAAAATTTCGTATGTAAAAACCATGTAAAGGGGACAAACCTTAAAGTCATTTTGTGGGAAAACTGAACCATATACCGAAGAAGAAAGTACGCCA